>VXBR01007698.1:978024-1094904 GCA_013400215.1 Cisticola juncidis | reverse complement strand
GGTGACCCCGCGGCAGCGAAGCCCGTCCCGGCCGCCGTGTGCCGGGAGCCGCTCCCGGGGCAGCCCGGAGCCCGGAGCCGCGCGGGTCTCGCAGGGCAGCAGCCGCCAGGTGTCATCCGCGGCCAGGGCATGGCTCTGCTCCTGCTCCCGCCCCGCCTGCCAGCGCCGTTCCGCGGAAACCTGGCTCCGCAGCCCCGCAAAGGGCTGTGCTCGCTGCTTCAGGTCTGTGCTGGCAGCCTGGGCGCCGTCCAGCCCCGTGTGCGGTCGGAGGGTGCGGGGCAGGAGGCCGTGTGGCTGCTCCTCGAGCGGCACAAAGCTCCGGTCCCATCCCTTTCTTCTGAGATGAGGGACGCGCTTCTTTGCTTCCCATGTGGCCCCCACCAGACCTTAGTGTGCACCGATTGTGGAGTCTCCCCCTTCGGATGAGTTAGGAGGAAAAAATGGAGCGTGAGGTAGTTGGAGCAGGCAGGGCCATCAAAGTAAAACTGGCGGGTTTTTTCTTTCTGAAATGATTGATTTAAAACTTGCCTAGGGATGAACTGCAGCACCAGTCGAGTAAGGAGTGGCAGAACAAAGTGCACAGTGGGATCCGAGCTGCTGGAAGTATCTCTGGTTTTGCTGTACCATTCTGTCTGTGAACTTTGCCTGTAGCTCTGGACATGGACCCTGCTAGCCCACATGGCAGTGGGTCGTTATGAGATGGCTAAAAATCACAAACATGTGAGTGTAGGCAGCACTGTTCCATGGGAGGAGGGCTCTGCTCGCAACATCTGAGTAAGCTTCTGCTTAATGAAGTGGGAAAACTGCAGTTAATTTGCAACCTCTGTACTGTATTTGGATAAAATTCCCCTGTGACATATATTCCTTACTAGAAATCATAAGGACATGAAGTAAATGCTTGTCTGGAGTTCTCCTGAGCCTGTGAGACACTCAGGCCTGGGTGGCACTGCAGATGGAGGGGTTTCAAGGGTGAGCACACAGGGGAGCAGAAGTCCTAGGGGCTCTCCAGGGTGACTCAGCACTGAGGCTGTTTCCCTTCTGGTGATCACATGGCTTTTTTTCCCCATGTCAAACTGTCAGTGACAGAGACAATCTGCCTTTCCCACCCATCTAATATTAATAATTCTGATTTTGCATTGAGTGGCTTAAAACCTCTTGTGTGGGACACAGAAACAAAGTGACCTTGCACAGTCCTGTGAATCTGCCAGACTGCAGTGCTGTGGGCATTGCCATGGTTGTGTTGGGTTCTCCGTGGTCTGTTGGGATGGATGCCACTGCTGCTGGCACATGGCTTGGCCCTTGGCTCTTGCTGTGTAACTTGACTCATCTGTGCTTATTGTCGTTGGAATTATAAACAGGGGCAAGAAGGTAGCCAAACAATAGTTGTTTTCTTCCTGAGCACTCTTACCTGCAGGAATGACTGGGGAGGTTCCTGGTCTCTTTCAAGGTGACACTTTATTGCCTAAAACACTCTTTATGAGACTAATTGCCCTCTGTTGTTATGATGGGGGCATGGACTTGCTTGAAGTAAGAAGGTTGACACATCTTACCTTGTAATTCTCTCAAAGGGAATAACACAGTGTAACGCTGCCAGGAAGCCAACTGAGCCAAGATGCACATCCTGCTGCAGGAGGACAGTGGGCAATCCAGCCCATATGGGTAGGAGAAGGAGGGTTCTGATTGTTTTGTCTGGTGTCGGTGCATGCTGGTGGTTGACACAAGCTTAACAGAGCGGGCCAAAACTTTTCCCAAGGGTGATGTCATTCCTATCTGAACGTAAACTAATTAGAAGAAATTAGGTAGTCCAGCTTGCTTGTTATACATGCAGGCATTGGATAAGGAGGAAACACTTTCTTCTATAGAATGCACAGAGCAGTGTCACAATATTCATCTAGCACTGTAAGAAGCAGAGCTTCTCCATCTGAACAGTGACTTGCTGGTGGCCACGTCCTGGTGGAATGGTGACTGCTGTATCTGGTCAGCTCTGAGTGGAGCAGCAGCAAATGGGCTGGAGTTTGCATGGTGTAAGGGGGCTCTGGTGCAGTTTTGTACTCTTTGTTCCAGGTTTCTCTCAGTTCCAAGTGGTGGGAAGAGCTAACATTTTTAATGAAAGCACTCTGAAATTTCTGGAAACAAACAATCTCTCTAACAACCTGAGACAAGTTACAGCAAGTGCAAGAAACCTGTAAGCCTTCTAAAATTAAGTTAGTGCACAAACCTGAAATGTAGGCTGTTGTTTTAGCAGCAAAATCAGTCCATTTTAAGTATGTGTTTTGCATGGACTGTACTCAGATGTCTCCAGGTGGCCTGTACACCAGCACTTTGTCCTGACCTTGTTTGAAGGGCTTTCTGTGTCCAAGAACTGTACTAATACCCCTAGAGGGACATCCCACACTTGTTTCTGGACTCTGAGGAGCTGGAATTTTAGGCCCTCCATACAGGGAGGAGGGAGCTTCTTGGGTGAGAGAAGATAGGGCCTTCTTCTGAGTAGGTGCTGCCAATTATAAAATTGCAGTGCTTCAGCATTGCAGCGTTAGTGTTTCATCCTAATAGCTTTGAGATAATATAGAGTAGAAGATGCCTCATACAGCACTCCATGACAGCTGAAGATTGATGGGCTTGCTGTGTTCAAATGGCACTAGTCCCTCAGGACTGATGCTGAGGCACCTAAATGTAGGTGTCTGTGTGTGCTGGGTGCTTAAGCCCTCATTAGAGTCGAGGCAGTGTAATCAGTGGAGCCAAAGAGAGCGATTATCTGACCAGCCCCTGCACGTCTGCTCCAAGGTGAGTTGCTTTTCAGGGCTTTATTGGCTAGATCTCAAGTTGCCTATAAGAGGAGCACAGACACCTTTACTCTGGTGTCTTTATCTGAGAGCGATTTAGCTCAAAGTGCTGGACTTCTTATCTGTGGAAATTTATGGTAACTCTCTCCATAGACAGATAGGACAGGTGTTCCTGCCAAGAGAACTAGCAAAGCAGTGGAGAACAGCAGCTCTCTCCTGTTCTAGTGTAACTAGTCTTGCTCTGCTAAAGGTTGTGGAAGAAAATAGGGATTATAGCTGGGTCCTGTCTCAGCATTCTGAGATGAGCAGAAACATAAGTGGTTGTATTTGGAGGGATGGTTATGAGCTGTTGAGTAGGCATCAGTGTTGTAATATTTAAAGACACTTTTTTAATGGATTAGACATGAGGAGCTTTTGTTACTCCCTAGACTTTGATATAGGCAGTGAACTTACTGCTAAGTGGGGAAGTTGTTTTGACCAACAATGCAAGGACTTCTGATGTTTCTTATAGGTTCACTTGTGAGCTGAGAAGATACTCTTCAGTGCAGAAGGGAGGTGGTGCCTCCTTTGGAGTGCTGAGTGCCAGCTTTAACAGGTCTCTATGTTAGGCTGATGAGTGTACTTCACTTGAACTGCTGCTCTGCTGGCTCCTGGTGCACCGCAGCACCGAGCCTTATCTGGCCTGGCTGGAAACCTGGGATAGAGCACTTTCTGCTGTGGGGGATGCTAATGGAAGAGCTGCTGCTCTGTGAAGCCTCACCTCGACATGAGATAACATTTGGACCTCCTACAAGCAACTCTTGTGGGGCAACATCTGCTAATGTGGTGGTTTCCCAAGCTGTGTTTCTCAAGCAGTGCTTGGCTGCAGTCGGTGTTCTGGGTCTTGTGGAACCGGCACGGGTCCAATGGAGTCTGTTAGCTCGGGCTCCTTGCCATGCTCCACTGTAATGTTTGTATCTTGCTGCTGAGACCAGTCCCACCAGTGAGGCTTGCTTTACTGGATGGGAACCAGTGTGTTAGTGGGATTTGGATGGAGTTGGCAATAGAACTTCCCGTTGAGTCACTGGAGCTGCAGTAACAACTGAGTCATGGAGGTGTTGTAAGTCATGGCTTTCCCTGCTGGGCTCCTGGTTAGAATCTCCTTGGGTATTATCAGTTGGAAAACTCTTGCTGCTTCAGCCCTGTGTCTTGCTGCTCTGCTCTCTGGCAGAACTATCTTCTGCATAGCCCATGTTTTTGCAACAGGGTTCTTTTTATTGTCTACTCATTTTGTGTCTCGGTGTTCAGGCTTTTCCAACTGAAAGTCTTCTGGATTGGTCTTGCAGAACGACTCCTGTCTAAATCAAGGGTGCTGATATAACATAGGAAACTGCCTGCCAAGCAGCTTAAAATACTCATGGGTATCCTGCCTTGCATGGGGGCTCTGTGGTGTTGTACTCCACTGTGTGGCTTTTCTACACTGCCTGTGCAGTAATGTCAGTGTCTTGATTGCCAGTCATAGAAGCAAAGGCTGACAGCCTTGATTTCTGGCTGTGGGCAGTCGCAGGCACACACTCCTGTCAGCCAGCCTTCTGCAAAGTACAGCCAGTTCACACAAGGACTCCTCAGGGTGCACTGTCTCCATCACCTGAGCACGCACAAACCATAGCTGGAGACTGGGGCTTGCTCTTTGTCTGCCTCTGCCACGTGATGAGGAGCTTATTGCCTCTTTTAAATGCAAGGAAACTTGAACTCCATTCCACTTGGAAGGCGAGCGTGCTGAATGCTTTCTGGGCAGCACTGCAGACCGTGATTGTCCTGTGCTGTGCTCTTGCTAATTAGTTTCTAATGCTGGTGGCTGTACACATCCTGGGCAGAGGCAGGCAGCAGCTCCAGTCCAGCCCCTTGCATGCAGGGATTACTGGAGGAGCAGACTGTAGATTGAAGCCAGAGGTGGGCAGGGGTGAATGGAGCCAGTCTGCTTTCTAGAAGTGCTGATTAATGTAACAAGTTCCAGATGAGGGCTCTTGTGAAGCTCCATGTCCTAGCAGTGGTGCTGCTGTGGCTGTGCTGTAGGAAGCCTTTGAGTATTCTCTGGGGATCAGAGCTGGCAGCTGCAGTGCTGTAGGAAGAGACTACATGGCTCTTTCCTGTCCCAGAACAAGATCCCATGCTGCCTTTTTCTGTGCTTTGAGATCAGAAGAGTGGAGAAATACAAATATAGGTATGTACATATTTATAGAGAGAGACAGCTATACCTGTCATGTGCTACTTGTTATCCAGCTGACTGCAGAGTTTGGAGGCTGTGTGCCCTGGCTCCAGCATGGTGATCTGGGAGATCTGATACCGATGCTCTGCACAACCACAGGAGCTCAGAGCAGCCTGCTGATCTACCAAAACATCAGTCTCTGGTAAAGCATCTGCAGAGGAGAGAACCTGTTATCCCATTGACCAGCTAATAGGGGTCTTCTTTAGGGACAGAGTCCAGGCTTTCTTCAGTCAGGAAGCTGATGGGTAAAAGCCCAAACCAGGGGAACCACAAAGCTTGCTTGAATTCGTGTCTAAAACAGATGCTAATGTATGTCATATTCTTCAGTCACTTGCTGTGCTCTGTTGCTTATGAAACTGTGATAGAGGCTCTCACACCAGCAGATTTGATGGACAGATGAGATTTGTCCACTTCACTGGCTCTGGCAGTGTGTGAGTGGCACCCACAAGCAGTGGAAAAGTGGTGGTGAGGCTTGCAATTGAAACTTGCCTAACAGCCTGCAGCTAGACAGCTTTGACTTCTAAATCTCTTTCTGTCCTAATGGAGGAATCATCTAGATCATGACTACTTTCCCATCAGTGAACAAAGCAGGGAACAAAAGAGGCTGACTCTGGCATGTCTGGGCAGTGGCAAGGAGTGCTGTGCTATCGTGCTCTTGCATCGACTGACTCATGGCCTGCAGAGGAGAGCTGCTGGCTTAATCCTGCAGCAGCACTGGCTCCCTCTGAGTGTGTTTAACCTGCAAAAAGTTCCCCAGTCTGCATCTGTAGTTGCACTGAGCTGTGAAACACTGGTGAGCTTCTTTCTACACAAGCTGGAAGATGCGATTATGAATAATTAGAAGTTATTGCTCTAGTAGCTCAAAAGTGCTACATGCTCAGTGTGCCCTCTCCCGACCCAGTATGCAGCCAGTGGGGTTAAAAAGATTCACCAAAAGTTCCTGCACTGGTGCTTGTAGGTAAATGTGGTGGGTTGACCCTGGCAGGGCACCAAGTGCCCACCAAAGTTGCTCTGTTACTGCCCTTCTCAGCTGGGGAGGGAGAGAAAATACAACAAAAGGCTTGTGGGTCAAGGTAAGGCTAGGGAGAGATCCCTCAGCAGTGACCATCACAGGCAAAATGCACTCGGCTTGGGGAAATTAATTTATTACCAATCAACACAGAGTAGGATAATGAGAAATAAACCCAAATCTTAAAAACACCTTGTCCCCATTTTCCCGTCCTTTTCTGGCTTAACTTTAATCCAAATTCTCCAGCTTTTCTCCCCAGGAGTTCAAGGGGATGGGGAATAGGGGTGTGGCCGGTTCATCACATGTCTCTGCTGCTCCTTCCTCCTCATGGGGAGAACTCCTCACAGTCTTCCCCTGCTCCAGTGTGGAGTCCCTTGCACAAGAGAGTCTCCACAAGCTTCTCCAGTGTGAGTCCTTCCCATGGGCTGGAGATCTAAACCAACTGCCCCAGGCTGGATCCCTTCCATGGGGTACAGTCCTTCAGGAACAGGCTGCTCCACAGGGTCACAGCTCCTGTCAGCAAACTCGGTCTGCTGTGGGCTTCTCTCTCAAGGGGACTACAGGTCCTGCCAGGAGCTTCTTCCTGCATGGGTTTCCTGTGGGGTCACAGCCTCCTCTGGGCATCCCCCTGCTCTGTTGTGGGATCCTCCATGGACTGCAGATGGATCTCTGCTCCACGGTGGATCTCCATGGGCTGTAGGGGAGTTTCTGCTCTGGGGTCTGGAGCTCCTCCTGTCCCTCCTTCTTCACTGACCTTGGGGTCTGCAGGGTTGCTGCTCTCACATGTTCTCACTCCTCTCTTCTCTGGCTGCAGCCACTCCTGTGCAGTCTCCTCTTTCCCCGTTGACTGTGTTATCCCAGGGGCACTGCTGCTGTCATGGATGGTCTCAGCCTTGGCCAGCAGTGGGTCTGTCCTGGCTGGCTGGCACTGGCTCTGTCGGGCATGGGAGAAGTTCTGTCTTGTTATAGAAGCTACCCTATAGTCCCACTACTACCAAAATCTCACCACACCAACCCAGGACAGTAAAGCATGTTAGACACAAGGTGTCTTGTGACCAGCTTAAATGCTGGAGTCACAGCTGTGTAGGAAATCTAATTTTCTGGCCTATTCTGTAATGCAACCCCCACCAGACTGCTGAGAACCTTCCTGTGCTTATTTGGGGGCATACTGGTTGGCAAGGCTCAAAACTATGCCATAAATCATTCTAATAGTACGATGGTATTGGTTGTGTTCTAGTGCCTGGGGATGTTCTCTGATATTATTTAATTTACTAGTATGATGTAGCCAGTGGGTCTCTGGCTGCAGGCCCAGAATGTTATGAAGTTAAGAAAACTGCAGTATCCAGTAAAAGAAAGTGAAAGTTCATAACAGAGGAATCACAACTCTTCCGTTGGAAACGGAACCTGTTTTGGATACTTGGGAGAGATGAGCAGGTACAGTTGTGTGAGAAGTCCTGTGTAATCCATCAGCTGAGGATTGTGAGGTGAGTACTACACCTGAGACAGCTTTCAGTGTTGTTGTGATGGTGCTGATATGTGCCAGTGGTTCAGCCTGTGCTTTTAGATTTGGGCAATGAAGTGATCCTTCAGCATTTTGTGCTCTGCTTTACTTAGAGGGATAACGTGCTGGCTAGAGTTGGTAGTGAGTAGACCCTGACTCACTGAAGTTTGTTCATCTGTGTGAAATATCTTCAACTTAGTGATGTTTGAACAGTGTTTCACAAGTTTGATCTGTTCTTACGTCACATCTTGGCTGTGCTGATGGTGCCTCTTGACAGAAACTGGTCTGAACTGGGGGACATGCTGTGCTAGGAATAACTTGATAGTAAAGCATTCACATTGCCTTGCAAGTGTAACACTGTTTTATTGCCTTGTCGTGGTGCCTGTCAATCTATTAGTGGTGTCTGCTGTCTCTTCACAGTATAGATGTGTAAAAATAAGGGACGTCCAAATCACAGCTTAAAATCTTTCAGTTGCCCATGAGGCAGGGGAGCATCCAGAGTGCACAAACGTGGTAGCATCTCCCACTAAACTCAAACCTCCCCACCTCATTTGGTGGCTGCTCTGAAAGAAGGCCATGGGGAAGACAGGTGAACAAGCTGTATACCCCAAAATGACAGCATGAGGTAAGACTTGCATAACAGCTGAGATCAAAAGGAGGCTCTGGCTTGTCCTGCCTTTGTAACAGTCCCTTATTCAAGGCTCTGCTGTACAGGTGTGGTACAAAACAGTGTAACTGGGTGACTGGGTCAGAGTTAGTTGAACCCAGTAGGTGTTTGGTCAAGAAATGCCTAATGTCCATTAATTAGATGAGTGGAACAATAGGTGACTGGAGCACAATTGCAGCAGCAGGTTTTTTTAAGACTGTTTCTGATGGGAGGATTTCATGTGGTGCTTCATCCCTGAAATGATCCTTCAGCACCTTCCTGACTCAGCATGGAAGTCACCAGTCAGCTCCCATAATCTCACTGAGGTGTTGCTTAATTTAACTGTGAATGGGGCAACTGCTGTCAGTAAGCAACTGCTTTAGAACTTGGTACTATGTACAGGATTAGCAATGCCTCTGTAAACCTGAGCACTGAGACCATTAGTGTCCTAGGAGGAACTAGGATCAAGCTGTGAGCTTGGTTTGTGCCATTTCATTTGGGTAGATCCCTGACCCTGTGCTCCAGTGAGCATGTATGTTTCTCAGAGGGAATCCATGCAGTCTGAACTGTGCTCTACCTTAGAATAACTCAGTGAAATGTGGTCTGTGCCCAAAGACCATCTGAGCTGCTGCTGCTTATTCCAAGGAGACAGTAGCACCAAAACACTTGCACGATGCTTTTCTTCAGCAGCTGCTAGGACTGTTGAGGAATGAGTGGATAAGGTGATAGTGCCTCTTTGAGAAGACTCCTGGGACAAGGGAGCAGGGTAATCCTATCTGAGATGTACCTCCTGCATGTGGTGGAAATGTCTCAGTTCTTTAGTGAATGGCTTAGTCATGGTGGTATAACTGCATCTGTTAGCAGGGATGACTTCTGCATTATAAACAACCTTGGCTTAGTCAACGCTGAGATCCTGTGGATAAAACAAATGTGATTGCATGTCTCATAATGTAGGGAGAGACTTGATTTCATCAGATCTAAGCTGGCAATGGTGAGCCATAGAAACAAAAAGAACACCAAGAATTGTGGACTATACTGAGTTGGAGCCCCACAAGGATCACTGAGTGCACTGTGTGCTAGTGTAAGTCTTGCCAAGATGCAGGAACTGCCTTGCACTGGGTCAAACCCAAAATGTAAAGCTCCCTGCATGATCTGTGTGAATCCAGCCACTGGCTGTTGATGGAGACTCATGAGTTCATTCTTAACAGACTGGTGCTGACTGCTGTGAACCCTGCTGTGCAAGAACAGAGTCCTTAGAACTGGTTGGAGCTTAGCTATGACCAAATCAGAAGGGTGCTGTGGAAAACCAGCTCTTGGCTCATTTTGCTGCCTAAGTTTTGCTTCTCTAGCTCCAATGTACCAGACTGACAAGTAACAGCACCAAGGGGTGTCCCTGGTCCTGCCATCTGGTGTGCACACATGAGAGAGAGATTGCATTGTTCAAGCCAGGCAGCTCCTGGGTGCCTCCAGTCCCCTGATCCATCCTCTTCCGTGGCAGTTGTGGTTGAAAGGGCTGCTGGTGATGCTGCAACTGGGGAGCTGAGTGTGAGATTTACAGTGAAATACAGCATTCCAAGGGAGCATGTGTAGGTATGGATGTGTGTATGGAAAATACAGATTGTTAGCAAAAAGTAATTTCACAAGTATTGGAGACTTCACTGTGCATCCCTCTGAAGAAAATGTGGAATTGTCACAAAAGCAATCAAGAAGGCTTTGTATTGAGTTGTTAAGGCTTGAGCTGTTGTCATGATATGAAGGAGCTGATGTAAGTTCTGTAAGTTAGGCTGTGAGCAGATGAGCTGGGAAGATAAAGCAGAGTTTGATAGCAACAGGCCTTGCAGCTGGCAGGTGTTTTTGTCACTCAAGTGTAAGCAAATAGAAGGTAACTTCTGTTGTCTTGTGCATATCCGGTTGCTGTAGGATATATCCTCTTATAAAACATTATTTGGGCAGTTCCACTGTAACTCTGTGTAACTATTTGGAACACCTGGTCAGCTTATGTGTTGTAAGGCCAAGTATTTCTACGTTTGAGTAGTCTCAATTAAGCTTACCAATGGCTTTAGCCTTTGGTACTCCAGGGCTGCAAGTTCATCTTTCTGCTGAGGTTTAAACAACATCATCCTAGCAGCTAGGAACAACAAGTCCTACCCTAAGTACAAGCTCTTATTTTGGTACACTAGGGATTTTTATCTGAAACTTGGATTTCACTAATTCAATACAGCACTGGAAACAATTTGCTCAAATTAGAAAGGTGTACGTATCAGTAATAGACTGAAAATGCTTCTGTGATCCTTAAAGAAATCTCTTGGTGTATCTCATATTGGGTAATTGCTGGTCTTCAGGGTGGAGAAGAGGCGAACTCTGGACATAAGAACCTGAATCTTTTCCTGTCCATGTGTCTGGACACTGAATGAAGTCTGTTTCATTTACTCTTGGCTGACAATTGTTCCTGGCTGCATGTTGGCTTCCCTTCCTCAGGTGAAGCAGAACAGCTTATTTCCCCCTCAGAATACTGTGTAGCATAGTGATGAGGTGATGAGGTGGTTTTTGACTTCTGGGACCACATCTGCTCAGGTCAGAGCACTTGTGCAGCTGCAGCACTGATTGTGGTAGTTTGCTGATCACATGAAAGCTGGCATGGAGCTCATTTGGAAAGGGTAGTAGTTCCTGCAGCCAAATGGCACAGCATTTGTCCCCAGGAAACAAGCTTCCCTGGGCCAGAGGCACATGTGTCCTGGTGCTGCTGAGAGGCATCAGCGATGCACAGAGTGCCACCACCCTAATTTGAGGACCTGAGATGCTGCAGACCACATCTTCCTCTACTATAGCTACACCTCTGATTTTTGAGCTGGGACTTCCTGAGCTGAAGATGACAGGACCAAGCTGTGCTCCTGTGGGACCAGGGTCCCTGAGCTGCCTCTGCAGTGTCCTGGCACTGGTGAGCTGCAGGCCTGTGCTGTGTCCTGCAGTCACAGCCTGGGCAGGAGGAGCGTGCAGGGCTGAGCCTCTGTGTCCTGGCACGTGGCCACAGCCCCACGGTGACCATCTGGGGCTCACAGGGCAGCTGGGAGGAGCCAGTCCCAAAGGGGGCAAATGGGGGCACTGCCTGCCTGCAGCTCTTCCCTCACACCCAGCCTTGGACTCCATGCAGCAGCCTCAGGGCTGTAACACCAACTGCTCTGCTTCCCTGGGAGCTGCCTGGTTTTGAGGTGTGTGGGGAGAGGAGACTGGCTTCTCCAGCCCACACACACTGTGAAGGAGCAGTCAGGCAGTCTGAAGCCTTTTGTTGCTCTTGTCAGAAACTCTGGTTCTGTAGCAAGTTTAACTGCAATGACAGTCCTCAGTGCTGATCACTAAACAGGGTGAGGGGGTGTCAGGAGATGGGGCAAGGAAAGGAATTTGCCTCCACCACAGGTCTGTTGGTTGGGAATAACTGGCAAAGAATGCTGGAGACATAAGCTCAAGTGTGTTTACATGTGCTGGAGGCAACACTGCAAAGTCCAGTCTCTTATTTAAAGTGGCTGTGGTTGCTGATGCCTTGTGTGAGATGAGTTGCTCCTTCTCACCTCAACTCCACAGCAGGGGCTGCATGAATGCAGGATGAAGAGGCAGCAGGTATTTAGATACCATCACTTCTGATTTCTTCTGCTGGCAAGAGGCCCACATTTATCTCTGCTGTTGCTGCTTGGGTAATGTGGTTTGGGCTGCTGAAGTCCTCTGCTGGATAGGTTTCCATTTCATAAAGACTTTCTGCCTGCCAGCATGCTCCCCTCTTTAGCCTTACTTTGTCAGGTTTCAGGGCCCACTTCTAGCCTCTGCTGAAACCAAGCAATTCTTGGTCTGTTCCTTCCTACACAAGCAGGTGAAGTGTAAGAAGTGTTGCTGTAAGAAAAAATCTCCTCTGCTGGTTTTGCTACACTAGGCAGTAAGAAATGCTGGTGACTTTGTCAGAGGTTTTTAAGACAAGCTAGGTTTGCCTAGTCTTGACTTAGGCAGCTCATTGCTCATCTCCCAAGACAGCTTAAGTAGATGGAAATTAATTTCCCAGGATGAATGGCCTCAGTGAGCTGCACCTACTTTGCACAACCCTTTGAGCTTATACATTGGCTTTCTTGTGCTAGCTCAAGAAACAAATGCCTGAACTATCAAGTATGTTAAAGAGCTGCAGGGAAGGATCTTTAAAGGAAAGTGGTTTATAACATCAAATTGAACTGGTTGCTTCTCATGAGATTAGCTGTAGGGAAATGAGCTTTCTCATTAGACTGCATCTTCAAAGCAGGGGCTGCCTTGAACGTGGGAGACAAAAGGGACCCCATTTTTGGCCCTGTTGTGACAGCCTGTCTGTGATACAGAGCTGTGTGCCTGTTGTGTGCCACGTCTGTGCATGTGTTGATCTGCAGTGAGATTCAGCCTTTGGCCTGGGCTGCATGGCTTGACTGGGAGGAGCAGGTTGGAGTGAGTGCAGGCAGTGTGCAGTAACTTACTTGTTTGATATATTATCCAGGTTTAAAAGCAGGAGCACAGGCTGGAACTCGCTTCTCTGTTTTGCTGAGGGACTGAGCAGGCTTCTAGTGGGGCTGGCTGGGAGGGAGCTGAGGCAGCTGAGCCCTTGTGCATCACAAGTGGCACGGTGCTCTGTGCTGTCCCTGCTGCCATGGCCCTGAGCTTCCCCTGCTGAGGAACCACAGCCCTCAGGGACTCCAGCTTTGCTCAGCCCTCTCTGGTGGAAGATTCCATGTACTCTTTGTCCAGGAATAAAAGGCAATTGCACTGTGCCTCCTGTGAAGTTCAGGTGGCCCAGGATGAAAGTAGAACTGCTCCTGTTTTAATTTTTATCTGGCCTTTGCTGCTGTGTATTCTACTCCCAGGAAGGCTGGGAGGCTCAGCAGCGCTGCTGTCAGACCTTGGAACAAGCATCCATGGTGAGCAAACACTGCAGAGGGAACTCTCCCTGCAGCCCCTGTCCTTGCTGATTTCTGTGTGAACCTGTGTGTCCTGTGAGTCAGCCTCTGAGCTGTGTGCTGCCTGCAGTCTGGTGCTGTGCATTTCCATAATGCATGGCAGGCTGGGGAATGAGTGTCAGCACCCAGAACTGGCTGAGAGTCTGAGAATGCTTAAGCAGCCCTGGCTGCCACGCTCTGCCCTGTGCCAACACAAACACTTGTGCATTCATGCACTGAGTAGGATTGGGAAACTGGTCCTGCTGGAAGATTCTTTGCATGATATTTTATCTTCTTTTTGTTGTTGGTTTTTTCTTTGTTTTTTGTTGGGGTTTTTTTTTTTTTGGTGGGGGGGGATGTTAAGTTTTGTTTTTTGTCTTTGCTTTTTTTCCTATTTGTTTAGTTTCACAAGACCAGTTCCCTGATCTGGTTCACCATGAGAGTGCACAAACAGACGTGCAGGGGATGGTCCAGGAAGCATGAAGGGACATGCTCTTGTGGGAGGTGGGAGTTAAGAGCCCTGCTGTACAATGTGAAACTTAACCTGATGGCGACAGGCTGGTTCATTTTTGCTCTTGGCATGTTGATTGCTGTATTTCTGCCCTGCTTAATTAAAAAAGTTGCCCTGTCACTCTAAAGAGAAAATGTAAAGCTGATTGGGCAATAGTGTGGAGCCTCTAGAATCATTGGGACACTGGCTGCTCTGCCTGTGGAGTAGCTAGGTGCTCTTCCTTGCATCTTGTGCAAAGGGTCAGGTATGCTCCTACAGCTGGAAGAAAAGGAGGATCAGAGCCACGTGAACAGTGGGCAGTCTACAGTCTGTTTTGTTCTGCCATAGTGGAATAGATCCTAAGAGCTCTTATCCTATTTTGAGCAGCTACTGGAAGGTGTTTCACTGTCTTTGAGAGCTGGGTGCCATGAGGAAACTACTGTGTGGTGATCAGGGAATTCAAACACAACCAGGACTTCTCCTTCAAAGATAGTTCCTCTCTCAAGTCACCAGGCAAAAATAGGAGGCCAGTAAGAATGCAATTACCCAAGAGTTTCCATATTTCTTTACACTAATAATGATCTGATAGACAAGCAGCCAGGTTAACTGGCTTGCTTACTCCTTTCTGTTAAAATGGTGCTTGCCTTGATGAGCAAAAGAGCTCCCCTTGGTTTCCACTTGCTTCTCTTTGGAAAGAGCACCCTCTGAGTCAATAAGCAGCCTTGCTCCAGGTGCCACAGATTGATGGATGGAAGGGTGGGGATGCTGAAGGTTCATACACATCAAAAGGTTGTTGGGGGAGCACCAGCATCTGAAACAGGAAGGGGACTAGGAAGTAAGAAGTGCTGGTGACTTAGTTTGTAGAATCATAGAAGGGTTTAGGTTGGAAAGGACCATAAAGATCACCTAGTTCCATCACTCCTGTCATCAAGACAGTGTTCAATTGGAACTCTAGCCAGGGATAAAATACTGCTTAAATCTAGGCTGTCTAGCCCCTGGACTGTTTGTGGGGTGGTTTGTGGCTGTCTTTGTGCTCTTTGGCCTGTGCTGTTAGTCTGCACCTTTGGCTCCTCTAGGAAGAGAAATACATCATTAACTTACCTGATCACCAGGGAGCACCAGGGTTTATTTTGACCCAGTAGCAGGAGAAACAACAGCAAGAGAATTTAGGTGAGGTGGTGCCACACTGCAGCCGAGTTCTGATGTAACAGGCTTGGATGCAAGCCTCGTTCTTGACTTGCCATGTAAAAGCATCAGCTCTCTTTTTGCTATTCCAGAATTTATGGCTGACTGTTAAAAGAGAAGGTCTGCATGGCCAACTTAATTCCAGGGTCTGTATGCCCACAAAAGAAGGCGGATAAGTGAGGATGGTGGTAGTTTTTATATGATGTGGGGATTTTTTGTGGTGTTTTTGAGGGTTTTTTGGGGGTGATTTTCTTTTTAATTTTTTTTCCTTTAACCATTTAAGCTGTCTCCCAACCATGAACATCTGAGATTGGAGTTAATTGTGCATGGGCTATTAACTTCAGAATATCAAGGTTTAACAAAGCTAAAGTTTCCTTCAGCAGGTGGTTTTGTCTTCCCCCCACACTAATACCAATATTATTTTGAGGTTAGAATCTCTTCAGGATGCTCTGCCTCAGATAGCATTTCTTCTCTTCAGTGTGTAGGAAAAGACAAACCTTTCTGTTTGAGTTTATGTAAGAATTATGTTCAAATCCTTGTGAAAGTTTTCTTCTAGGTGCTCTATTGTAGCCAAATTACAGGGCAAATGCTTGTCTTGCTCTTGTGTATATCTTAATCAAGAGCAAACTGTTGGTTTTCCATCCCATGCAGTTGGAATACTCTCACAGGATGGTTAGGGAGGTGTTTGAGGTGGAAGAGCTCATTACAGTTCATTCTTTTTCAGCTGGGTAAGAAGGATTTATTAGGAGAAATAAATGTGCAAATTTAACAGCTTTATTCAGATAATGGAGGATTTCAACTGTTTTTGACACTGCAGATCACTAACTGGATTAATAAGAGTTGGATACAAATCATCCTTAATCTAGTTAAGGGCTTGTAGCAGCTTGTGGCAAAGCCAGTGGTTTTGCTTACCTCAAAGAGCAATTTGAAAAAAGCTCTTTCCTTTTGCATGTATCAAATTAAATTAATGTGGTTCCCAGTTGGGGCAGGGTTAGATCAACTAATCAACTCCAAATCTCCCCCTCATCAGGAGAGAGTGCTTCAGATCTCTGCTGTAGCAGGAGGGAGCTCTGTAGTAGCTGATGGGATAAGCCCAGAAAAGACTCATGTTTTGAGACTCTGACCAAGATGAAGACTGAAGAATAGTTAAAAATGATACTTTAAAAAAGAAAAAAAGTCTAGAGGATGTCAGCCTTCTGCATCCAATAATATTGCTAATGAGTTGTGAAAGCCTGGCCCATTGTTGATTAAATTGAAGATGCCACTAAGCAGCTTTCTGGTTGTCCCAGCAGAACTGAATAAGTATTGTTCTGCAACAATACAGTGCTCAGCAAGAGCAGAAGCTAACAGTCACCCCAGGGTTTCCCCTGGCCAGGCTGCTTTGATCCCTTCGGAAGAGGGTCTTCCACTGGTTAATGAGTGTTGGTTAAAGCATATCAAAAATACAGTTAAAAATTTTAGCCCTCCCATACAACTGAATTCAGTGACAGCAAATCAAAAGGACTGGACAAGGATTTCCAAACAGTTGTCTGAACTGCTGAAAAAACTCCAACAAAACCATTCAAGCTTGTTAAATGGTAAAAAAGCAACATGCTGTAGGGGCTTGATAAAAATGTAAAGATTTTTTTACTAGAGTACATGAGATACCAGCAGAGATCCTTCAAAGGATCCACTGTCTGAAAGGTAGAATAAGCTTGTTTTAATCTGGAATTATTTTCAGCTCTTTTGTATGATAACATAACCCAGCGTTTTGTGCCCCTAATCCTCTTGGCTAATCAAAACCTTTCCCATTGGTGTAAGTCATCTTCAGTAAAAGGTCAGGGAAAAACCTTGACCGTGAGGTGTTTGTTGTTTGAACAGCATGATCTCTCTTCCTGATGCAAACCCAAATTAGTTCAGTCCCTTCCAATGCTGTCCTGAGTCAGTGTTATCTAACCTTGCTGTGCCTGAAATCCCTCAGCAACAGTTCATTATAGAAGCATGGCCTTTCTGCAGTACTTGTATTTTCTGAGGAGGTTACGGTCTTTTATGCCCATTGAAGCTGTAATTTATGGAGCAAGAAATGTAGTCTTTATATAACCATGCAGTTACATAAATTGGGCAAATGTTCCTTAATGCTCCTACGTCATGAAATTGTATGGTGTCATGAAATTACAGCACTTTGTGGCTATTCTGACTGCTATCCACATGTGCATAATCCTGTACTGTCCCTTGAGTATTGGGCCCAAAGAAAGTCCCTCTCAGATCCCAAGCCTCAAACTGCCTGGGCAAAGGGAGGTGCCAGAATGCCCAGAGGAACAGCTGGGGACAGGACCCTTTGGGACATGTAACTTCACTAAGTTCTCATCTGAAACTGTGGAAGGCAGGCTTTACTGATGCTGATTTGTGTTTTCTATTATTCTCTTCAGTGCAGCAGCCAAACCTCAGGGGGCTCGGACTGGTCTGTGTTTGGAGGGTGGGTGCTGAGCAGCTGCTGGACAGCTCTGCACTGGAACACCAGTGGGTGTCCATGGGTTTGGACTGGGCTGCACTGGGCTGCTCTCCTCTGAGGAGAACCTCCCAGTCCCTGCTCAGATACAGAAATCAAACTAGGAATCAAAGAGGTACATAACAAAGGCTGTGGAGAAGCAGAGCTTGCAGCAGCCTGGGAAGAGGCTCAGAGCTCAGGTGGGAGGGCAGGGTGGCTGGACACACTCTGTAAGAACAAAGGAAGTGTGGCACAACTGAACCAGCCTTACCTATTAACTCCTCAAGGGGACGGGGTGCAGGTTGAATAGTCAAGATTAAGAGTTGCCATTTTATTTCTTGACAGTCTGTGATCCTTCCAGGAGGATTGCTGAGGTCTGCAGACAGCCAGTCTGTCCATGTGTTGTTGGAAATGTGTATGAGCTACCTCTGAATATTCAGATAGGGGGGAAGGTGACCTGGATCCTAGCTGAAGGTGTATAGTGATATAATCTCAAGCTGTATTGACAGTCCCTTATTTCATTAAAAAGCTGGAGAGTTTGCTTTCTAGCTGCTTCAAGGAAGTCTTCCCACTGGGAGGAGAAAGCAACCCCCACCTTTAACAACAGGTTCCCCTTTTGCACTCAGCCAGGATGAGCGAAAGAACAAAGGGTTGAGCTTGCCACTGCTGGTGTGAGAAGAGAGAGAGAAAAATGGTCCCCAACCCCCCATCAACAAAAACAGTGCAATTTCTAAGGCCTCACTTATCTTCTGAATGTACTGGAAAGGGCACACGAGGGAGCAGAGTTTGGGCAGCCTGACAGTTCTGTCTTTATTCTTTATGCACCAACAGTTCGTACTCTTTAATATTTGAAGTGTAGTGAGATCAGCCTGTGTGAGTCACCACCCTTCCACACAAGAAGGAAAACACATGGGAAGTACTTATCTGACCTACTTTCTGTGGAAGGGTGCAAAAGCACAGAGCAAACAAGCAGGGACAAATCTAAAAATCAAAATTACCTCATGGCTTGCAGTTAAGCAAGAGATCGAAGGGCAAGTCACTATAGAAACATGCTTGCAGAAGCTTAACAATAGTGCTTTGGGGTTTATTTTCAGTAGGGAAGAAAAGAACTAAAAAAATTTATGTCTATATGAGGAGGTTTTGACCCTAGTTTCTTGTCATTAAAAAAAAATCATAACTACAATAATTGCCTAGAAGGGGTAAGATCTTGGAGCTGAATAGGCTGGTGGCAACTTGGTTGCTTGTCTTCAGAGAGATGGAATTTAATGGGCTAGTTAACATTGGAAACTAGTTCTGTGGAAATCTGAGGAATGTATAACGTGTTAAGGATGGAAGAGAAACTAGATAAACCTGGTATCTTGAGAATGAGAAGGAGATAGGGCAAATAAACACATCCATTGTAGGTAATAAAGTGATAACTGCAGAGCTGGATTGTTTTGACAGTACATACTGGTGCTGGCTAACTTCTTGCTGGGATGACGATGCATGTTATATTCATTTTTAAGTGACGCTATGTTAATGCAAGCTAGAGAAATACAGTGGGCCTGGCTGCAAAGCTGGCAAGAGTATATTTCCTTTTTTTTTACATAATAAAATGAGACTTTGCATTTCTTGGGATCACGGGGATCCCACAGCTTGGATGATTCAATGCGACCTCTAAACTTGCAGATGGCAGTGCTGGAAAGGGGTGACAAAAGTGACTTGAAGATGGGACAGAAGTCAAAATTTGTGAAAACAGGGAATGTAGTTGGATGTCAAAAAGATGAAATTTGGAAGAAGTGACTTACAGGGCTTTGGTTTGAAATCTGAGAAGGGAAAATGACTGGTTAGGTAATGGTAGCCCTGCAGAAATAAACCTGAGGTTAGTCATGAGCTGAGAGTCATGTTGTAGTGATAGGAGCAATAAGTGTATACAGCACAGGCCAATGAGATGCACAAAGTAATCATTCTGTAATTAGTAAATTAGTAAACACTAAAAGAGTCTTGTCATCTTTGGAGATCCTGAGTGTTGATTTTGAGTGTTGTATGCTCTGACAAACAAGTGCTTTGGAACAGGGATTTGGCCTCTCATTTCAGCCACTGAATTTCAGTGCTGATTAGTGCGCTCCTTGGGGTGTGCATGGAGAAAGCTCAGGGCTTATTTTCCAACAGTGAAGGCTGGCTTCTATCTGGAGTTACTTTGAGAGCCCACACTTAGTGAAAAGGGGCTTTGATTCTCCTTCCAGCTAGGTGCTGTGGTTTCACATATGTGAACAGTACTTGAGTCAGAAAGGGAAAGATGAGCAGTCACTCCTTTGCCTCCCCTTCCCTTCTGCTTCTCAGAATTAATGCAGTGATTTGCAGATAGAGTGGTTGGTAAATAGGGAAGACACAAACAGTCAGCACCTGAAACAGGCTGGTAAGGACTGAGCCTTGCCTGCTACCAGGATGCAGCACTGCATGGATTCCTTGCTTTCTTCTTTCCCAAAGCAGCTGCAGCCTGGAAGCAGTGCAGAGAAGGGAGACAGCACAACTGACCTTTCCAACATCAAACATACTAACCACAGCTACTCTTGGCAGGGGGAGTTGGAATGAGGGAAGGTGAAAAAATGCAATCTGAACAGAAAAGTTTGTATGACCTCTAGGAACCCCTAGAGGATTCTGTGCAAGCAACCTGATCACTTCAATCTCATCACTGACACATCTTTTTGCTCTTCTCTTTAAAGCAAACTACGAATCTGAACCTTCCCCCTGAAGACCTTGATTCATCTGGTGATGAAGAGGACACGTTCTCAGGTTCAGGTGCAGGTGAGTTACCAGCACTTGTCTGGCAGTGCTTGATCCTTCTGGGATGTGGCAACTGAGATCTCAGTAAGCACCCAAGTGAAGGGGGGTAGAGGGAGGAATCCACATACACACTCCTGCCCCAGAATATGAGAGCTGGGAACAGAGAAGGGGCCTAATCTATTAATCTTGTATTCCTTGAGAGACTAACAATTAGTAGAAAATGAGCTGTGGGAGACTTGAAAGGGAGCTGAGGCAGAGGTACCATGTGGCTGCTAATGTGAGATGTGTACAGAATGTTCTGATTCTTCACTCATGGGGAGGGGAGATCAAAAAAAGGCCCTTTATGAGTAGGTAGGATTTAATATTTGAGGGTGTGTAAACCCCAGCCTACCAATATGTATCAAGTACAAACTTTATCTGTCATCAGATGTGCCATGTTCCCATGGGCCATGGTTTTTTTAAGTGATAAAGGGGATTTAGAGTAGGGGGAAAGGTCTATAAAAATGCTGGCTAAACTGCAGGAGAGAGACCCGTGGTGCTCAGTACTGAAGTTGAGTAGATGCTAGTGAGAAAAGAGCAAGCTACTGAAAGCTGAGGCATGCTATCCTTCTGCTTCCTCCTGGCCACAACCTTGTATTTTAGATTAAACTCTGCAGAAATTAAGACCCTGAAATCAGTGGCAAATGCAGAGAGACTGAAGGTGTGACTGCTCAAAATCAAATAAAAGTGTTTATGGAAAAAGACTCAGATAACCACCCTGAGGAACCAGTGTACTGAAAGCAGATTACTCTTGTCATCCTCACCACAGACAGACAGGCACTTTTGCCTTGGGGAGAAGCAGATGACTAACAAAGTATTGCTGAATAGCACAGTGGTCTGTCCCTTCCTTATTCCACTGAAAAGGATGAGGAATTACAAACTGAACTGCTGTTATTATGAAAATTTACTATGAAGTTTAAGTATTCTCTTTAGACCAGTGTCCTGAAGATATGATTAATAAGCTTCTAAAGTGGCCAAGGATAATATTTGCTTGCTTGTTTGTTTGTGTTGCAGGTCCCCTGACTGACCAGTCTCGCACCTGGAGAATGCCAGAATCAACAAATTCCTCAGTCCCGACAGCACCAGTGGATTTCGGTGAACAGCCATTTCCTGGGGTTGAGAGCAGAACTGAAAAGGATGTAATATCTCCTTCTGCAACCACTAATGTGGTGACAGAGGAACCAATTGTACCTGTGAAGGACGAAGTGCCTGTCCTGGGCTCATCTGATGGGAAGCCAACAAGCCAAGTGGTCACAACGACAGTGAGGAGCCCCACTGCTCACTTGCCTTCTGTGGTTCATGTGACTCCTTCAGAAGGCCCTGCTGTGGTCCATGTTGAGCCCCACGTGCCCAGCTCTGCTGTGCCAGACACCGAGGCCGTGCCCGAGCCCCACTCCACTGTCCCCCCTGAGGGAGGTGTCCCCGCCACCCCTGCAGCCACAGCTCCAGAGGAGGCCATCCCCACACACGAGGAGGTGTCTGAGGATGGCTCTGGAGACCCGGTGAGGACTGAGTTATCACACCCTTTCCAGGGAGATGGTTTAGTAGCATGTAGTAAGTTGGTTTGGTGAGAACGGTGTTAATTTGTCAAAAACAGTGATGGGTTTAATAGGTTGTGTTGGTGGAGGGTTTTAGAGAAGAGAAACAATGTGCTGGAAAGTCTCCAGAAACAGACATGATG
Source organism: Cisticola juncidis (assembly GCA_013400215.1). Taxonomy (NCBI): domain Eukaryota; kingdom Metazoa; phylum Chordata; class Aves; order Passeriformes; family Cisticolidae; genus Cisticola; species Cisticola juncidis. The sequence continues at coordinate 1,073,149 of VXBR01007698.1, read as the reverse complement.
AGAAACATGAATAACCTGCCTTGTATGTCCCAACAGGGAGACTTCATCTTGACTAAAGACGAGGATTTGGTCCCCACCCAGAACTCAGAAGTACTGCCTGACTCTGAGAGGAATGCCAAAGCAGCAGGAGCCTCGGGAATTATGGACAGAAAAGAAGTTCTTGGAGGTACCTGATATTTTGGATTTCTAGTTGGTAAAAGGAGATTCCTGTAGGAGTCTCCAGGCAGCAGAAGCTGCAGTTGGGCATCTCTGAGCAAGGAAGCCAAACTTCTATGTTGGACCTCTAAAATGAGGGTGATGATTCTGCGTAGCCAAAACCCTAACAGGGGCAAATATTAGTTTGCTAATAGCAGCTAGCAGTGGCTGCTTTATCTGCAACTTTGTTTAAACCTCTTCCTTCACCCTGAAAAATGGCAGTAAAATTTCTCTGTTGCTGCCTCAGTCAAATTACCAGGGCTGAGCACCACAGCCTTGTGTGCTTTGCAGCATGGCCCAGTGGGAGATCCATGTCCCTAGGACTGGCTGCTGTCCTTGAGCAGGTGCTTGGTAATGGTGCTTGGTTTGGGAGGGGACAGAAGGACAAATTAATTTAATGCATTAAGCCAGGGACAGGTAAGGAACAATCTGGAACTTTAAATGATAGTAGCACTATCTGGTATGGCATTTAGAGTAATCTATGTCTTTTTCTCCCCTCCCAGGTGTTATTGCTGGAGGACTTGTAGGCTTGGTGTTTGCAGTGTTTCTAGTCGCATTTATGCTGTACAGAATGAAGAAAAAAGATGAAGGCAGCTATTCACTGGATGAACCAAAACAGTCTAACGGAGGATACCAAAAACCACACAAACAAGAGGAATTCTATGCATAAACACTGACTTTCAGGACACTTCTTATTCCATCTTTCTTGGACTCTTCTCTCCCTGCACGTGGACCTCCTAGTGTGCTTTGCATTAAACTTAAGCCATATGATCATTGGGTTATTTGCCCTTACCACTTTGCCATTGGAAATTTTATAACTACAAAGTAGATCTGGATTCATTGAACATTCCCTGCTTTCTTGCACAACTTTTTTTGTGTTTTTTTTTATTTTTTTTTAACAGAATTGGAACTGCAAGTTCCTAAACTCACTTTGGTTTATCTAAAGACCGCTGGGACAGGCGGTGGGGAGAAGATAAGGGAGCACTGTATGTATAAAACTCTTGATATTTAGGGAAAGGGCTAGCAAGAATAACCAATTTGCAGTGCTCAAATTCTGTATAGCAGGGATCCTTCCTATTTAACTCATAGATGTGTTTTGAGTGTAACAAGTGGCTGTGCTGGGCAGACATTTGGTACACTGCTATCCTCTAGCTCTTTCTGACAGCTGTATTTGGAGCACTTAATGCCTATGAAACATCAAGCTGAACTTGATCTCTGCCAAAACGAGGTGTGAGGGACAGGGTTAACAAATGACTGTCACGTGGTTTAAAATAACTTATATTTTGGAAGCATTATCCCATACTCAGAACCAGCTCCTAAGCAGTTGGTGCATCCACTAGCAAAAAACAAACGCCAAGAACCCCAGAGCTAAGCAGAGTTAATTTTACCAATAGCGTTGGGCTGTCCCATTACTCTCTCTCTCTCTCTCTCTCTCTCTGTTAGGTAAGAAGTAGATTTTTCTGAGCAGTCTCATCTCAGACATTCCCTTTCCTGGTGCTGAGTGGAGGTTAGCTGCCCTGCTGTGGTGATCTTGCCCCGTGCAGTGCCAGGTGACCGGGGCCATGTTGTGGCACCTCCGGTCACCGTGGTTGTCTCAAACATGCTCTGCCCTCTGTGCCACAGGGCACACAGGGGTGGGAGGTGGGAAGCAGCATGGCATGACTGCAGCTAAGGAGTAAAAAAAGCATCTGAAATGAGCCTGGGGAAGGCTGAGTGTAGGTGGCCTTAAACAGATACAACAGTTGGTGTGCTGGACTCACTACTCCAGAGCAGCTCCTTGGAAGCTGCTCCTGCACTTTGGAGAGGAGCCACTCCAGGGATGTCAGTGTAGCAAGGGCAGAAAAGCACTCCTGGGCAAAGTGGGATGCCTGGAGCTGTGTGTGTGGGGTCAGTGTGCTGTCAGGTGTCAGGCACTGGGGCCTCACTGGGGTCTGGAGCTCTCCAGGCATCTCAAACTGAGAGAACACAAGCGTGGTGCTGTGTGTGAGCCTTCCTTCTGCTCTGCCTTTGGGTAGCTTCTTGCCACTTCAGTTCCTCGTCACTCAGTGCAGAAGGTATGGGGTGGGTGGAGGAGTGTTTACAACTGATGTAAATATTTGTACTGTCGAGCCAGAGGGAATGTTCAGAGGATATTGGACAATATTGCAACAGTTGGTACAAGTGTTGCACGTTAACAGACAAACTTAAAGACCTGTGTAATTTAAATGAAGTATGAAACACTCCTGAGCTGCCATGCAGCTAAAATTGGTGCCTTCTCTGCAAACACAAGAAAAAAAAAATCCCAAAATGTCTTGATTCAAAACTCTTCTTTATGCACATGGAGAATTTGTGCATATGTGTAGCTGGCTGGTTTTTTTTAAGTAAAGCTGCAACAACCATTATGTTTTTTGTTAGGATTGTTCTGTTTTCAGTTGTTTTTTTTGTTTTGGGTTTTTTTACTGAATGAATTTTTTATAGGTTAATGCAATGACCAGATGGTGTTAATTTCAGCTGTAATTCTTTGCTTTGTATAGGAATGTAGAAATGTTTGATAGGTCTATCTATGAAAAGATTCTTGTAAAGCACAGGAAGATAAAGTAGTAAAATTCAGTTGTACCTCACAACCTTGTTAGGGGAAAAGAAAAAAAACTGTATATTTTGGTAGTCTTAACTGACAGTTTGTGAAACAAACATGACATTCTGTGTTATTTAAGTGGTACAAATGAAATATGAATTCTGACAGAAGATACAGCATTGGGTTATCTGTGTGCTGTGTAAAGGTATACTGCAATAAATGGCATTTTGGCATCAATGTGTCTGACACAATCTGTCTGTGAACACTGACGTATATAATACTTCAAAAAGTAGATGTTGTTTTTAAGACAGCCTAGGTCTTTAAGGAATTTGGTTACAGAACTGTGAATTTTGGGGCTAAAGACACAGAGATTCAGTTCAGCATTTGAAGGGTAAGAATGTGGCCTGTCTTCCCTCCCACCCTGCCTTGGGTGTCCTGGTTGCAGTGAGCTGCTCTTGCTGGAGGCACTGGTGTGGGATACAAATGGGCTCTGGTGGAGGCTTGAATGAAATAGCTTTGTTAGAGCCCTGCAACATTTCATGCTGGTTTTGAGACCTCTCCTTGTGCAGTGTCACCATCCCCAAAATGGTGATAAAAGTTGCAAATCTCCTGCAGGGCTTTCTCTCACTCCTCATCTTCTGCCCTCAGGGGTTTGAGAGCAGAGGGGTCTGTAGGAGGGCAGCCCCAAGCCCTCTATTAAAACCTGCTTTCTAAGATGAATTGGAGATTGTACCTCCAAAGAAGGAGAACAGAGCAGGACTGTCCTCAGTATTCTGCTGTGCACATCAATTACTCAGGGTGCTATGGCTTGTGTGGGAGGAGATGGAGCAATACAGAAGTAGAGGAAAATGTCCTTCCCAAAACAGGGAAGGCAGGAGCTGCTGTCCGTCTGGGTGGGCCTTACTGCAGCTTTACAATTATTTTCTTTTGTAAGGTTTTGAACTGCAGGAATTTATTTTTTGTTATGTGATCTGGCCACCGTATTTTGAATTTGCTTACACCAGAACCATGGGCGGCGTTTTTTTTTACAAAAAACCACAAACGCTTGGAGGAATCTTGGTAATCAGAAAGTTTCAATCTGAGGCAAAAGGACTGAAGCATTGAATTCAGAAGACTTGTTTCCATAGCTAAATAGAGCTGAAAAGGGCTTTTTAACTCCATGCCAGCTTTGCCAGGTTAAACTGGGTAAAGATTTGTATAAGATCAGAGTTGGCATTGCAGGGCCTTACCCCCTATAAATTCACTTCCTTGGGACTACCAAGACTTTTGCTTCCCCTTTTCCAGTCAGTGATAATGTGTGAAGTTAAGGCAGCAGGGAGGGAATAAAAGGAAGTGCTAAGGGAAGTGGGAAATTCCTGTGTGAAAATCCTTGCAAGTGCAACACTTGTCTTATCCTCAGTGTGCACTTGAGAGAAATTTTGTTCTACCAAGAGAGAATTATTTACAGGAGGGCTGCTCTGCTTCTGTGCTTTGGCACAGGTTTGCCTGGGTTTTCCTGAGTCTGTTCACTGTGCTTCCTGACTTTCTTCTTCATCCATGCTGGAGCAATTATCACATTTGCTCTTGTTCACAAGTGAGATGCAAAGAATGTGGCTGGCAGAAAAATTTGACCCCTTCTTTGTTCTGGAAAAATGAGCTGGAGGGTGTAAATGCACTGAATGTCACAGAAGGCAAACTATGAGAGAAGGAAGACTTTTCACAATTCTCACTTTGTCAGGTTGTATTAGAGCCTATAAAGGAAGCTGAAGCAAATCTAAAAGGCTGTATAATCTTGTAATTGAAATAGAGAACAGGAAAAAAGAGAGGGCCACTCTGCAGGGGTGCTGAGAAGAAAAACTGTCAGGCATTTCATAAATGCCTTATCTGAGTCTTCATCAGGTCTAGTGTGTATATTGATGAGAGTGAGTAGTGGAATGAAGTTGCAGGGTGAAATTTGCTCCATTTGAGATAGCTACAAAACAAACAAACAAAACAAAACAAAAAACCCCCAAGCTTTTAAAAATGCAAGAGGTGAGGTAGAGGCTCAAAATCAAATAGCTACTTAGCATTCTGAGGTAGTGTTTAGGTCATAAAACTGCAAGCCTGATGGACAGAATTTCTAAGAAGTTTGTCAAGTTAGAGGACAGCAATTTTACTGCAGAAAATGAAATGCAGTGTCTTCACTAAGGAAGGGGGAAAAGAAAAGATGCAGCCTCAGCAGTATGCAGGGTCTTACAAAAGGATCTGATGGACAGAGAAATTAAAAGGTAGGATGATGATAATACAGGACAAAATAGATTCACCAAAATTAGACTGTGCCTGACTAATCAGATATCTTGCTTTTTAATAGCAGGGTTTTTTCAGTCAAAGGCAGTCTTTCCTTATTGAACTTCACTAAAACAAGTTATCAGTGCCACACAGAAGATGAATAGTCAAAAGGAGGAAGCTAGGGATTAGTGGAAAAATTGTGTAGTGGTGAGGAGTGAGCTAAGGAGCAGCAGGCTCTGCAAGGCAGAGAGTAGGAAGAAAACACCTCATCTGGGGGACATTTTTCTAAATACTGTGTGACATAGAAGGAAATACACAGAATTACATTTGCTGTTGGGAATTCGGGCACCCTAGACATTTTAGAGTATGAGGGATACATTAATATTCTGACAAGTAACATTTAGGGTCAGCTTCAACCAAACAAGGTCAGGCTTGAAGGGGGTAAGAAAAGGAATTTCTGCTCTAACCTGGGAATAAAAGGGGAAGAAAAGGCTAGGTGAATTAGTCAATTTTAGAATAATTATGTGTGATGTAGCTGTAAGAAAGGAAAAAACAAGTCAGTACAGGATGTAGTAGCCACCAAATATTTCCAGCAAGTAGAGGGAATTGTTGGCATCATGGGTATCATTACACAAAGAACTAGTGAGCCCTTTGCCTATCATCACCTACATGGTCTAGGGTTAACTCATGTTGGGAAGGAACAGAGGAAAAAAAACAAAAATTATGGGAGAACAGAGTCTTTTCTCACAGTAAACTAATGGTACTTGGTTTGTCCAGCTCAGGAAAGCACAGACTGATGGGTCCTACAGTTGCTGTCTGCATCCTTGTTGTGGTACAGGATGGAGATGAGCAATTTAGGCAAAAGAATAATATGGGAAAAAGGAAAAATTGGCAAGTATAAACATTTAAAAAAAAAACAAAAAAAACAACAACTTTGAGAATCATTCCACTAATCGTGAAGGGAAAAGATCCAGATGTACTGAATACAAAGCTGGATGCTCAGGAAGATTACAGTATAAAATGTTCTGAGCCAGAGGGATGTCTTGCAGCCAATAGTCTGGGCAAAAAACACAGGGTCCAGTTAAAAACCCTTCCTCTTTCTTACCTAGTTGTTGTTTTTGGTTGGCTGGTTGGTTTGGTTGGGTTTGTTTTTTTTTAATTTAGTCTAGTTTATTACTCTCTTTCTTTAGCATGGAAAAGCAGATGAGCAGCCTTCTGGGGCATTCTTTGAGGTGACAACAAAAGGTGGTTTGGACCAATGGTTGGGTTTGTGTGCAGACACACAGGGATACATGGACATGTGATTATGTGTATGCAGCTGCATGGATACACAACTATGTGCTAATGAGAAATTAAAAGAGGAACAAGGGAAGGGCAATCACTAAATCACGAAACTTTTTAAAAGTCAGAAAATATTAAGTGCTTTTAAAAGTAGACAGTCCTACTTCAAAATGGCATAGAACAAAGTCTAAATAGGTGTGATTTAAAAATAAATATTAGGATTTGGATAGATCCTGGACCCCAGCACACAGCTGTTCCAGTTTAACCAAAGCCACGTGACACTGTTGTATAAAAATGTCCTCAGCATGAACCCCTACTTGTCTGAGCCAACCATCAAAGCATTCCTGGCCCCTGAGAACCTGTGTGGGAGACAGTGGTATGCTTAACATGTGCCACAAGGCCAGGGGTCCCCAAACTGTGGTACCCCTCTGATATGCAATGCATTTGAAAATTGTGTGCAGAGAAAAACAAATCACAAACCCCCAAGCCTCAAAAAATCCACCACAAAATCCTATCTCACCTGCCTTACCTCTGGAAGTCACAGGCAGGAGCCAGCTGGATTCCTCTTGTACACAGAGCTGGGGCTGCTGCAAGTGATTGAGGTGAGGGCAGGGACATTGAGGAAAGGAGTGGGGCAGCCTAGAAGAAACTTCTGCTGATGCCACCAGTGCATTTCTCCCTCTAAACAAAGCCTGAGAACCTGTGCCATGGGAGACTGGACAGCTGTTTCCTACATGTGGCAAACCAGGGTGCATCTCTTCTAAAAGGAGACGGCTTGAGTGCCAGCAGAAACTCAGCAGGAGCTGAGGAATGCAGGTTCTACACAAGACACCTCTCTTTTCTGCATCTTCCAGATTTGGAAGTGGTATATGCTGACAGCAAGGGGCTGCTTCTCTGGAGATGCTCCCTAAACATGAGCACAGGATGCTCATGAACCTGCTTGGGGGATGTGCTGGGTGCCAGTGTGTGACCACAAGAATCAATCACACAGTTTGTTATTCCAACAGGCACACACAAACTGCCTGACACAAAACCTTAGATGAGGAAAGGGTCAAGGTGTTGAAGCTTAGGATGTCTGTGCAGACCAAAATCAAACCAATTGGAACTCAGGCTGAAATAATTTCAAAAGGCCATTAAAGAATATTGCTGTATTTTACCACCCGCACCCCCAACCAGACTAGAACCCCTCAAAATAAAGCAAAAAAAGAAAGAGTTGGCATGTATCTAAACAAGGGAGCAGATGGCCTATCTAATTGCTTATCTGTCCATACCTGGAGAAGATCTGAAAAGCTGACTTTGCTGGTAATCAAAAATCATCTCAGTCATGGTCACAGACCTTCAAAGCCCAGCTCTGAATGGACACCAGGGCCTGGCCAGCCCTTCAGGGACTGTCCCACAGAGAGTAGGGCTGTACCTTCAGCTACATGCAGCACACAGCCCTGGTGTCACTTCCCATTCAGCATATCCAGGCCTGAAGTTGCCTTTATGAATAACTTGAAGAAAGAGTTGATTGTTCAGTCTTCATAACACAGTTCAAGAACTCCTTGGAGTTTTATTGTTCTCAGGATGGCACAGAGAAAAATATGGCTGTTTTGGAGCAATATTACCTGCCTTTTATTCAGACTGAAAATGTGGCTTTATTATTATTATTGCTATTAGTGTACTACTGGAGGAAAAGAGAGTTTGCAAATGCTCTTGAAATGCTGGTTGAGTCTGCTCTTCCTGCTCAAATAGTGCTGTTAATGTTTGATAGCAGCTGCCTGAGAACACAAGCCTTTGAACTGCTTATTGCTCTCAGAGGTGGTTTGTCTTTTTTTGTTATACATATATATACACTGGAGCCTGGCTGCAAGTTTCTCAGGCATGACATAAATGATCAGAGCCCTGCTCAGAAGTGTTGTCAGTTTTAAGTATTCCTTTCAGATGTTACCATCTCTGCTTCCAACCCAAACCCGCCATGCGCTCGCACCGCTCTAAGGAGTGCTTGTGTGGTTACTGCCCAGTGAGGATTAGTCACACATTAACCACAGCTGTAAAAACACATCCATGGGAAAATCACAGCCAAACACCGAGGCCTTTGAGGCTGCTGCTCCTTTCCAAAGAGGTGGGTTTCTGTTCCTTTTCACTCCAGCATTGTGCAACAGAATGTTCACTGGCATGTTCACTTCCCTGTTGAGGTGCATTGCAGCTTTTCCTCTGGCACTCCCCAACCTTCTCCACTTCCATGGGCCATGGTGGACAGAGGTCTTACAGGCAGAGCTGAGTCAGCCAGGGTCTCTCAACCAGCAGGTCCTGGCAGGGGAAGGGGTACTCACAGTCATCCAGTGTTAAGCCACATGATTCCAGTGCTACCTGAGGCAAAGCAGATGATATCTAAAGATGACTTAGTGCTAGAAATTTTTGTTCTTGAAGGAGCAAGGGCACCCTTGCTTGTTGCCCAAGATGACAACTAAAGACTGTGGCAAGTTCTCTTGCTTTTTGCTCAACAGGAAATCCCCATTCATCACTGTTGTCCTTCTCTCAACATGTCCCATTCTGCACAGTTCTCAGCAAAGTATAGGTCCTGCACTCAGTTTCCAAGTCCTCCTCTTCACATCTTCTCAGAGATAGTAAAGCTGGAGAGCTTAGAGAAGAAGGAGGAAGAGGACAGCAGCACAGCCCCTAGGAACTTGTGATGTGTTCCACCCTGCATTGAGCTTTGGCCTCTGAATGCTGCTGGTGTCACAGCACACAAGTCAAGGTTTCCAGGAGAGCATCCCAGATCATCATCCAGCAACCATGGTTCTGTTATCCCCCCACTGCTCTTGGATTCCATGGAAAGAATGACAAACCTTCTTAATGGGAATATTTTTTCAGGGGAACAAAAAAGGCAGTGCAAATGAGAAATACACAATTAGGGATGCTGTCTCCAAAGCGCTTTGGGCAAATAAAGAAAAGCAGCACTCATGGAGAACATGTAATTACCATGTCCTCTGCCCCACCCTTGCCTTCTCAAAAGAAAATTTCTGTATTTACTGATTTGCTTCAGGCCTGTGTCACATGTCCCATTGCAAGTCAGCAACCAACAAAGTCCCTTTCACATAAATAAATGAGGTTCCTTTAGATTCCTATTGAGTACATCAAGGAGAACTGGGCACAGGGAGCAAGGCAGCCCAGCTTCCTGTTGTTTCTGAAAGTGATGTCCCTGTGTTTGAGAACTGATGCTGGGACTATTCAGCCTATTCTGTGGTTCCATAAGGATTTCTGAAGCCATGTCCTCACCCTGGCTCCTGCCTGGAAAGGGAATTTAGGCGAGGATAGGAACTTACATAATACCATAATGTGAGAAGTTGTATTGTTCTGATAAAGTGCATGTTTTCTATGTATTGAGCTCATTGCTCTCCTTACCAAGCACCACTGCCTCTAATGCCTGCTCCAGCTCATTTTCCTGTTACCCAGTAGCACATTTCAGACCAGGCCTCCCCTTCCCTACCTGCAGTAATAGAAGGTTACCTGGGGCTCCTCAAATTTTCTCTGAATGAGGCAGCACAAACTCCAGTTTTGCCTTGAGCATGGAGGCATTACTATTGATCCTATTGACTAGGACAGAAAAAAAACAGCTGAAGTTATTCCATGCGTAGGATTCCTACACAGATCCATCAGTGGGAAAATAAATCCTGCACAACACAATTCTCTGGCCAGTTAGGGCACTTTGCATGCTATTTCAGCACTGCTTCTTGAGAGGTTTGTCTTCCCATCAATCCTCAAGCTCCTTCCCATTGCATTCATCCATGTTAAACAGGTATGAGCAATGAGAAACACCATGGTACAATCTTCACAGGACACTGCTGGCATTTCCCCTCCAGAGGCAGCTACACAGCCTTCTGTGCTGTGGTTCTTCTTCAGGAACACAAGGACTGATGGGGGGCTGAAAAATATGCTGGAGTTTCAGGAATAAGTGTTTAAACTTTTTCCTGTCCCCCTGCCTTCCCTCACCCACTTTAATACTAATGACAATATTGGACCCAAATATTCTCTTTTTTATTACAGAGAACAAATACATGTTTTCAGAATTGCTTGCACTGCATAGTAAAGAAGGCATCTGAAGGCTGGTCCCTGCAATGTGGAGGTGGTGGCAGAACTGGGGGTCTCTAAACCACACACCCCTCTTGCCCCTGGGAGGAAGAGCACGGTCACATTCCAAGGCTGGGCTGCTTTTGCACTCCCAGCTAGCAGCATGGGGACAGACTGACAACCCATGGACAAGAGAGGCTGCTGTCAAAACCTGCAAGGAAGGATTCTCTAGTTATGTGAACAACAAGAGGAAAGAGAATGAAAATACTGGCCTGCTGTCCAACAGGAGAGCTGAATTAGTCACCAATAACACTGGAAAAGCAGAGGTTCTCAACACTTTCTTCACTCCTGTCTTTACCAGCACTGCTGGACCTCCCATGCCTTCAGAACAAAAGTCCAGGCTGAGGCAAACACAGACCCAGAATCAGTGAAGGAAGAGTTGATCTGTGAACTATTACAGGAGCTTGGCCCCTGCACATTGATGGGCTCTAACAATGTCCACCCAAGGGTGTCAAGAGGACTGGCTGATGTCATGGTTGAGGTCACTGTCCGTAATTTTAAAGAAGTCATGAAGATTGAAGGACATTCCATAAGACTGGAAAATTTTTAATGTCACCCCCATCTTCAAGAAAGGCTTAAAGAAGGACCTAGGAAATTACAGGCCCATCAGTCTTACCTCAGTCCCTGGGAAAGTTATGGAGTGAATCCTCCTGGGGGCTATCACAAGTCAGATGAAACATCTTATTGGGAAAAGCCAGCACAGACTCACCACAGGCAGACTGTGCTTGACAAACCTGATTGCCTTCTACAATAAAGTAACCTGCTTGGTTGATGTAGGGTGAGCAGTGGACATGGTTTACCTAGATTTCACAGAGGCTTTTGATACAGCTTCCCACAGTCTCCTCCTAGAGAAGCTGATGTGTTACAGTCTAGACAAGCCATTGGAATAATTTCTGCAGGGAAGTGGTGAATTCTTCAGCACTGGACACTTCTGAGATTCGGCTCATCATTGTAGAGGGCCAACTTGCCTAGATCAGGCTTTTGTCAAGAAAGGTTGGACCAGATGAACCTTGAGGTTCCTCCTTGAGGTCCTTCCCAACCTGATTCTCTGATACCCAAGTAATCCACTTTGGATCTTGTACATGGTAATGCTATTCGCCAACAAGCTTATCATCTGTGTTTTAATATCTTTCTCTATTAAGAGAAAAAAATGTTACCTTACAGTACTGACTGAAAAGTTATTGGAGAGAAGGCTGAAAAGTTTTTACGATCTTACTGCAAAAGTCTGTATATATGCATATAACTGATAAAATAAATTTGTTTGAAAGAATCCGTGCTCAATCCTAAATACAGTCTCAGCAGCTGTAGGGCATGAGTGCCTGTTTCTGCAGAGATTATTCCTCAGTTACCAGTCCCACGTCTGTGGTCAGTGTGAAGCCTACAGCTGGGTTTTGGTGGAGTTATCTTCCTGCACTACCTCCTGCCTACAGCACTGCTGAAGTGCTTGGTCATCCCTAGGGATGGATGGCTTTGACCAGAATGAGGCATCTCTCAGGTGCCCCATCTGTGTGACCTCAGACTGTGAAAGTTTGTGAGGGGCTTGAAAACCATATTTATGTTGAAAAAGAAGTTCAGCTAAACCCTGTCTGGTGCTTACATGAGGCACATAGTTAACAAGGAAGATCTTATAAACACACAGATTTGGGTGTACACACCAGGACAAACGTTTCATGGAACCAAATGTAACTTTCTTGAGAAATTACCAAATATCAGTGGTGATAGGCCATAACCAAGAGGACAGAAATACAACACCTGAGATGAGTCATACTCTGCTTGCAGTGCTTTTCCTTTGGCTTCTTTGGTTGAAGCCTTGTCCTTGTTTCACATGCCCAGTGAGCATCACCTGTGCTGTGAGATCAGACCCCATTCAGACGTAGCTAATGATCACTCATTGGGAAATATCACATGCCACCAGGATCCGCCAGTACTTGCTGACTTTGTTGCTAAAAAATGAAGTAGTTTTACAATAATCTTTGCAAAACAAAGTGTATCTGACTAAAGGAAAAAGAAAAAAAACCAACTGAAGTTCACAATAGAGCTCCTCCTCTGGAATATCTTACCAGGGCACCAGGCAGGACAGTGCATGAAGATGTGAGCAGCTGGTGGCAGAGAATCAGAAACAGGCAGGAAGAATCTGCTGAGGGGGCAGGAGTGCAGCCTCATGCCAGCAGCCACTGTGGCTGGTGGCATTTCCTGTCTGTCTGTCTGGCCTGTGGTCAATGTCACCATGTGGCTTTTGAGTCCAGAGAGCTCAGACTGAAGGAACCTGTCCTGTGCAGGTTCTCATGTTCCTGTTGTCCTTGCATGGTTCTGCTTATGCAAGGGGAAAGGCCAAAGGGTTGCCCAAAGTCCTTCAGGAGCAAGAATCCTGCTGAAATACAATACCAGCTCTAAATGTCTTAATTGGTGAAGCCTGAGCCTTTGTATTCTTCCCAGGGAACAGAATTCAGGAGTCAAAAGCTGATGGAGCTTCATGTATGCCTGCCTTCCTGATGGAAAGCCAGTCCAGGGGGAAAAGCCAGCTGGACTGGAAGCATGTCAAAATAACCAGGAAAGAGAAGGTCCTGGGGTGATCCTTCTGGAAGGATCCTTTGGTACCTTCTTGTACCAAAAAGGGCTTCAAGAGATCTGAAGAGGGACCTTTTACAAGGGTGTGGAGTGATAGGACAAGGGGAAATGGCTTTAACTGAGAGAAGGTAGGTTTAGGTTAGATGTTGAGAAGAAATTCTTTCCTGTGAGGATGGTGAAACACTGGAACAGGTTGTGCAGAGAACCTGTGGATGCCCCATCCCTGGAAGTGCTCAAGGCCAGGCTGGATGGGGCTTTGAGCAACCTGGGATAGTGGAAGGTGTCCCTGCTCATGACAGGGGAGTCATTGTATGTAACTAAATACTTTTAAGGCCCCCTCCAACCCAAACCATTCTGTGATTCTGTGTGCAAAACAGGTTTACACACAACCAAATTTCAGCAGCAATAATCAATAATTTGCAGAACATCTGTACCCATTTCAGGATTCTCGTACATTTAGCATCTCCTCTATGCACTCCTGGCTGCTGACACCAGATGAATACTGTGTGTGCTTGTTAGGTACAGGAGCACTTTGAGTGGTCCTCCTACACTGACTGAGATTAGAAGTATGGTAAAATGGATTAAATTAATGTGATTAAGCAATACTCCCTTCCTAGGGAAGAGACCCTGACATTTGTGCTAACCCAGTGTTGATAAACTGAGTCAAGTACAACACCTACACAAACCCCTGCACTCACAGGACCGCCAGGATAGGGGGAAGGCCTTGCAAAGGCCTTTATTTTCCACAGGTTTCACAGAAATAGGAAGAAAAAGCAGACTCCATTAGTGCCTGACTGAGGGAGAGACCACAGAGTTCAGCCCATGTTAGATAACTGAATGAAGAGAGAAAGAGCTTTGTAATGAATGCTGCGAGCACAGGAAACCACCAATTAGTCCCGCAGCTCTCAGGGTGACCTGTTTTTCCTGTCGGTGCTCGGGGGGGCTCCGAACAGGGAGTGACAGGAGCGATTTGTGCAGGTCAGATGGTGACAGGAGCGATTTGTGCAGGTCAGGTGGAACCCGCGGGCTCCGGCCGCAGCCCCGGCCCTGCTGCGGGCCTGGAGGGCCGCGCCGTGCCCAGGCCCGGGGAGCCCTGCCCTGTCCCGCAGCCCAGAGGGGACACGGTGACATGGCACCAGTAAGGGACGTGCTTCTGGCAGGCTATGGCAGCACAGAGCTCCAGGAGTCTCCAGGTATTTCCTGACCATCTGCCTGGAGAGCAGGAGTTTGACGGGGTATGGGATTCCTGGGGAACCCACAAGGGAAACAGGGGCAGACATCTCCCACCTCCCCTGGCAGGTGTGGCAGGCCTCATTTGAGATAATAAATGAAAACGTTAAAGTTGAATTCTGGGGCTAAAATATTGACATCCCACAGTTCAAACTAGTATGACCAGCCTAGAGATGGTAATTTTTTTCACTGGCAGAGAGCTGACAGGCTCTGAATTCAATGGCATACACCATGAATTACATGAAGTGTAATCTGACTCTTCATTGTTTTTCCTAGAATGTCGGAGTCCAGGATATTCCTCTGGCAGCCCAGGAGGGTTTGGAGACTGTACAGGGGGGTCTGAAGACTGTACAGGGGGGTTTGGAGATTGGTTTAGAGTAGAATTGACATGTTAGTGTAGGCAGTAGGTATTGGTGGAATTTTGTAAATAAAAAGTGTGTCTTGGACAGTGGTTGGGTCGGAGATACCGTACTGAAGGTGCGGGGATCTCTGATCCGCCCAGTCCTGCCGCGTGCCCTGCTCTGCTGGGGATGTCTCACAGGGCAGAGAAAGAACTAAGATAATGTACCCTGCCAGCGAGACCTGGCAGAGCAAAGAAAGAACTGAGATAATGAAAAATAAACAACCTTGGAAACACGGACTGGCAGACTCAGCTTGTCGTCTCTGCCTTCGGTGTGAAACACTTAGGGCAAAAGAGAAGACGTAAAACCTTATTACCTCGGGGAACAGCAACCCCGAGGAGAATCTCAGGGAAGAGCAACCCTGAGACTAGAAAATGAAATAAACTGCATTAATACCTGCTTTGCCACCAGTGTACAATGTATTTGCTATGTGAGATGCCATCCATAACATAAATGTGTAAGTTCAGTAAGGCCATCTTTTTGTGAAAAAGAATTATGCAGGTAATGGCAGATAATACAACTCCAAGCTCTCAGCCTTAGCAATTCCTGAGTCCTAAAAATGGTTACACCTAAGAACTACTAGAGACACACTCAAGGCTCCAAGTGCCTATCACTTCCCTCAGGAGCAATGCAGCTGGTGAATTGCTTGCCAGGCCACAGGTGAATAAATCCTGTGGAAAAGGTTTTAAGCAGAGTTGTGTTTCATCCCTGCTTTGCGAAGTTTCCTAAGAGCACAGCAAAAACCTTTACAGTGCTCAGTCACCATAGGAACCTGCCCTTGGGCTTTGGCTGTGCAGGGGTTGTCTGGAAAACCACCTACCCACACTCCCATTCACACCGTGGCTGAAGTTATCCAAGACATGAAGGTGTTTAGTGAAGAATGAATAGCAAAGTAATGGTCTTTGTGGGGTTTATTTCTTCCTGAAAATGTATCTAGTCATGTTAAAGTTTATCTAGTCATGTTAAAGAAACCTTTGTGGTCCTTGACCATTGGAGGATGCAGATTAACTTTCTTTTTCTCCGGGATGTTGATAGGATCACTTAGGAAAATTAAAAAAAAAAACCAACCAAAACAGTCTACGATTCTCTATGGTGAAAGCATAAGTGTCTGTGTGGGTGTTACATTTCAGAATGAATTTTGTTTTGTCAGGTTTTCCTAGACCTTGTTTTGTGAGTGCTCTGTCCCCTGAGCCATCTGCCTGTGTATTTCCTCTGTCTTTCTCACCTTTGCAGATACAGCTCTTAAGCTTTTACTAGCCATGTTTGCACAGTTTGACACCCATAGCCATGAAGTTCCTGAGTTGAAAATCAATAGGATAAATCATGACATAAATTAAATAAAATTGTCAATTTTTTTCCCATCCATTCTGTTTAGGAGCATATATCTAGAAGGCATCAGGATTGAGAGAACTAAACTGGGATGAACTGGTTCCCCCCAGGTACATCTATACTGGTCCATAAAATGAGGCTGGAGTGGTGATTCAGCCACAGGCACACATGACAAGCACGTCCAGCTGCTAACATGGACCCCATCACTGCTGGCCTGAACTGCCTAGCACTGTTCCAACAGCACCTTGAACCAGCCAGGGAACACCAAAGGATGATGATTTTTCCTTAAGGTTGGTTTTCCCTCAGCCAGAGTGCACAGGGGCAGGAACAGAGCTCATCCATGTGGATGGGAGCTGCACTGTGCTGCCCCAAAGCAAGCAAATGGTCCCTGGCCCATTTTATTTATTAATAAAGACTGAAGAGAGAAGCAAAACCTGGATACACTCTAATAAGTGATATTAAAATTGAAGTAACTTGTAGATGTACGTCATGGTTTAAGCTGGAAATTGAGCCCTACAGAGCCACTCCCTTCCCCCTATCCTGTGTCATGAGAGACAAAAGGCAGAAATCCTGAGCTGAGAGGAGGTGAGTTTACTAGAAACAACAATAAGATAAGAAAACAAACAGTGACAGCATTAGCAACAATATTAATAACAAAAGTATACAAGAAGAGGGCAATTTACATACAGAAAATATTCTCACTGTCTCACAGATCTGAACCGGTGCTGCATGGCTCCTGAAACAAGAACAAAAATAGTCCCCCCAGACCCTCTGAGTGCACCTTGTCCCTCCTGACTGCAAGACATCTCCCTTTCACGTTGGAAGTGAGAATTCCTCAGTTCTACCCGAGTCAGTGATGTGAGTGGTGTAGAGTAACAACCCAGACATGCCCACACAGCTCCAGGCTCCACCTTCCTCATGGCCTTGGCCAAAACTGGGACATTGTGAAATTGGGAATCTAAAAAATATTCAATGTAAATTAGTTCCAGCCTATAGACACGATGAAGAAACTGGGGTGAGCACACTTGTACCCTGTTTTGGCAGAGGACAGGCACACTAGGGATAAATGTTGAGAACACAGAGCTCTGGAGCCATCCTTTCACTGAGTGCCTGGGCTTGTGAAGGCTGAGTCCATGGCAGAGCAGGTCATGGAGCACTGCAGTGTCCTGTCCCTTGCTGTGATGATGGGGCAGCAGCTGGATGGTGGCTCAGTTTCCCACTGGAGTCCCCACTGCTCTTCCTTCCACCAGGAGCCAGGACACATCCATCTTAGCCCAGGAGTTCAGGAGCATTGCCAGCTACCTGAAGCCAGAGCGATCAAAAATTCAGTGAATTTTTAAAGCAAAGATAGATTTTCCTTTCTTAAAAAGGCAGTTCACTGGCTTCTGCGGTGGCTGTTGAGGGACTTTTTATTTGTGCTTTACTCCAGCAGCCACACTGCAAAACACATGCTGGGCTTGCTTATCTGCCCTTGTATCTTCCATAATAAATGCAAGCCTCACCTTTCCAGCAGCATTATTTGGAAGAGGTTTTTCTTTCACAGAACTCAGTTGAATGTCTTTCAACAACTTTCAACAGAGTTTTTCCCCTCAATATGTGCAAGTAGAAAAAGATGTTCCTTCAGTCTGTGATGTGCCAGAAGATAGATGAGTGGGAAGCAGGTGAGAAGGCTCAGAACTTCAGAAAATAGTGGCAACAAGCCTGAGGGGTAAAATATTTGCCCAGACACTTTTAGTAAGGCAGCAAAGAGGACAGAAAATAATTTATTCTCTTTTATACACTTCCATCCCTCCATAATTCAGAGGGATTTGAACTTCCAGAGTTCAAGAAGTGTTTGGACAACTCTCTCAGGCACATGGTGTGACTCTTGTGATGGTCCTGAGCAGGGCCAGGAGTTGGACTACATAATCCTTGTGGCTCCTTTCCAACTCAGATTATTTTATGATTCTAATTCCCTCTCTGCTGTCTAATTCCCAGCTTGAGGCATGTCCCAGTGAGGTACAGTTTTCTGGGACCAGTGCTCCACCCTCCTCAGGCTGGGATCTCAGCCATGAGGACGGGTAGTGCCCCAGGGTAGGAGCTGGTTCCCCAGCAGAGTTTCTGTGCTCCAAGGAGTGAGCAACAGGAAGGTTGGGCAGGCAATGGGCCCTGTGGGTTGCTGCATGTGAAGCTGTGGGATTTGGGACAGAAGGGTATAAATACACAGGAGTGTCAGTCCAGCCTGGGGTTCCAAACCACCATGCAGAAGAAAGGAGGGAGATGGCAGACCTGAGATCACATTTTATGCTATTTCCTGGGACAAATCATGAATCTTTGTCTAATCCCAGTGGGGTTCAGGCCCCTGGGGTGCTTGTGCTGCAGCCAGGCCAGTTTGCAAAAACACAGCCCAAAGGGCTCCCAGAGTGGATGTCAGTAACCATCCAGCCTTGGCGGAACTTTGTTCCCAGGAAGTTGCAAAACCTGCCTGGGAAGACAGGCAAGCAACCAGGCTCCAAGCAGCCCCAGTGCTTCCTTAAAAGGCTTCTGGAACTGATCCATGTGTTGTCACACATGGGATTTTATGGAGTGCCCATCTTCATCCCTGAGCCTTCTCCTTTTGCAGTCCCTGGTGAGATTTCACTGAGGGTCTGGCAATACCCAGGAGTGGATCACACACGCCCTATGGGTAAAATTTCATGGCCTATGAGCTGTTGTTATATGGCCCAGACATTCCTGCAGCCTGAAGGAGCCTCTTGGTTCCCTGGAGGGCTCCTTGCCTCAGCACTGGAAGCAGGGCTGGGAGCTCTTTGTCCTCCAGCTCCTCCTCCTCATTTCATCTAACACACTGAGCATGGTGAGGATGAACTCCTCTAGAAATGACATCTGCTGTCAAAACAGCAAATAACAGCCTACTATTTATTGTTAACCTGCTGTTTGTCCGGGTTTGTGGGATAATCAGCTGCTGATGGACTTGGTCAGTGATATTCAGTTAGCACAGGTTTGCACAGTGGTGTTTTTATCATTAATAGTGTTCTGACAATGTATAGACTGAATTATTTTATATATGGTGTAACAGAATATGAAGGGTACTGCATTTTATGGTTTGCGTGGAGCAAGATTGAGGCAGGACTTCCAAACTCTCTGTCACATTTTCCCATCAAGAAATCTCTACCCCAGTGCTGCATTGTTTCTAGCTGTGTATAGAGGCTGACACCAGAGATCATTCTGACCATTCACAAACAGCACCTCTTTTGGAAATGCAGCCAAGTCCTGAACTGAGAAAGCAAACATTGGCAGTGTGTAATCAGGCTCCCACTAGTTCAGGAGAGGAAGTAATAAATAACTTGCCAACCTGGAACTGCGGTAGGAACCCAGCAAATTGCATGCAAGGACTCATCTGGGCACCAGGAAGGAAGCTCAGGTGAGTTCTGTTGCAAAAAATAGGCTTAGGTGCTCCTATGGACACAACAACTGGGCAAAATTTTCATGTTTTTTTCCTAAACCTTTCCTTTTGACAAAACAACACACTTTCATGGTTTGTCACTTTGTTACTGATAGAGACAAACCATTCCCAGCCAAATCACCCCCATTCACCTATCCCTAAGCATTCTGTGAAGCCAGGGTTACTTGGGTAAGTTTTGCTGGAATCCAGCAGGTATTTTCCAATCAAGCAGGTATTTTCCCAGGAACTGTGCACCAAGAAGAGCTGTGCTGGGTCCAGGTGAGGATGGAGCCACATGATGCATGTGCCTGCTTGCCTTTTAGAGTGCAGGGGGAGGCTGGGGTCTCTTGCAGGAGCACAGGTCACACCATGTCTCAGACCTGGAGATCAGGCTCTGAATTCAGGCCAAATCTACTTTTGGATAGTTTGGTTTATCTCTGGAATTCTCACGACCCAGGACTGGGGATCTGAGCTGCATCTTTTAAAAAGACTTCACTGCCTGCCTACTGTGGTAGGAACTCAATGAGGGGAACTTGCCACTCTCAAATGCACATTCCAACTTTATAGTACATAAATGTGCTTCCGTTTAATTCTCAGTTTAATGTGTTGTGCTTCCTTGTTGCCTCAACTTTAATAATGCATTTATTGCTTATAATAATACTAAATTTGCAACATGAATGAATGTTACATGACTGTTTTATCTCTAACTTTAAATAACAGTGAAACATTTTTAATAAAGTATATATTACGTTCCCATATATTATATACACTATGCTTACCTTTAAAGTGTGTTTTTTTGTGTTACCATACACATTTTTTCATTGGAAATTTTATCATGGCAAATTATTAAAGGTGCTGCAAATCCATAGTTGCCACTAATTGAATCACTTGTGTTCAGTATCTGTCAGGACTTCATCTTCAGAAATTATGCAGTACATTTGTGAAATGATTATCAAATATTGGCTTGCTCTTATTCCTTTTAACTTCAGTGGAAGTATGACTGACAACAGTATAGTCAAGTGTCAATATGTTTCATTGATAAAAACATTATGTTCAAAATTCCTTCCTTATTTGTAGCTAGGAGCTCAGTTTTTGTATTGTTTGCAGAGCTGAAAAGCAGTGTAGTGTCAGGGTGACTCAGGAATGGAAGTTAAATAGATTACAGCGGGTGATAATGCAGCCTGAAAAGGCTGGGCAAATATAACCCCCAGAAGGGAAATTTACTGTATTTTTTCCATGAAAGATCAGCTGAACTTTGTGTTTATCACTCAGGAACGTAACAAGTTCTGGCTAGCTCCTGTGGTTTAGAAACTTTTCACCTTCCAGTTTTGATGTTTTGTTTCCAAGCTCCCTGGGAGAATTTAATTTAAAATTTTATTCTCTATTATAGTTTTTTCAGGTAGAACAAAATCAGATGTTTTATTTCAACGTTCTGAAGTTTTGCTTTCGGGATTTTTTCATGAAGAAATCACACAGTGAAAGTGTAGCTCCAAAGTATTACTTCTCAGAGCTGCACAGCGCTTCACATCTGCCCTGACTTGCACAACCTTCTCTACATTCAACAATCACCTTTAATGAGGGAGCTGTTAAAATGTGCTCTGTTCTGTACCGAGGCGTGGGCAAGGAAAGAAAAGATTTTCAATTGCCATTAAGAGAACTCTGGCTTTCTTTAAATTACTGTCTTTTTTTAATCTTTTACATTTCATATAATAAATTACTTTGGCTGCTTTTAGGAAAACAGCTCACATACCCAATCCCTGTAGTTTTATTTCCATACATCCCTATGACTGGCTGTTTACAAACATCTTCTGTAGGGAGGGAAGAAAAGAAACAGGTAGATTCCTGCACCATGGTCACTTTTGGTTAGAGGTTTTTCCCATCCAGAGTATATCCACCACATTTCTTTTCCTGCGTGTGCTGTGGTACTCTGTGTGTTTATTCAGGTAGTGGTATGTCATCCACAGAAGCACCCTTTTCAGGGGAAATTTTTCACTCTTCAGGGGAAAACAGAACTTGGATTATCTGTGTGCACCTGTAAAAGCTGTTGCATTTCTTCTCCCTTTCTGTGGCAGTCAGTCTTGAGTAACATGCCTTGAATCCTCTGTGAATGGAGGGGTGAAGAACCTTAACTTGGAAGCATGGGAGAGGTTGGAAAATTGGTGCTACTTACAGCTTGCCAGACATTATGTGCAAGAAAATATAAAAAGCACAATAAACCTCATAAGGCATAAATAATTACATTTGTCCTTCCCATAAACTTAAAAGCAAATAATAAAATTGTGTGTGTAATCACGTCTGGTAAAGTGCTACTGTCTGTCCTTCCTCATGTGTTACAATGGGCTTTACAAGAATATGAATGCAAAGGCCACAATTCACATTCCAAGGGGCTTTTCCCCCCTTTTTGAAGAAATAAACCAATCAAAGGTATTCCAGGGTGTTTGTGGAATAACAGAGCACACTTTATATTAAGGCACAATTGTTGTCTTCAGATGTCAATTTTGGAATCAGAGTTCCAGAGAATTATTGGAAAAACCACTTGGTAACAAGCACTGGAGATTTCAGCCTGGAGCCTGCAAAAAGCAGGGCCAGCTTCAGAGCTAGATGAGATTGCCTACAGGATTTTTCCAGACAGGTTTTCAAAAGTCTCTAAGGATACAGACTGCACAGAAACTTCACATTAGCCAGGTTTTAAGTTCTGGAGACAAAAAATCCTGAGATTGCCCCAGAGAAATATTTGGAAAAATATGTAATTAATTAACTCTCATGTGTACTGCATATTATCTATGGCACAAGGTCTATTTTTTTACAGAAATGTGTTGAATTACAATCTGTTGGTGCTCATAAAGGTAAATGCATGAAAAAACCTGAAGAGGTGTGATGTGTGGTTGAGATAAGCTGGGAGAACAGGGGGCACCTGTGAACTTCACTCCCACCCAGAGGATGGGGGATGTTTTGCAGGAGAGATCTCTGTTTCTTCTTCCTTTCCTCTCTGCTGGGCAAGGTTAGACTTAGGTCTTACCTAAGTGCAGGCTCTGTATGGCTTTAATGACACTGGGTTCTCAGCACAGTTACAAAAAGGATTTATTTCTTTGTGCATTAAAAGTCAGCAGGAAAGGGAGTAACCTCTGCTGCTACATGGCCATCTAATACTGGGAATAATGCTGGTATATTGATGAAAAACAATCCAAATGTAAATGGCATTATGGCAGCATTAGGAAAAGAAATGCTGGGTGAGAATGCAGATTTATAATTATTTATTGTAGCAATGCAAGCAGATATGTACACTTAATTATTCCATGGTCAAGAGAATAGTTTCAGCCAGAAAGGTTAAGGGAATGTCATTCCAGCTGTACAGGCTGATGGTGCATTTACCTGAGGGGAAGAGGAGTTCAGCTGAACAAAGCTATTTACCTGTGAAATAAGCTTCCCTGTTCCTTGAAGAGGAAAACTTCCCTTGTCTGCACAAGAGGCAGGCACAGCACTGTTTGGAGATCTTGGGAAAAGCAATAAAGTGCTGCTACCTCAGCATTCCTGTGAAGAGTGCACCTCTAATCCATATATACATATATATATATATATATAAAATATATAAATAGAAGTATGTATTTACATAAATATTTGTGTGCTCTGTACCCAGACTTCACACCTCCCTTTCAGAGGAGTCCACTAGGGGTTGGAAATAATCTTGATATTTTCCACGATAACAAAAAATTCCATTTGTTGCCAGATGCCAATCCACTGCAAACACTTCTCACAATCTCTGAGTACTCAAAACCTTTTTGGTACTTAAAGTACATTCCAGCCACTGTAAGTTATCCTCAAATATCACATGCAAATGTTTGCATTTGTACAAACTTAAGTTTCTGCTTTTTCTTTCTGCCTATCTTGGTCTCACAAAGACCAAATTCTTGAGGAGTTTTTGATAGCTTCATTAACATCAGCAGTTTTATTTTGAGCCCAGGGCTAGAAAACCCGCGATAAATCCTACACTGATCCCCACTGCCTTCTGTGCTTTGGCAAGAAGTGTCAGGTTCAGCTCAGCCCACCTCCCGAGCTGGGCAGGACAGTGGTGGTTTCGCGTGGTTATTCATAGCGTGGGGTGCAGCTTCAGTGGGCAGCTTTTTAATAATGTAAGCCAAAAGTGAAAGGGTGATGTTTACCAAACCTGTTTCAAAATGGCTGATTAATCAAATAAATGGGTGTTTATTGAGGTTGTTGCTAGGTACTTACTGTTATTGAGATAATTGTGTGACTCAGCTGAGCCAGACAAAGAGCTCTACTGTTGCTCTAAAGAACCGACTGGCCAAGTTTGCAACTTACACCAGGGTAAGGGCAGAGACTTTGCTCTTTCTGCTCAGCTTTTTCACAAAGCTAATCACTCAGTTCATTTATCTGACACATCATCCCCTTGCACACCCAGCTTAAAATGCCTTCTTCCCATAAACCCCAGAAACACTGACCCATCTGCAGAACCCCTTCGTTTTCATTACTGACACCAGGGTGTGGACAGACCTTTCTCTTGTGTATATTATATTATGTTATGTTATATTATATTATATTATATTATATTATATTATATTATATTATATTAATATTTATAGTAATTATGCCTTTTTCTGCTAAACATCTCTAAAAACCATAGTCATCACCATTCAAAGCAGTTGTTTACTAAATAACTGAGTGCTTGATTAGACAGGTTATTAATGGAGATTTTATGATAGACATTACATAATACACCTCATGGCTTATGTTTTTCATCTAAAAAATGGAAACTTTTTTTTTGCGATAGCTACTAATGAGTATAATGATAGAAAACTCTCCTTGCTTCTCAGAGGAAAGCTTGGAGTACATGAAGTCTGAGGTACAGGAAGAGATTTGTATCTGCTGATTGTGGGGAACACTAAGAACCTTTACCTACTCTCCAACTAAATTCCTTTTCACTTATATCTTGGTTTTATTGTTTTCATATAGTTGGTCTTTTCTCATTCCAAAGAAACGTCTGTGTTCTGCTGATGGAATTTTCATGCCTCAGTGAGTGGTAAAGGGGTTTTAAAATCACAGGGTCATGTTTACTTCAAGACATCAGTCTCAAGTTGTACCAGTCCAAATTTGGAGTAATGTTACCAGCAGTAGTGTTACAATCAGAATTGCACTGATATATCTGAGAGGAGAATTTAACCCTTGCCAGTCATATTCTGTCAGAGATTTGTTGGGGTTTTTTTTAATCTTCACTAAGATAAATTATATATTATAAAGAAGCAGTATTTTGCTTGCTCAAGATTGTATTTTGATTAGAAAATCTTCTGGTGTATGTTAGAGAGATCACTGCAGTTTAGCAACAAACACTTTCATTTCCTGGAAATGCTCACTATTTATTTAAATTGTTCCACTAATATTTTCATTACTGCAACATCCAGGCATAACAGAAAAATTTAGGTCTTCCCTTGTAACAAATTCTGGAGTTTTATAGGTCAAGGTCTGAACCAGGCTTTGAACCAGGAAGCGGGCTCTGTTTGAACCCTTGCTTTTGATTTCTCAAATTAATGTTTTACTAGAAGAGTTTTCACTGGAGGAAGAGAGCAATCCTGCAGATAATCTAACACTTAGTACAATTTGAAATATGTTATTGAAAAAAAGTAATGCCTATGATGGCTTTTTTCCTTTTACTGGTCATGAGCATAAATCACATTGAGCCTGTACTGAAATCTGGAGCCAGCCTCCCAGATATGACAATTTATTAATGGTCTTTGTGGGTATCCAGAGTGGGAAAATCCCCATGGCAAGGCACTGTACAGAGGCAGCTGAATGAGAGATTAGCGAGCGTTAAAGGAAAGTAAGCGAAGGGTGGAGCCGAAATCGCTCAAAGTTCTGCACATGACCCAGGGGGGAATTAGCAATGACATGACCCCAACTCTCTCTGTCAGCTCCCTCCAGCCTCTCAGACATCACCTCTAGCTGTCACACTGGTACAACCAAAAACCAGAGGTTTTTCTCCTGTCATCACTTTGTGAGGGTGGGGTGGTACTGCCACCCCAACAGGTGGTGCAGGATTGTCTCTGCTGGGATTGTTGGTGTCAGCAAGGCGGGAAGCACGGTGGGAAAACTCCAAGAAGGTCTAGGTGCAAGGTTCAGTCATTTCCTGGTCTTCTCCACAGGGCAGAAGCTGTTAGCAGAAGCCAGCTTTTTCTCCAGAGGCATGTGTCAAGTGGCCCCCAGGGGAAGATAATAATGGTGTTAGGTCAAAAAGATATTTTTAATACAAGAAAAGGTTAAGAGGCAACATCTCTTCCTTGGCTGTTCCTTAACCTGTCTCAGAATTGGGAAGTTCCTTTCACTGCTGACAGGGCAGCAAGAGCCTTTCCAGGGTCCCTTCTTCTATGTCCCTGCTGTGGGCAACAGCAACTGTGATTCATTTCTATGTGCGGATTTGGGCAGGAGAGAAAAATATCAGCCTTTTTAATAACAAATTATTTTACAGGCCAGATACTTAAGATATGTAATCCACCTACCCAGTGGCTGCTAACAACCCTTCTTGACAATGGACAATGTAATTTACTAGCTAGTTCAAGAGCAACAAACTAACCTTGAAAACACTTCTCCTCAGGTAGAAATTTGAATTTTTAACACAGTTCTTGTCAGTTTTTTTTTTAAGTCCAGAATTTGATTACATTGCATTTGCCCTGAAAACAGTGGGAGGTGTATTTAGTGAAGGGGGTCTAGATTATGAAAATACTTCGTCTTTCAGGCCCTTGAGGCTTGGAAAAAAATTGACAGCTGTTTCCTCTTCTAAATTCCCAAGGTAACCTTTGGTTTTGGAGTTATTTTTTTCTTTTATTATTTTCCCCTGTTTGCAAGCAAATAGAGTGAAAGAAACTTTTTTTTTTAATGGAAAGTTTGATCTCTCAGCTAAATACTTGCTTCTGCCTTCTATACGGCCCAGCCAGACCTTGCTTACAGACTGCAAATCCTCAAGGGATTAATTCTACCAGAAGACACGATTCCTTTCATTCCTTTTACATTACCCATTCCTTGGACAATGCTAAACAGAGCTGGGAATGCTGCTCCACACCCTTGGTCCTCCTGATCTAACATTTTCCCAAGGGAGAAGCAGCCTTTGGAAGCAGTAGCGGCACTGCCACCGTCAACCTGAGCAAGCACGACTGGCTGGACTGGTGAAATGGTTTTGGGTTTGGGTTGCCTTGCAGCAGCCTCATTATGCCACACCTAGGTCATGTGCAATATGAACTGTCTTGATGAAGGACAAATCGTTTATTTTTGTTTTAACCCTGTAATCGGTTTATGTATTTGCACAACTTCAAGCAGCGGGTGGGAAGGAGGGAATGGATGAAGGGAAAGCTGTGTGTGAACTTTGCCGCTGCTGACTGGGTTGTTTGTTGAATCTGTTTACCAGAAAATTACAGGAGTCATATGAAAACAAAAGCCAAACTAGCTGACATTTGGTGCCACCTGATGCATGAGATGAAGCTGGAAAGGCGCTTCCCTGGTTTTCTCTCAAGGTGGTGTACGTGTTTGAGTTGTTTGGATAATAATATTTGGATTATTGAGCATCTCATCTGGGAAGCACAGAGCAGCTCTCACTGACACCAACCTGTTCAGACACCTCAGTCCTGCAGGGAGCACCTGCACATGCAGGGCATGGACTGGGGCAGGATCAGTGCCTGGGAACAGCCTCGAGAGGTCAGGAGTGTTGTTCAGTGTCTGTCCCCCTCACACTCCTGTGGCACCAAACCAGACCTGTGTGGGGAGACCCCCTGACCCTGCCTGAAGAGCCTGTCCAGATCTTCCCCCAGACAGAGCAAGTAAGTCAGGCAAGTGATCCTGATGGCACTGGAGGGGTTCCTTACCTGCAGCAGGACCTCTGCATGTGTTCTTCACACTGCAGTGCAAAGGGATGCCCTGAGCTAACATTTTGCAATATGCATGTCCTTCACTGGGACAGTGTCTTTGTTTACAGCTCTAAACTTCTCTGTCTGGCTGTATCCCCATGTCTCCCTGCATGTTTGGCTTTGTTAACCCTCACCTATGATCAACAGTTTGAGCTGCTGTGCAGAGTACTTAGCATAGTGAACAGAGGGGTGAAGTTTGCAATATGTCCTCATTTCAACTTTGAAATACTAACCTTTTAAATAAAGCCAGCTGTACAGAGCAATTAGCAGGCATGAAAATTTAAAAAAGCTTAACAATTTGATTTGGGAAGCCTCTGAAGACTGTGTGCTCCCCTCCCTGGGAACTACAGCTTTACAACTTCAGTAAATAAATTACTTTCTTTTTTGCCCCCTTATCCAGGCACTTTTTTTTTTTTCATATAAGAAGATTTAAAAATAAATATTAGAGGGTCACATATACATGCACAGAGGCACACACATGCTCACATTTCCTAATTAAATTGTTACTGCTTTTGCTGTGGGGAGATGCATTTGGAAATTGAAGAGTCTGTTTTGCTTAAGAGATACGGGAAACACTTTGGGAAAGTGTTAAAGAGCATCTAAGTTGCATGCTGGAGAAATCTAGTGCTAAGGCCACTGTATTTATAATGGCAGTGCTTG
Organism: Cisticola juncidis; assembly: GCA_013400215.1. Classification (NCBI taxonomy): domain Eukaryota; kingdom Metazoa; phylum Chordata; class Aves; order Passeriformes; family Cisticolidae; genus Cisticola; species Cisticola juncidis. The sequence continues at coordinate 1,045,243 of VXBR01007698.1, read as the reverse complement.
CTGCTTGCATTAAAGAGACTCTGGGTTTTTTAGGTGACTTGCAGAAGTAATGGGAAGAGAGTCCCCCTTGGGAATTCCAATGAATTTCTTTTTCCCATCCAGAGGCAAATCCGCTTCCCCCTCCAGCTGGCAATGAAGGCACATGCTGAGACATCCTTATCACCTTTCAATTGATCACAGGGTTTTTCTACGTCCATCTGGGACTTGACACCGCTGTCTTGGCACCACCAGCATTGCTGCTGCTTTTGCACCTCCTTTGCTGTCACTGTGGAGGTGTCACCCTGTCCCTCCCACCACAGCCTGCCCAAGGGCACTGGGGCCAAGGCTGCCTGCTGGTTTTCCATCACACATCACTGTGTGCTTCATGGCAGAGGACTTCAGGGGTGGATATCAGGGCAGACTGGTGCTGCCCCCATCCTTCCTGCCTCATCCTTTCTCTGTTCTCTTAAATTAAAAATTTGAATAGTTGTATTAAGCAGACACTCAGGGAAGAGCAAAAACTCATTGAGTGTACACACTGTGTCTCCAAGTACTTTCCCAGCCTCCAGCTACTCCAAAATCAGGGATTTTCTGAGTCTGTTCAGCAAAGCTCAGTTTCAAGCCTCTCCATAAAGCCACGTGGCACATCAGCACATCAAACTAACTCAGAATGATGAAATCTTCCTGGAAGAGCTGTTCCTCAATCCATCCAGGCCAGACTCAGCTGCTGGAGGTTCCTCACGCAAGTATTCAGACACCTGGGAAACCAAATGACATCTCCATCTTGGTGGCAGCTGGCACTCACCATCATCGATGATCCTGAAGGTTGAAAATAAGCTGCAGTTTGCTGAGGAATGTTCACCCCTCTGCCTGGCCCCAGTGGGGTACCAGGGCTTTACCTCTGCCACAGAAGAAACAACCCCTGAAAGGTCCCAGCTGCTGCTCCCATGGCTCTGAGCCCTCTGAGCCCTCTGAGCCCTCTGAGCCCTCCAAAATTGCCATTTACTCTCCTAAACTACCTCCACCACCCCTGTTCACACTTGGTGGCTTATGGTGAGCCTGCATCACCTTAACCTTCCACCTCAGCTCTGGGCACAGCCACAGTCAGTCTGCAGTGGCTCTGCTCTGCAGAGGGATGAGCCATGCTCCAGCAGAGGCCCTCCCGAGCAGAGCCCTCCCATCCCTGCCTCTTCCCGGGTTTTATTTCTCCCCCATGCTCCTTTGCCCCATAGCTGCAGGCTACAATTACTAATAGCAACTAATAAAGCAGCAGAGCAGCTCCAGATGAACCAGGAGAGGTCAACCTGAAAGCAGCGGTTTAAGAGCAGCCCGAAAGCAATTACAGTCCAGCTAACATTACCCCTCCACATAAATAACTCCTCCTGACTTCTCCAGGCCTTTGATTTGCTCTCTTGGAGGAGCTCTGCTGCTGCTGTCCCCCCTGGCAGGTCTCACCTCTGTCTCTGTGCAGCTGCTGGGGCTGGGGCTGCACCTCTGCCCACGCCAGTTCACCTGGAGCAAGTGACCTGCAGGGTCTGCCCCTCCATGGGCTCCTGGCAGTTCCATCAAGTGGGCTCCTCTCAGTGCTCTGCAGCATCCCTTCAACACTCCTTGGATTATTTTTACTTTTTCCTTTGGGCTTGTAAATGCAGAAATCATGTCTCGATGCTTTAAAAGCTCACGTTTGGTATCTACAAAGAGGAGCTTTGCCAATTTTTTCTAAGAATGCTGTAGAAGTGGAAGGGGCCACTCAGCAGGGACTAGAACAAGGCGCCTTTAGGCCAAAAAATACCCCACCATTTCCACGTGACAGTATGAATGGTAAGCCTTCACATGATTTCCAACAAATGGATGAATTAATACCAGAGAAAAGCCCATGTAGGTAAGAAATGAAAGTCCCTCCCTCTGGTGCAGAAAGCCCTGTGCTTTGAGTGAGAGAGGAGGGGAGAGCACTGTGGGCAGGCTGACATCTGTTTGCCCCATCCCTGTGGCCTGCCTGGACCAGATGGGACAGGGCCAGGGATGGGACTCAGGGCTGGGTAGGTGTCTGATCCCACCTGGTTGTGCAACCATCCCTGTGCCCTCCTGCAGTGAGCAGTAAGATTGCAGGGACAAAAATTTCAGCTGATTTTACACTATAATTAATATATTTGTAAGGGAAATTGCATAATGTGGTGGCTATGGTGAAGACTCCTCATCTTTTAAACTCCTTCCAGCCTTTTCATCTTCACTTCAGTCACAGCCATTTCCAAGTGTCTGATTTGAAGGCCTGATCCATGTTATATCAAATGAAAGATCAAATCCCTTGTTTTTCCAGGAGCAGGGCTAAAAGTGAAAATCCTGTGTTTTGTCTGGATTCAACCCCAGTTTCTTGCTGATATTAGAGACACCTGGAATTTGGTCCACATGGTTTAAAAATCTCTGGAGCTCTGAGGGAAATGGGAAAGCAGTGTCAGATTTTTGACAAATGTATATGCTGGGGAAAAACCTTCATGTTTTACTTGAAGTTCACACAATTACTCCTATTCTGGATGAATCATAGTAAATCCTTTATCCTAATTGTACTCAGGATTTCATCACAGAGCTCTCTGCAGAGATTATGACTTAAGAAGAGGAAAAGAAATGGTTGCAAAATATGGGAAACACAAAAGAGACTTTTGCATACACTTATGCTCTGTAACAATGAACCAGGGTTGCCCAGATCCCCAGTAAATATTCAGAGCATTTTATAAACACAAGAAGGCTTGTGAGTTAATGAGAACACAATACCTGGGTGCTGCAAGCATTTGCACTAATTATATGAACATCCTTTACCCAAACACAAGGGTGAAATGTCACATCAGAGAACTAGCAATAAAAATGTTGCAGATGAATGCCTAAATATAGGGTTTTTTCTACAGCAGAGTGAAAGTCTGTTGTTTGTTCTTCAGAAAAAGTGTCAATAAGCAATGTTGTTTCCCAGCATGTTTGAAATTCAGAACACTGTTTAAATACTTCACTGCAAAATTAAGAGTCTATTTAAGGTCTTGCTATTGATGTTTCACCTGGTAAATATTTGAGGAATTTGCAATAAATATTTTTTTTCCACATTTTTTCTCAGTTGCATATGAATCAACAAGTCCTGTGAATTTTTAACAGCAGATTTCTGTTGCTCCCTGCTGCACAGTATATAGCAACTCCAGGTATTTTATAGAAAAATACAGAAACTATCAAGACTTCCATATAAACTGTTGCAATTTTATGCTAAAACACGTTACTTAGGTGTTAATGTTCTGATCTTGCAAATATTTATGCCACTAAATAACTTGAGTCAAAGGGGAAACATTTCTTATATGTGTGACATTAGTTACAATCACAAAAATGTGCAGGACTGGGGTTTCATCTTGTAACCTTCATTTGCTGAAACTAAAATCATAAGGGGTCATTTTATTTTAAGCAGCATACATTTTGACAATATGTCTTGGATATTTTATCTCATAGGGCACCATCCATAATTTATTGGTTTATTAGTGGAATTTTTAGTGGTTTATTACTGCAACCAGGTGCTGGGATTGTTTGTACCTCCTACATGCAGGAATACAGGATCACCCCTGGACTCAGTGTCCCTCGTGTTTCACTGCAGCTGCCCAGAACTGATCTGGAATCTCAGCAGCAAAATGTTTTCACCAGGAAATGTCAAAACACAAAATCCAGGGTTTTTACCCAGAAATATGTTGGGTTTGATCGAATCCACTTTGAGAGTTGCTTTTAAGAGTTTAAAAAAAAAAAAAGATTAAATTTAGAGAGGCCCATTGCTGACTAACAGAGCAGAGAAGCTTTCAGGAGCCCTATATCAATTAACTGGTTTGGGTCAGGCAGAGTAGAGACCTCACATTGTTCCCACACTTAGGCAGCCTGAGGTTTGGTTTACCTTATTCTTCACTTTCCACATTTCCTGGCCAGTCCTGGGAATTACACCAAAATCACCCACTACTGCAAGCTCTTTGGAAGGGCAGCAGCACCACACCAAGAGTACATCCATGCCCTGGGATGGAGTAAGCTGAACAATGAGGTAGGCAAAGAACAAAATTATACAAACTGCAAGCCATCAATAAACACATTTTCCTGCTGGGAACTCTGTGAAATGGTGACCTTTTGTTTTCTGAAGGGAATGTATCCAACTGCTTACCAGGTCATTACAGCATCAGCATTGCATCACTCCCAAGTACACTGCAGACAGCACCAACATAAAGGCATCAGAACAATGAAAGATGACTGGGACAATTATTATGTGGGATGTAGCTCTTGCCTTATTAAGCAATCTGTTTCCCACTCCCTTAGGGCAACCTGAATATGCTTTCAGCAATCTTGCTTCATTCCCTGGCAGGACAAAGATTACAAGGCTTTTAGAAAAGAGCTTGAGATGGCAGAACCCTTTTAAAACTATTTAGGGACTAGTTCAGTCCCTGGAGAAAATTTGTTTTAGGTAAAGACAACGTAAAACCAGATCAACAGGAAATTCTTGTCAAGGACTTAGAAACAAACAACTGCTGCACAGAGCATCCTAACTTCAAACACCTTAATGCAATAATTTGTTTTTAATCATCCATGAGATGGAAAATATGAGGAAAATGTAATATAAATGTCCAAGAATAGCAGTGGTTAGTTGTTTGGATTTAAAATCAAAGGCGGTTTCTGTGCTGTTGAAGGTTTCCATACCCATGAGCCTGGGGGAGCTCAGGGAGCAGTCCCATCTGCCCAGGAGAAGAATGAGTTGCATTTGTCCTCCCCACGTCCTCCTGCAGCCCCGTGTGCCAGGGTAGCACTGCAAGGAGCTGTGCTGCTGGGGCAGTGTGGCTTGGCTGGCACTCCCTGGGGGAGAGCAGGCCTGGTTGGAATCACTCCTCCTGTGGAGATCCCTACCTGGTGCCAAAGTTTTGCTCCAGTGATCCCTGGAGCCGCCTTACCTGGACCCTTGGAGTGTCTGCAGGCACTGCCAGCACTGGGACCCTGCCAGGCACTCAGAGAGGTCTAAAAGCAAGGTAGTTAGAGGTCCACCTTGGAAAGACCCCTCTTATTTCCGTGGTGATAAAAATAAAATGTTCCTGCCCTCTTTTCAGGGGCTCTCAAGCCTGGCTTGGGATAGACAGGAAATAAATTTTTATCGTGGGGAAATGGAACACAGAAAATCTTCGACGCACCTGTCTGCTTCTTTTGGTGCCTAAATACTTTGAAAGTCCTGCCTTGAGTGCCAAAGTGATGATGGATCACTCAGTATTTCCTTTTTATTATTGCTCTGCATCCTTTGGGCCTCACATTAACATAATTGGGGCCATATGGCACCAGAATCTTTGTTGGTTCAAACCGACGCAGCTCCTTTGAAGTCAGAAAGCCTGTGCCAGTTTATACCTGCTGAAGATTTGGTTTATGGTCTGGGAAATAAGAAAGAGAGGGGGGGAAAAGTGACCCAGGCACTTTTTGTAGTTAATTAAGAACTCCATAGATGTATTTGAGCCCCGCTGCTGCTGTCCACCAGGAGCAGTGCCTGAAGTTCCTTCATGGCTGTAATATCCTTTGTGTGATTGCCTTTCACTGTCAGCTGCTCTGCCTCTCCTTGTGACTCAGAGTGTGTCAGTGGCTGCAGGTAAAACTGCATGCAGTGAGTCAGAGCCAGCCTCCTCTGGACAGCGACCAAAAACATCCCAGTCTCATTCACTTGGTCCTAAGGAGGAAGAGAATTGCCTGAGTGACTGTAGTCTCTGTGCAGAGGAATTACTCTCACTTTTTCCCCTTGAATTTATTGTGAAAACACTTGACACTTACAAGTAAATATGAAAATATCTGTTGGGTAACACCAAAAAGATAACAAAATGTAGAGAAGGTAAGTAATGTAAATCCAAAGCACAAGGCCATGGAATTAGAGCCAGGGAGCAGAAAAATATTGTGACTGGATGAAGCTTCAAAGCCTAGGACCAAAATTCACACTCCTGAACCCCTTTACAAGGCACTCAGATAGAAGTAAATTCTACTGTCAGAAATGTTGCAGCTGGAGTCACTGAAAGCTCTGAGTTGTCAGTACCTGGAGAACTCTGGTAATTGGCCACTGGGAAAGGAGAGTCACGTCATTTGAGGAACTGAAATGTGAGTTTGTGCATCCACATTCTGCCCAGTTCCTGTAATGATCCTAAAATGATGTTTCAGTTCCAAACACTTCCCTGTTCTGAGGCGGTTCCATTCACATCTAACCGAGGCTGTTCTTCAGTGGATCCCACACCCTGTCCTGCAGCCAGCCACGGTCTGACCCAGAGGGCTGCCTGTCCCCGACCCTGCCCAACCCACACCCAGGGCTCACACCCAGCCTGGGATCAGCAGCCCAGGTCACCACTGCACACATGAAATACATTCCTGGAAGTCCCCCAGCAGCTCCAGTTAGCACCAAAATGGGCCCAATAAAAAGTTTTTTGCTTTGCAGTGCTGTAGGCCACATGGAAAGAAGGATAATCCAAGTGCTCAGCTGTGGGCAGCAAATACCCAAGCTGAGTCTGGAGCCCAAACATGCCTTGGCCACTTTGCAAATGCCTCAGTGTACCTGTCAGCTGAGCCATTCTGTGGTCACTGTCTTTTAAATAACCCCTTTTAATTATAGAACCACATAATATGCTGAGTTGGAAGGGTTATTGAGTCCAACTCCTCATGAAGAGAGGCAAATTTTGGTCCCATCCTTGAGATGTGTAGCAAAGGGGTCTGAGACTGCAGTGTCTGTCTGCTCTTCCCAGCTCTCTCAGTTTGCCTAAGCAGGTGTTACCCCTCCCTGCAACAGGAGCTCTTCCTGGGTGAGAACAGCAGCACTGGGACCTCTGTGTTCTCAGGCACCAGCATTTGGCTGGGGTATTTATATATATTTATTTCCACCCCAGTGGGAGCTCTCCCTGCCATGGTGAGGGGGCTGGAACTGGGTGATCTCTAAGGCCCCTTCCAACACAAATCATTCCATGGTTACATGAGTCAATCAGATATAAAGGCAGCTCCTGAGCAAAGGGGAAAAATCAGCTCTTCCCATGTGCCAGCAGGGAGAGAGCAGCAGCAGGACAAGGTGCAGAGGAGCCAGGCAGAGCCCTTGCCAGCCAGGCACCGTGTGCCAGATGTTGCTGGAGCCAGGGATGCTGGGCAGAGGTTTGGATTTGCTCTAGGTGATTTTCTAGATCACATCTGTTCTTAATCTTCTGCTACTATGCACAGTTAAATATTTCACTGTGGTTTTATCAGCCAGCTCTTAGCTGGGACTAGGAGCTGGTTATTCTGAGGAATTTCCTGCTTTTAAATTAGACTGTCACAGGGCAGAGAGGGCTCATCCTAACCACAGCTTCAGCACATGAGGACTCCTTCCATATCTCACTAGATGGCAAAGTGATTTTATGTGGTCATTACCTCTTGGTAGTTATAATGAAGATCAGCAGCCTTCTCTTAGATGTTCCTGTAACCAACACAGTGTTAAGCTTTGAACAGACTAAAGAATGTGGACTCAGACAATGAGGCCAAAATTTGGTCTGAGAAAGTTACTTCTCCAAAAGATATTTTAACACCCTCCCCCCCTGCCATCATCTCATATCTCATCAATGCAAATCAATCTAATCCAAATATGGAAAAATTTTAGCATTGAGATGAACAGACTGCAAAAAGACTTGTCTAAATGTGAGGATTTCTAAGAAGGAGGGAAGTGTAGGTCATCAGGGATTGCTGTTTAGAGTCAGTCAATATAATATGGGGTCATTCAGCCCCTCATTCATAGGAAGAGGGGAAGCTCTAGCTCAGACAGGTTGGTGGAATTGAGGACAGTACTTTAGTCCATCCTTTTCCTCTCTGTGTTGCAGGAAAAGTGGAGAATTGTGTTCTAAATAACAACACACAGAGTAATTATCAAACTGTAGTGACTATTTTACCATAAAAATCAGCAATTCATTAATTGTCTGCATATGCAGTAATGTAAGTTGAATTCTTAGCACTTTTTGACTATCCCAGCTTGAAAAGCTTGAAGCTTATCTTCAGTGTTTTGGTGTTCATGCCACTGTTTTAATGTGGTTACATAACTTAGAGCAATTAAAAGCTTTTCATTAAACTTGTTTTGCAGGTTACATATCACTTTATACTTCACAAGTGCCCTCCATCAAATCATCTTTGTAGTTTTGGTAAGCATTCATTATATCCCGTGCCAGTCCAGCAAGGTATGGCAGCAGTGCCACAGTCAAATTGATTTGGCAGTGCAGAGTTGAACACCTGCAGGTGCTGGAAGAGATCAAGATTGTTTGGGGGGCCTGCATAATTCAGACTTCTTTAGTCCTATTCCCAAACCAACATAGAGCTGGAAGAGAGGAAGATATTGAACTTTGCCCTTCAAAAACCTTTGTACATTCAGGTTTCAGAGCAGGGCACTTCCCTGGACAGGTATGAGTAGCAGAAAAGGGATAATGCTGCTTAAAATGTGGGTGTTGGGGAAACAGGAGTGAGAAGTGTTTTAGCCAAAACACTGGGGCCCAGCCCTCCTCTCTCCTGGTCTAACTTTATGTTTTGCTAATGCTTCAATGACACAAAATGCTCCTGGCAAGGGGAGGATGAGTTTCCATCTGCCCGTGGTGAGGACAAGGTCAGACCTGGACTGGTTACCCCTTGCTGGGAATGCTCCCAAAGCTGTGGTGTTTCTGCAAGCACTCAGGTGTTGAAGAGGCCACTGTGGCTTCTCTGGGCCTCTCTGTCTCTTGTGCCCTGTGATAGGGACAGAAAAATGAGCACCCCTCAAGCAGAGAGGGGCTTGAGAGGAGGCTGCTGGGCAAGAGGAGGGAAACCAGGAGAAATGTGAGAAACGGTTGATCATAAGAAACAACCTGTGTAGGGAACCATATTCACAGTCCCATGTAAAGCTTTTCCTGGCTAGCAGGGGAACAGGTATGTCCTGGAGCATGTCACCAAGCTGGTGTCTATGCCAAGCTGGCAGAATTGGCTGCTACCTGCCAGTTCATCACACCCTGGCTCTGTCTGAGTCCATCACAGACACCCTCACCAGCAGTCCTGACCTTGCTCTGTGCTGTTTGCTCTTCCTCCCACTCCTTTTCTCTGTCTTACACCACCTAAAGGTACCCAAGTGTTTCTGAAATGCATTGAGTCCCAGCAGTGTCCACCTCCAGGTGACCAGAATCCCCAATATAAACTGTTCCAAACTATTTCTCTCTTGAGTCCAAGCACTCCCAGCTTGTCACCATTGACTCTTTTAGCATAATTTGGTCACTCTTCTCCAGGGCCCAGGTCCCTGTCATCTGACTTCAGCACCAGGCAGAGGAGCATAAGGTTGGAGCAAACCTCTGCCTCCTCTGGGAAGCAGAGGAAGACAGGAGGGGAAAGAGTCAAACCCCTTTGGACCTCACATCCCTGGCATAATACTATTAACTGACTTGGCAGGAGTAGCATAAGGCTTAATTAGTACCTATTTGTAAAGAGCATAAAGATAATTTCAGGTGCAAGATGATGTATTAACCTGAAGAATTAGTTTAATTAAATGCTTGAAATTGCTATTAGATACCTAGCATTATTAGAGCAGGGGCTTTATATCAATAATGTAATGCAAGCATAGTTTTGATTTTCTGTTTTAAAAAATACTGCCATAAATTTAATTATAGGCTGCTGAATTATTGTATCCCCATTAACGATAGTCATATGTTAAAATAATGTTGGCTTCTCTATGTCTTCATGCAGATGTGACTAACAATGGTTTTTGTTTCTAAGAAATTAATGCCTGAGCTGAAAACACAGGAAAAGATCCATTTTTTTTTTCCAAAGCATCTTTGGAAGGACTATCTTATGCAAATCTGGCTCCACAGTGAAGTGCTATGGACAGAGGTGTCTCTGAACTCTCTGAACTCTCTGAACTCTCTACCCAGGCAGATTCAGCGTTTTCCGGGATAAAAAGTTCACTATGCAGAGTCAAACTAACAGTGGCTCATGAAGGAACTCCTGTTCCCCTTTCCCACCCCTGCCACTGTGCCCTTGCAGCAGTAAGAGCACTCTGACCTCACTGTGAACCACATTGTGGTGCTAACCCTTGGAACCATAACCCCACAATATACAAGACAAATTCTGGGGGACCGAATCCCTGAATCAACTTACTGTAGAGTAAGGCAAGTGGCAGAGAGGAGAGGTGGCAAGAGACTGTTCAGCCAAGGATGGAGGAGAAAGCAAAGCAGTAGCACTGTTGTAAACACCAGCTCCTTCCAGAATGTTTTTATTTGTAACATAAAGCCATGCTGATGGCATGAGGGGCAGCCACCCTGGCACACTACTGCCAAGCATGGAGAAAACAATTAATACAGTGTGATCAGAGATGCAGCTGATCTCAGGCCTGCTGCAATATGGATTTGCCAAGGACAGGAGCCAGGAGCAAGAACAGTTCCTCAGAAACCTCTCTGCTGCTTCCCCATCCATGCAGTACCACAGAGTGGGTCAACAGACTGTGTCTGATGGTGTAGATCTGACACAACTGAGCAGATCTGCAACTACTCTGCACAAAGACAGAAAACATTCGTGCCAGCTCCAACCAAAGGCTTAGGCAGCCCATAACTGTGTTGCCAAGAGCGATCAAATATGGGCACCTACAGAAATATATAGAGAAAATGGAAATGTAGCATGACACTTGTCCCATGTACTCTGTCAGCCTACAAATGCCCATAGCTTATGGGCTCAGGCACTGTGTAAAGAAGCATTTCATTCTGTGGGTTTTGAATTTGCATCTCTTTGTTTTCATCTTGTAGTGACAGTAAAAGCAGACAGTTCTCAGCTGGCCCTCTTCGTGATTTTACAGACTTGTATCTCAAAGTCCTCAGTTGCCTCTCATGGCAGATGAATCAGGGCACACATGGATTTTCCTCATGTAGTGACCATCCTCTGCCTCCTCTCCTCCCTGCTGCCCTTCTTGGGTATTCCTTTTCTGTGTGTGGGAAGCTGGATTCTTGACAGATGGGACAAAGGAGAATATTCTGAAGGCATAAGGTGACAAGCAGGATGTAAAAGAGGAGAGCAAATATCATAAAAATATTAGTCACTCAGCTCCCAGAGGAGATAAAAGTGAGAAGGCCAGGGATCCTACACTTGTTCCTTTTCTGTATCAAGGTCTCTCAGTGAGCTACCCTTCAATCTTCTAGGAAAAACTACTATTAGCTTTTTCCTGGAATAAGACTATTTAAGGAAAACTCTCCTGTTCCTTTTATTAAACAAATACTTTGAAGACTTCCCATAGAGTCATGATTAGTCACTGCTGACACATCCCATCTACACTGCCCTCAGAGCTGCACACCATGCCCACTGTGGGACCTCTAAGGGAATTGTTTAAAATGTATTTAAGTGAATCCTTCTAAAGAGGTACTCCATGTGCTTAAGGTCAGATATTTCAAGGACCTAAATGTGCAGGCAGAGAGTTTGAATGTAAGGGCCACATGTACCTCACACACCTAAGCACTACAGAAAAACTGCACTAGAGCTGAAATATCCATGAAAGTCACATTACAACCCTAAGATACTGTGGAGAATCTGGAAATCACAGTCTATGATTTATTTTATTGGTATTTTTACTTTCACTTTTCTTTCCATTTCCTTGGTACCTCCATCTCATAAGAAGACTCAAAAATGCATGAAATAAGGCATTCAAGAGAGAGGGACACATCAAGTGAAGTATCACCAGAAAAAAAAAAAAAGGAAATATCAGTATTGTTGAGCAAAGCCTCTATAAGACCTCATTTAGTCATCCCAAGGTAAGGAAAGAAGGATTCAAACTGGAGCAAGCTCAGAGAAGGGTAGCTTGAATGGCTGGAAGAACTGGGAGTCTATTAGACATGGAGAAACAAAAACACCTTGGCTCCTTAGCCAATCCCACCCAAGATTGCATGGTATAATCTGACTGTTATACAATATGAGGGTACCTGTGAGACATGGAAAAGATACTTAAAGAAAAGAAAAATGCTGGTCCAGCAAATTATTTATAAGCTAGCCATGAATAAGGTTAGGCTGGAAATTGGAAAGAAGTTTCTTCCAGAGGAATGTCACTCTCTGAGTCTGTCCCAGGGAAAAAAACAATCCAGCCACTTCTAAGCTTAAACAGTTTGTGAAAGGGATTATATCATAAGGCCACAAGATTATATCACAGCAAGTCTCTGCCAGTCCTATTTGCCAACATCCTCATACCCAGATAGAGCTGAGCCAGACAAAAACAACATGAATGGGGGAACTTGGCACAGGGACCAGACTGCAAAACTTCCTTGTAAAACTGCAATCAGAAACCTCCTTTTGGGAGATCCACTGAAGAAAGCAAAACCATTCAGTAAGTATTTCTGTACTGGCAAAAAAGACAACAGTGGGTTTCTATGGCTTCCCAGTCCATTAACAACACAAGGGTCAACCTGTTGGAGAGTCAGCAGGTCCAGGTAACTTGAACTCCAGAGCCACAAAGGATTTAAGGGAAGGAGACTTGGTGCACTGATAATGAACATTGGAAAAGCTGGAAAGTTCAAGAGGGAAGAAATGGTCTCATGTTAAGGCAGTCATACATGGAAATCAAGATTATTTGCATAACTACAGGCCAGGTATCCCACTGCTCTCAGACAAGGTAGTGGGAATAATTCCATTAGAAAGATTCATTGCACAAAGAAGGCACCAATAAGAACATAATTCATGGTTCACTGTCTTATTCAGACTAGTTTGATTTAATTATTGGGGGGACTGAACAGCTGAGTGGTAAATAGGGCTTCTCAGAGCTTGGTACTCCTGTAGCATTGCAATTACGAAGAGCAGCACACACTGCCAGTAAAGCACACATTAATTGGACTGTGAACATGCTAATTGATAGGTCTCAAACAGTGACTGTCAATGGGGAATCATCTAGTGATGAACTGCAGGGATCAGTGCATAATCAATGCTGCTCAACATTTTCTGTACTGTTCTAGGAGCAAATGGAAGGAACACTGCTGAGATAACTTGCTGTAGGTGACACAAAGTTTGACAGGATGATAAATAATGATGAAGATAAGGTTGTCATCCAGAATCACCTGGAGAGAGAGCTAAACTGAGCTGATTTGAACAACCTGTATTTTAAATTAGAGAGCTGGAAAATGACAGATTTCATAGCAAAGACAGGTGACCATCTGCAGAGTGAGGCTGCCTCTGAAAAGCCATTACACTGGAAGGATTGAGGGATCTTATCTGTCAGGCACCACAATACAAACTCCCACAGTGACAGAAGAGGATAAAGCAATTTCTGTCTGTAAGGAAGCAAGGAAGTTGTTTAGTAGCAGCAGAGAACACATTTTGCCTCTCTAATTGTCTAAAGTTGATCCTGAAAAAAAAATTCTTGCAGTTCTGGTGCCCTTTTTTGTCTCTGGCAAACAGGAGAAGTCAAGAAAACTGTCATGGGAATTAGTTGAGCAAAACACTTCTAGTGAGAAATACAAACTCAGCCTCCTCAAATTATCAAAAACAAGAGTGAAGTTTGACAAAAACAAGTCAAACTGAGTTTGACTACAGTATATGCATTTGTTTTGCAAAACTGAAACCTCAAAAAATAAAGGGTTAGTAAAAGCCATGGCTGCACACTGTAACCAGGAGAGTTTTGAGAAAAAAAGGCACTTTTCTAACAGCACATGTGCTGCAGTATCAGTAACCAAAACCTGTTGTGTGCACCCTAGGAGCACTGCACACCTCAGCAGCCACAGGTGAGCTGCAGGGCTCTGAGGAGGGAAAAAGTGTGGTTGCATTAAGTTCTAATTCCCTACTGCAGTTTGGAGAGTGCTGTTGCTGTGTATAATGGGACAGGAGCTTTCACTGAGGGACAGCATGGGATCTGTGTGACCCATGGTGTGCATGAAGCCACTGAGCACATGCCCTTCATACACTCATGAAATTGGGCTTATTTCTGTCTGCAATCCATTGTGGGGTGGAAAGAAACCTTTTGTGAGCTGGGTCACATAGCAGGACAATGCATAAGCATAATAATTGACCCTGACACCACAACACTCCAAATGCTGATGAGTTCAAGCTTTTTAAAGTGCAGGCCAACATCCTCATTACAGCCAGAGCTCAGTGCTGATTGAAATCTGACATTCTGTGCTCCTGGAGTGCTTGGGGCTGTGGGCATCCCTCCCAGCCACCACACTGGCACAGGAACTCTTTGGTGCCATCCTGGTCCAGCCCTTTCATGGGAGGCTTGTGTCAGATCTGCCTCTTGTGTGAGTGGCTGAGTAGCCCCAAAACAGTCAGGCTGAGAGAGGAGATGCTCTGGCAGCCCTGGAAGGGTTGGCACTGACCACAGGGTGACAGGATGTTGGAGGACACTTGGCTGAAGCCTCTCCAGTGGGTCCCCAGCACAGGGAAGGGGATGTCAGCCTGGCTGCAAAACCAGAAAGCTGTGATGGAGGTTGAGCAAAAGCTCCTGGCCAGCGTGTCTTCCCCAGTCTTTGTTTAATTTAACTGTGAGAGGGCTTTTAGGAAACCAGAAGTCTCAAAAGCCCTAAGTAAGCACAGAGAAAGGCACTGATAACATAGGAATTTGATAGATTCCAGTGAGGACATTTTTCTGTGGATCATATGGAGTCTGGATGTGCAAACAGAGCAGTGGTGAGCCTGTGGATGAGGAGCAGAGACAGGCTGCTCTGAAGCTGCAAGAGGGCCAGGCAGACAGCCTGTGAAATCAAAGACATGTGTTGCTGGGCAGAGCAGGCAGGAGAGAAAACCTGGGAAAAACTCACATAGTTTGGGAACTGTGATTCAAAGAAAGCCAGTTCTGCATGAATAATAGCTTGCTGCTCTTGTCTGCAGGGAAGTGGGACTTTGTATTTTCTTGACTAAGCAGCTGTATAAAAATGTTTGAGCCCATCTTCAGCTTTCTCTTTGTAACTGGATTTCTTTTACAAAATCCTGAATTTTAGTGAGCTACTTGGGTTAAAATGTTCAATGGATGTTTGAGAGTTTTAACTCTCTCTGTATGTTCCTATGTGTGTGTGTGTGTGTGTGTGTGTGTTAATGTGAGTTTAGGCACCTCAAATTATGTTTCAGCTTCCAGTGGAGGGCAGAAACTTTCTCTGCAATGTCAGCAGCCTGACTGGAAGAGCATGTTTCTAATGAGGGAAATGCAAAGTATAGCCAGAGAGAATTTAGGAGACAGACTAGAAAAAGACAGCTTCAAAATATTGTTAGAAATGAGCTCATTAAATGTGCCTGTTTTGATCTCTGCATCCCACACAGTACAAAGGGTCCACTGGCTGCATATCAAGGGGGGTGGAAGGATCAATTCCTATCAAGGACATCAGCAGAAGTACGCAAGGATTTAGGTGTCTTGTTTCACTTGTGGTTTTTAAATCTTCTGCTTATGAGTGATTTCATTTGGAGCTTTGAACCCAAGAGCAAAGGTGCAGTGAGCGACAGATGTTGGGAGACTAAAACAAGGACAGGCAGCAGGGCCTCAGATGTCACCGCCTGTAAATACGGGCAGGGAACATAAACACAGAGAATGGCAGGGTCAGGGCAGTGAACACGGGCTGAGCAGGGAGATCCTGCAGGAACATGGCTCACAGGACATGCCTGAGCACAGGGCTTTGGCAGAAAGACTGGAGGAGTTAGGTCCCTTCTCCTTGGAGAAGAGAAGGCCTAGGGAAAATCTCATGGCAGTGTTGCAGTAGTTGTGGGGTGGCTTTAAAGCCGTGGAGAGTGTCTCCTCACAGGAGTGTGGCAGGGCTACCCACACAGAGAGGTGGGGGAAGGAGGATGCTCATGTGTGTGGAAGCAGAGCAGGTCAGGGCATGAGACACCAGCAGAACTCTTGAATGGAGAAATTTGGGAAAGCAGCCCCCCCTGCTTAGCAACACAGCAGTACTGCACAGCAAATGTGACAGCTCAGGGAGGAGATCAGGCCTCAGATGCTGTAAGGGTAAAAAAGGTGTGGAGAGCATCCATTCCTTCATAAGGATGGTGTGTATTACTGGCCATAAAAAGCAGCATGAGACAGGTTGCCATTCCATGAGGAGACAGACATTTTGGAGATAAAGTCAATATGAACATAAAAGAGATCGTCTTCTGCAGGAAAAAGTTCTGTAGAGAAAACTGAACTGTTAACTTGATAACTGATGCTTTACTGGTTAAACTGGAATGAATCTCATATGTTTCTGCTTCTGATCTCATTGTTTCCACTGGATTTCTTTGGGCTGAGTGTGGGAATCTCACTTCTGTTACCACACCCATAAAGATGATCCATGCTGGGAAGATGATGCCTTTGCTCCACTCACCACATTTATGGTGAAGCTGTTCCTGTACCAGCATTTGTAGGGAGCAATGTGGGAAAAAAAAACTCTGACAGAGATAAGGGGATTGGATTAAACCAAATGGATATATAGAGAGAGACTGGGTAATTTGGAGTTTAGCTGCAGCATCCCAGTTAGCTGGCATGAGTTCCCTCCGTCCTCCCCTGTTTCATCACACGTGACACAGATCCACGAGCTCCTCCTATGTGACTTGTCTGCACCTCATCCATGGAAAACATTGAGTAAGAGGTGATGTGAGCCAGCCTATGTTAAATCAGGTCAGAGCTGCTAACAGGGTGCAGAAACCGTCATGGTAATTCCCATGATGCTCCACACACTAAAGACTACAGTATATATTTCTATTTATATAATAAGGGAAATAACTTATTAAATGGGATTCCAGCTGCAGATATACTTGTTTGTCATAGGAGAGGTCATTGACATGTAGCTGAATCAAGGAAGATGACCAAGAGTTTAAGAAATCTGGGCATGTATTATTTATGGAAAGAGAGGCTCAGCGAGGAGCTGTGTGGCAATTGCTGGGGGCGGAAAGACTCACAGTGTCTGGGTGAGGAATACTTTGTGTAATCTGTCTAGGAAGGGAGAAGTCATCTGATTCAAGGAGAAAAGTATACAGATAACTAAAACAACCACAGGAGGCTGCTGCACGAAGGCTCCCAGGAAGGAACAGAAGGACATTGGGATGCGTTTTGGGAAACATGAAAGCTCTGCAATAGCACTGAGCACACAGATGGGTCTGAGGTTTATTTTAAAGACTGTGTTCACCACAGCTAAGGACAAAGCCCAATAAACACATAAGATATCATCAGAAATCCAGCAAAATGGCATAACCCCCCTCCCCTGCCACAATACACACAGGGGTAGCAGAAGCAAGTGTGAAGACATCCAGGGCATCCAAATTTGCTCCACCCTCAGCAGCAGGGAGAGATCCAGAGTTCAGCCCTGAAAAAGCAGAGATGCTCTAAAACACATGGACCAGCAAAGGTTTGGAGAGCAAAATATCTCCTGTGGACCTTTGGCAGCAATCTCTGCAAAGGGTAGGTTGGCATTAGGGGTAGGTTAACAGGTTTTTTTCTTTCTGCACCTTCCGGGTTTTAGGGTGGGACCCTTATTTTGCAGATCTCTGTTTTCTCTCTTGCTCTTGCAGAGTGATCCCATCTCCCCATGGTCCTCAGCTCTTCCCTCAGCCTTCAGCCTGCCATTGCCTCACCCCCTGGCAGGATTTCAGTGATAATATAAATCCAAACTTAATTTGGTTGATTTAAGCCCAGCCTGCCTATCACTGAGCTTCCCTACAAGCAGACATATCAATGTTATGGGAAAATTAAAAAGAAACTTAAAATACAAACCCTTTTGAGGAGATCTAGTCCAGAACAAGTTTGAATCTGATCATATTTTATAGTTTAAATATAAATCCCTTTAAGGGGAAAAAGAAAAGCCAATAAACAAAAGAGATAATGTAATGGAAATAATGTTTCCCTGCCCAGGACAGAGCTGCCAGCCTGAGCCCTGGCTGGCATTCACACAGAGCTACCTCACACCTACTGGGTGAGGATGAGGCCCCACAGCCACATTTTATTGACACGTTGATGGAGTGCAAATAAAGTAGGGCTGGAGCTGTGGCTGCTACAGGCAAGAGGAAAGGAAATGAGCCAACTATGATGTCTTTGTATACTTGCAGACTATAGGAATGTGTTTTGCTGTCCTAATGGTAATCCGGACTTTGAACTCCCGTTCATTCCCATTCCTCTCTCCCATGACATAAAATAATTCCTCAGGACTGTTATAACCCCCAAACCCCTGGGAGCTTGTTCTGTGCAATGTTACACCACCGGGGCTCCTCACAGAATTGTGTAATGGGGTGAGATCACAGACGAGCTCAGCCCGCGTGGCTTGCGCGATCTTGCCCGCCTGATGGTTTAAAAACTGAAGAACCATTCCTGCAGGATTACAGCCATAATTCTTAATAGCAGCAGGAAATACAGACATGCAAGTGATCCAGACAAGCAAGAAATCCATTGATGTGGAGAAGTTTTCTGCTTATGTCTATAAGTTCATATTCTGTGGCCACAAGTTTGGGAAATCCAGCCTTTATTTGTCTTACTGTGCTTCACAAACACATATGGATGGCTTAATTGTGGAGTCTGGTACAGGGGCAAGGACAAGAGCAGTGTCACATTTTCAGATATGGTGGTTGGCCTCAAAATGTTAAATAGAAACCTGAGTGTATTCATGGATTTAACCTCTCAGCAGATGCATCCTGATACTCAGATTAAACTCTCTGGGGATGAGGAACCACCATCCCCTGGTGGGATTTTCCTCTCAAGTGAGTCACTGGCCTTTGCCAGCCTCTGGTGTTAAAGGCTATCAACGTGCAAGGCACAGAGCCCAAGTACTCCAGCTTCCTGGAGTCTGCCCTCATTGAACAGTCAGGGGGTTTTGCAGCCTTTTTATTTACAGTGAGCCTCTGGAAAATGCAGTGTGGAAATGAGCCTGGCATGGTTTGCTGAACTGTATCCTGACCGGGAGTCGAGCAACAGAGATGGGACTCAAAGCTGTGTCCTTGGTGACTTACTTAGGTTTCTAACCACAATTAAAATCTCAGTGCATCATCATGTAAAAAGAGAGTGCACTTGATCAAAAATAAGGTTATTTGGAAGCTTCAGACAGTGGTTTGATGGTTGTCACAGAATCATAGAATTCTGAAATGGTTTGGGCTGAAAGGGGCTGTAACGATCCTTCAGTTCCAACATCCCTGCCAGAGGCAGGAACAAATTCCACTCGACCAGGTTGCTCAAAGACCCATCTAACCTAGCCTTGAACACTTCCAGGGATGGGGCATCCACAGCTTCTCTTGGCAGCCTGTATATATTATATAGATATTTGTATATATTTTATTCACTAAAATTAAAAGAACTAAAATGTTAAAAGCTTATGGTATGGATGGGTGAATACGCTGATGGAGGACAGGAAAATAAGGATACACAGTGTAATCACTAAAAACTATTTAGATCCTCTGGGGAGTGTAAAATCTGTCCTGGCTGAAAGAACAGGAGCATGAGGCTCCCAGCAGCAGCCTGGCAGCTCGTGGGATGTTTTGGTCTCCTCCAGAATAAGTGTTCAACCATCCTGCTGCTGCTCCCTGATGTCTATTACCTGTCCTTCACTGTTGACTCCATAGAGTTAATGGATAATGAAAATATGCTTTGGGAGAGATTTATACAACCACATTTTATCGCTAGGTCATTTTCTGTTGGCCTGTGTGGCTATAAACTGGAGGGAATAGATTACTTTAAAATAAGCCCTTTGGTCAGAGAGGATGAGCTGTGGCTGCAAAATGCCATTCACTGTCTAGAACAGGCTGAGAAGAGAAGATTGCAAATGCCCAAGAGCTTAAACATTTACACTTGGAGGTAAAACAATGACACTCAGTCACTCTGGGCCTGGTGTTGGCATTGGCACCTTGCCCTGAGATGGTTCTCTGGGCAGTTTTTCTGTAGCAATGCCATCCCAGGCTGATTACAGACCAACCCCAAGCCAGACAGAGGACAGGACTGTGGCTGTGGGTCTAGCCTGAGGGCCACAAAATGAAGATTTGACAAGAAACAAGTTTCCTGTTTGCTTGATTAAATACAACTATAAAATTAAGATAAAACACATCCACAGCCTACTGGAGGTGTGTTGAGAGATGCACCACTGAATGCTTGTAAAGTGATTTGGAAGTGAAAAACACTGCAACAATGCAAAGCCCTGTCCTTATGAAAGACACTTGATTGCTTCTTTATAAAACAAAGTCCAGAAAAGTAGAATGGAAATCAGCAGGTCTCCAGATCTCTGGCAGCAGTCCTATCCTGGCAGCAGCTGCAGCTCTGACACAACCTGATGCTGCAATCTTCTGGAGAGAAAAATAAAGCTCTCTAGCACTCAGTAGCTTCAGGATGCCCACTGAGTACTGTTATTTATTCAGAGGGGCACTGCTGCATCCCCCAAATTAGGAGTTCAGGCCTGAATTCAGCTGCCATCAGAGTGACTGGTGTAGCTTCAGAAAAATCTCACCATCCCTTTATCACCAAATCTGCAGTGTTTCTGACCCAAGGCCTGTGAGTGAATGGGTCTTCAAAAAAGCTGGCAATTGCTGTCCAGCACATTTTGAAAACTGGCAAAAACACTGTATGATGGCAGAACAAGCATTGCTCTTGAATTTTTAGAAGCATTTGTGCTCTGAGGATCAATATTTGTGTACATTTGTGAGTCTATGGGACACAGGATCATGAAAATCTTGGAGAGGCATAAAGGTGTCAGTAGTTCTCTTGAAGAAGGTTGAATCCTTAACTTTATAAAGTATTTCCTCTGCAGGAAATACTGCTGTGGAGACTCATAACTCCAGAGCACAGTGTGGGCATTTTATAGCTCTGTACTGAGAAATCTTGCTATGCAGTGAGGTGCAAAGTATCTTCTTATTCCCTCTTTGCCAATATCCAGTTGTCCACCATAATATTTGAAATATATTTGCTGTCTGAAAGGTTATTGCAGGGATCTACTGAAAAAGCAGTGAGCACCTCTGCACTGCTTGTCTGGCTTTTGAAGGGCCCTTGGTGGGCATCCTTCCCTGTTTGTCTCACCTTCCCACCCCCTCACTGTGCTGGGGCAGAAGGGAATGTTTTTATTTCCAGTGGGATGCTTCCAGTGATGCTGTGGGTAAGGGGGTTTCAGTCACTGGTGTGATCCCCTCCCCTCCTGAGGGGCTGTGCCCTCTGCCCCAGGGGACGTGGCTGCATGAGATGAAGAACACACAGCCTGGTGTGAAGCCTCAGTTTAACCCACAGCAGTGGAGTCATTGTGGACAGGGATGGTTCAGCCACTGGGAACTGGAACAGGAATTAAGCAGCCTCTGTGCCATTCCCAGCTCTGCTACCCTGTGGGACCAGTGAGACCACAGGAGAACGTACAGGACAAAGAGAATATAAAAGTCATCACTTTCCCAAAGCACTTCCCTTTACCATAAATGCTGATTTAAATGTAATTTCTGATTTAAACTTGCATCTCAAGATAATCACCAACTTGTGCAGAACAAAATGCCTTCCCTTTCCATCCTGTAAGCAAGAGGCAAAATGACTTTTTAGGAAAGCTGTGTAATTCCTGCCTGAAATGAAAGTGCTGGTTCTTTTTGGTTCCTCCAAGCTATTGTTTTACAGTTTCTTAAGCCACAGATGAGAAGGGGAAAAAAAAAAGCATAACAAAAATCCAATTAAGGAAAAGCCTTGGGAAAGAGAAAGTGCTTGTTGTTTAAACGTGAGCTGCAAAGGTAGCCAGGAAAGGTGGGTTAAATGCAGAGCCTAAATATCCAGCAGCCATAATTGTTATCTGAGCCTCGGCACCATTAGAGGTGCAGCAATACTGGTTTGGGTTTTCCCCTCCACTCTCCAGGTTCACATGTGAGCAGGTCTCCACAAGCTCCTCACTTATTGGTCTGATGAAAAATTGATTTGAAAAATAAAACCCTGTTAGAGAAAGAAAGTGTGTGAACAGGCAAAATAACAATCTTGGAGCTCTGGAAAAAAATCTTGGCTCCAAATTATTCTGCATGGGGAAAATTCATCAGGTGCCAAGAGAAAAAGAAAAACCTGACAGCCTTGTTTTGATTTCCACCCATTCCAGCTGATCCCTGCTCTCCAGGCTGAGCTTATCTTTTTAAAGAGAACTTATTCAGTGAGCCACAAGCAGTGACTACAGGTAGAAAGCACAGCCTAGTTTTATGTAGGATGTTTCAGCTGCCAATGAAAAGATCTTCCTTTCCTGAATGTTGCAAAACCTACACCACCAAACTGTGCCATAAGTGATGTGCATTGCAACAGGATTTCCTTGTACTCCACTAAACACAGACAACCTGAGACCCACTTACCCTGTTCACCCATGGAAAAGGAAATGGGATGAAGAATTAGAAGAAGGAACAAGATAATGAATGCAAACACGTTTGCCATTCGTTCCTCACCTGACTTTTGTACAGGCTCTTTCTCCTGTCTTTGTCTCCCTTTGACCTGTATGTTTAAAACCACTCTGGAGGGCCTCTGCCTTTTTCAGCTTACTGGCCTTGGTGGAGGGAAAATTTCAGCTTTATTAATTTAAGCTATTTGGCAAAAGGCTTTTTTCTCAGGTGGCTGCACAGATGCAAAAGGCCACAGACTGTGCATTGCTAATCCACAAAGTAAAATGAAGAGAATTTTATGGAAAAGAAGTAGTTTTATGCAGGTAAGTGACTGAATCTGCTGCTAGAAAAGATCAGAAGAAAATAAATCAGCTCACTCTATGGATTAAATTCTGCCTGTGGCACAAAAAGGGAGCACAGCTGTACTAAGGGCAGCATGGGGCCCTGGGTGTGTATTTGGTTAATAAGATATTTTTCCTCCTTCCCAATCAGGATTGCTTTGTTTTATGTCTGCACCTCTCTCTGGTCTAGCCAGCCCCAACATGATGGAAATGCCTGTTCCATGCTGCTCAAAGGCACAGGGATTCCTGTCTTTGGCAGAGAAAACAGGGAAAGCTGATGCATGTGTGTGTGTAAACATATATATATATATGTATATATATATATCCCACCTCTTCTGGAAGCCATGAGCACTGACAGCTAAAACTGAAGTAGCTCAGGTGTATGTAGGGATCTGTTTGTATCTATTACTCAAATAAGTATGTATATAGATATATACAAAAAATAATGCACATATGGCTGCATACTCCAAGTGATGTATTTCCAGGTGAACTCATTTATCTCAAGAGGCAGGCAAGGAGCAGTTTCTGGAGCAGCTTTCTGCTGGAAAAACTGACTAAGAGTGATCTCCCTTTGGTCATTTAATGAGTGGTGGGGGCAGATTAAGATCTCTGAGGCTTTCAACATTTAACCTTCTTTCTCCAACCTATTTGTCTTTCTTTCTTGTATTATGCAAGAGATGAGACGCTCTGATAAAAACTCCTCTTGTGAGAAACATGACTCAGTTTTCACAAGTGGATACCCCATGAAACATAGCCATGCTTCCCTCACAAGTCTTCATATAACAAAAATAATATCAGAAGTGGAGGCAGAAGAGAAGCAGGGTCAGAGGGGTAAAGCGGAGGAGGAAGTCATAAACTTCCTTCTGTATTATTTGCACCCAGATCCTACAGCCTCTGAATCACAGCTATGTGAACAAATAAATCACAGTCATCTGCAGGAGGCCACCACAATTGTAATCATCACCCTTTTTACTCCAGAATTTTCAAGGTTAAAGTATTAGTGGCAGAATGTATTTGTACACACCCAAATTATACTTCTGTCATGGAGGGGGGTCCCATCCCTATAATCTCATTCAGCTGTCAAACATCTCTTGAATGGGTCTGGGAAGAAAATCTAATGGAATAAACCAGATCTTTATCCACCAAGGGAGATGAAAACTTGAAAACTCATTGTTTTCTCAGACCCAAGAGTGGATATATCTAATTCAACCACAAATTGTTGGGCTGAGCAGGGTTCATGGCACAGCCAGGAAGACTAATTCCTTCCCATGCAGGAATTACCATGTTAAACTCCCTGACCTGGGTTACACAGGAGGTCAGATTAGATTATCACTGTCCAAAATTCTGCTCCCAGAAACCAGTTTCCAGTGCCCATCTGGCTGCAATCCCAGGTAAACACGAGGAAAGAAAAAAAGCAAGTGTGTGGTCAGGGTATCTCGATTCTGTGTGCTGTGGTGGAAGGGCTCTCACTGCTGTCGGTAAGAAGGCTGCAGACCTTCCTGAAAACAAGAGAAAACTTTAGCAGATGTCAGGGAGGGATTTTAAGGTCATCAGTGGCCAACATGGAGCCCTCCCAGCATGGCCTTGTGTGCATGCAGGCAGTCCCTGCTGCTGACTCAGGGTTCCCAGATGTCCTGAGCTTGATTAAATGCAGAGAAACTCCCCCGTGGAACAGAGTCCCAGAGGTACAAACATTGGAAAGGGCAATGCTGCCAGTTTGCTCCATCCAGTCCAGGACTCTCCCCTGGGCCATTAGAGCCCTGCTGGACGAGATGCCACCTTGCCCTATGCAGTCATACAATACCCATTTCTGCCCCAGTGAGAGACCAGACAAGCTCTGCTGCCTGTCTTATCTCCACTGCAGCAGGCATCCCACAGAACACAGATCTGGAATTGTGTATTTCCATGCCATGGATACCCAGTCATGCCAGCCCCATACATCTGAAGGCCACAATATAACTGGAGAGGTAGCAGCTCTCTCCAGTCAGCCTAGGCAGCAGAACTTTATTTCCCAAAGAGTTGCAGGAACATCTGCTCAGTAGCTGCTCACCTGCCAACACAGGCAGCAGAGCCAGTTTCTCTGGTTTATTGGTGCTCACTTCCAGCTCACACTTAGCCCTAAAGCTCCAGGATCCCTTTTTAGCACCCTCTGTGTGAAATGC
The DNA here is from genome assembly GCA_013400215.1 of Cisticola juncidis. Taxonomy (NCBI): domain Eukaryota; kingdom Metazoa; phylum Chordata; class Aves; order Passeriformes; family Cisticolidae; genus Cisticola; species Cisticola juncidis. The sequence continues at coordinate 1,020,510 of VXBR01007698.1, read as the reverse complement.
TTCGGCAGATGGTACCAGCAAGGCTGAAGCTTTCTTTTGGGGTGCCATGAAGTCACCTGCCCATCCCTGATTCCCAAACACCGACCTCCATCCGCGGTCCTTTCCCCACCCCTGAAGGCTGGTGAGCCCAGAGCCGCTCTGTGACTAAGGGCAGAGCCATCGGCCATCCAAACCAGCTGAATCAGAAGGAGCAGCAGGAGGGAAAAAAAAGAAAAAAGCTCTGTGAACAAGCACTAATCGCTTGCAAGCCGCAGCACGAACATCAGGCACATTAGTGAGTCACGGGTGAAGTGTGTGACAATGACTTGGGTGAGGGTGTGAGGTGCAGGCACAGCCCGCCAGCCAAGTGTTTCCCACGCACATTCCTCTGCTCCGTGCACTATGAAATTCGGTCAGAAGATAAGGCATGGAAGCAGAAAGAAATTCCTAGGAGGGAAGTGAAACAGAAAAACAAAGCAGCATGGTAATTTCTTGCTTGTGAAGAGCGGTATTTCCATGTGCGGGCTTGCTCCACCTGCAATTTTACATGTGTACAGTGATTTCTGATACATGCCTCTGGTAAGAAGCTTGATCTGTCTCAGGAAAATCCCTTTCTTGTTAATTTATTATTTGATATATATGTAAAACAGTTTACAATATAGCCTCAATCCACAGAGACTCATGCCTTCAGGGCTGTGGGCAAAGGAAAGAGCACACAAGAGATAAACCAGAGAGAGAACCAAGCTAACAGCTGATCTCCCTGGGTTCAGAGCAGCCCCTGGTGTTCTTTTTGTTGTGATTACCAGCACTGTGCTAGCACCCAGAGCAGTGTGTGGTGCTGTAGATTCATACAACAGGTACCTATCAGGGGGCATCCCTCAGCAGTGCAACCCTGATGCTGGACAAACGCAAATAAACCACCCTAGGGATTTTGGGGGTAAGGGGAGACCAGCTCTTTGGTGGTGCTGTACTGGGTAAGTCTTTTAACTGGAAATGTGCAAGGTCAGGTTGAACAGGGCTTTGAGCAGTAGCAGGTGTCCCTGCCCACGGCAGGGGACCTGGAACTGAATGATCTTTCAGGTTCCTCACAGCCCAAAATATTCTGTAGTTCTGTGGTTCCAGAAGTCCCCCTGTGAGTGCCTGCATCTGACCCCTTGGCAGCAGAAGAGCATTTCTGAAGGAGTGATGCTGTCTAAGGGCCCATGCACTCCAGTCCTCACTACAGAAGGCATCTGTGCCTGATGGGTAAATAAGTGAAAAACTCCTGCTCTGTAATGAGGAAAGTGCTGTTTCAGGCAGTGACCTCACAGCCTGCCATGTGCTCCCCAGGTATTTCAGTCAGCTGCACTGACTGCAGGCACCCACAGGACACCGACCCCACACCAGCCCCGGTGCTCCGTGCCCTGGAACCACGAGCAGAGCTCCAGGATGAGCCACACTGAGGTTACAAAGGAGACCTGAGGTGCAAAGGAACCCCAAATCACTGCAGCAGCATGGCAAACAGTGAGTGGCCCAGAGCTCCCCCATCCAAACCATTCGCTGAGTGTTGTTGCCCTGGTTTTTCTGAGTCTTTTTAAAGCCTTCTACTTGTTCTTAAGATGGAGTCAGATCTTTAGTCTCTGTTCAGTATTAAGGGTCAGTTTTTCACTTTCTCACACTTTGAAACATAAACAACCTTTCTTGTTTTTGTTCCCTGTTCTTTATTTACATATTTCTAGCCTGAAAATGATGTTGGTTGACAACTGGTCCGGCCAGTGAGGTGAAGGGGAAGTAACCCCAGAAGCCAATCCATAACCAGACCCAGAAATGTATAAAGATGGAAGAAATAAACAGGCTCGCCCTCTTTTTGGGGAGCAGCCCTTCACTGCAAACCTCCTGCCGCTGTGTTGTTTTGCGTGCCTTCCAACAGTGCTGATGCCACCACAGAGCACTGGGGGCACAGCCTGGAGAAGAGAGACCACCCTGGCCCAGCTCCTGCAGGGGAAGGCTCAGATCCCAGCCCATCATTCCAGGGCAGATCCATCATTCCAGATCCTTCTGCCAGTACCGGCACAGGGTGAGCTCTCCATGCAGCCAGCTGTGATTGCAACACAATGACTTGCAGTGTATTACAATTAAGCAAGCACTTAAATCATTTTCCAAATCAGGTCCTAACATGAGACAAGATGCAAAGACAGTTTAATAGAGGAAACGAAGGGGGCGGAGGAGAAGGGAGGAGCACTCCAGACGTGCTGTAATTTAAACCAACAGCGCACCCACCGTGATGGCCACCAAGCTGGGTGCTTCTTCAGACACAGCTGACAATGGAAGGTAAATGCCAGAACCCACCACAGGATGACCCAGCTCCTGTGTGCTCCACAAACCTCTGCAGCCTCTGCTCCCCTCAGTGCCTCGTGGCTGCAGGGCTCCATGCCATTTGTGTTCTGGGGCACAATCCAACCTGACAGTCCAAGTGTGCAGAGCTGTGGTGCTGGCAGAGACTGCCAAGGCAAGCCCGTGGTGCCTGCAGCTCCCTGCTCCCCTTCTTGCTGCCTGCCTGCAAAATTTTCCTGCAGTTCAGCACATCTTTTGTTGTTTGTTCTGCTGACCTTTGTACAAAAAACAACCTCTGTCTTTTGCAAAGAGCTCACAGGTATTCTCTGGCTTCTGGAGCAGTTTTGGGTGCTAACAGTGCTAAACAGCCTTGAGCATCCCTTGTGCCTGTGAGTGACTTGGCTCCAAGGTAATCTTTTTGTGGATGTGTGAGTTTTAGTTCACACCATCTCATACAGGTGTCCAGGAGGGGCTGCAGGACACGTGCAACAGCCCTTCAAAACCCTTTGGTTAGGTATTAATGAGTTACCAGGACTCTGGCTTCCAGGTCTCCATTCAATTCACACCAGCTCCTCTCAGGCAGTGTGAGTTCTGCATCTCTACCACCAGTAACACTGGAGCAGCTGGTCACTTCTCTGTCACAAATATACATACACTGTTTTTATAACAAAGAGGTTGAGCCTACTTTCATCCTAGTATGAAATAAAAAGTTCCCACTCTTCTCCTCTTAGTCTTGCCTCTCCACCATCATAAGGACCTAACTTCAGTCCTCTGAAATGTCTTTTGCATCCCAAGAATGTGCTTTTCTAATTATGCCCTTCCCTCCTGTCGCCAAAACATTATCTTTTTTTTTTTTTTTTATATTGTGAGTTAAGAGTGAGACCCTGGAACAGACAGGCAGAAACACCCTGGGAAGGCTCTTCCTTTCCATAATTTTCATGGGGCAGAGGAGATCTACAGTCCTAGACTGGCCCCAGTCTAGGGGCTGAAACAAGATGGGTGGAGGGCCTGGCCAACACCTGCTGCAACCCTACCACGTCTGGCAGGTGTTGGAGAGGCTTGGGAGGCCAGACACCCTCTCCATGATGGAATGGGGTTACAAGATCCCATGTCAAATGAAGCCATTCCCATGGCTAATGCAAGCTGTGTCTGGGGCTGCTGTGTTGAAACTGCACTGAGTGCTGAGCTCCTGGTGCCACTGAAGTTCTCTGCCTTCCCAAACTTCCTGGGAAGCGTTTGGAACTTTATTTTTAAAAGTGCAATTAATCACAGAGCAGAAGTTGAAATGAGTCCAAGTGCAATAAAAGCAGCCGAGCAGAGCCTGCTCAGCCCAGTGAGCATTGTTCACCATGGCCTGACTTCAGGCATCAGGAAACTTCCAGATGTGTTAACTTTGCTGCTCCTGGCTCCTGCAGGAATCTTAACTGCTTCCATCTGTATGGGGGAAAGATTTCGGAAAAGCAGTCCTCTCTCTCCTTTTACTTACATTCCTCTGAGCAGCAAGAGTTATTATCCCACAGCCTCTGCAATTTCTGCTGGCTTCACCCTCATTGATTGAATACTGCACCCTGCAAAGGTGCCATTCCTTGCTGCTCACATCCCTTGGCAGGGAGCATCCTGACAGAGCCCCTCCATCTGCTCCTGTTCTGCATGAGGTTCACAATACACTACAGGAAGGCATTTTCTCACGCTATTAAGTTTTCACTAGATGCAGAGGGGGATTGGGAGTGCCTCAGATGGTGTAAAAATTCCCTTCTTGGTTTGGTTATTAGGATCTAGCAGCAGCAGCAGCAGGCACAACTATAGCCTGCATGAAATCTGAGTCTGCTGCTCTGCCATGGGTGAGGAGTGCACCCCGTCCCCATTCCAGGTTCACTCAGAATCTCCTGGGCCAGCCCCAGAGCCTCTTCAGTTCCTCCTCAGGTCTTCAAACACAGGAGTAATTTATACCTGTACAAGCTCCCTGCTTATGCCCACAGTCTGAGGGTCAGGCAGTTTTTTGGCTAAAAGGCCCCAAAATAGCACTTGCATCTGAGTTGCTGCCCTGGGGAAGCTGTCCTTCACTCGGTCCATTGTTTTCCTTCCAAGAAGAGGTTTCTTTTTCCTGCATGTTTATCACCTCCTCTTTCCCAATGACTTTTAAGTAACAGCCCCATGCACAAGCTCTGTAGATGCTCCTAATCATCCCAGTCACATTTAGCACTTATGAGGCTCCATGCTCCTTGCCCTGTGAAGCATCAAAAGTGTCTCACAAATGTAAGTTACTGATTTTTCACTCTCAGAGGACAGAGGTGAGCAGGGGCTACACTCCTTGTGCAGAGGAGGAGGCTGATACAGGAGAGGTCTGTGGCTTTGCACAGGGCCACACAAGGGGTGAGTGGCACAGTTGGATCAGGAAGCTCTGGCTCTTAAACTGTGCTCAAACCACCAAACATCAGGGCAGAGGAAAATGGGAAGGACCAGGTCCAAACCAGAAGTGAGCAATGCCCAGGACTATAAACAGTTTAATCTGACAAGCTTTTGTGAAGCTTGTGTAAAGCACAGAAAAGGCTGGGGTTGTCCTGGGGTTTATGACTGTGTTTCTTCCCAAAACCCCGCAGATCACTCAGCCCCCCAGTACCCAGATGAGTCCTGGAAATGGAAGCCCTGTCAAGCAGTTTGTGACCACAGAGACCTTGTCTGTGGCCAGGGCTTTGGGCGCTCTCACAACAAAACCAGTAACAAAGCACAGCAAAAGCAAACCTGCACAGGAGGCCTTGGAATAGCAGAGCAGTGAATGAGAGATAAGGAGGAGCAGAGGAGAGGAATGGAGATGCTTGACAAGAGGAGGTCTGCTAATGTGGGATCTCTGGGGAAAGCTGAAATGCAGGGCTGTTTACCTGCCTGGTTTGTATCCCAACACAGAGTGGATGTGTTCAGAGCTGCCTGCCCTGTGCTCCTGGCTGGAATAGAGCAGTGCCCTGCTGTTTGGAGAGGGGAAATGTGACTCAGCAGGACGAGCTCCACTCATCCTGCCAGCATGCCAGAGCTGCTGCCCTCGGGCTGTACGTGCCCCCGGGCCACATCTTCTGACAGGAGGGAGGGATGTTTTCATAGAGCCTGTGCCAGAGCAGAGGCAGGATGCAGAGACATGCAACTTACTCATCCTGGCTTAAACCTCACAGGATGTCTCAAGTGACTGAAGTGTGGGCTGAAATAGACACTTAAACTATCAGTTTGTGGATTTTGGCAATAAGTCATTGTCCACAGGGAGGGCCAGCATGGGATGACCAAGTAGATAACCCCAAATGACAGCAGAAAAAGCTGCCAGATGGAGTTGGCCGTTCCCGAGGGATTTTGGCATCGCTAGTGGCTGTTGATGCCCAGGCTCTGTTATGGCAACATCAGAGCAGAGAAATTGTGGTCACAGGGGGAACAATGTCTATTTTTTCTCATCTGTGCGGGGTGATGTTTTAGATGTTTATAAAATTTTGAAATCAAGAAGTTTCTCTCTTCTCCATTTTTCTGCCAGTGCAGCTTCTGTTTCTGAGAACAGTCCCCAGATGGGGAGCACTGGAAATGAGATGTGAAATGAGAATTCAGATTTCACATTAGAATCAGAAATTAGGAATGACAGTTAGCTCACCTCTCCACTTTCTATGCAGGACAAATTAATTCCCTCAAATTTTCAATGTTTTCAGTGTTATTTGCTTAATCTGATGGAACAGATCTTTTATTAGGAAATTAAAATGTTGTAGCATGATTCATCAGGAAGCAGATAAAATATATTTAAGGAACTGTGTTAAATTATGATATGTCTAAACATGTATAATAAAGCAAGAATTTTCATATCCAATTTATACAGAAGATTGTAAGAGATTTATTGGAGCAGACATTCTAACGCATGTTAATTTTGGGTGTAATAACTGAAATGCAAAGCAAACTGGAAGACACCACCTGTGACAGTTGTGACATAGTGGAAATAATTCAACCCCACCCAGTAAAGCTGGGCAGAGAGAAAGGAAACTGAGAAGTCAGGAAGATGATACCACAGAAGAAGAGAATGAGCTGTTGCTCCTTCAGAATCAGACATGGTTCCTGTCTTTGCCATTTCTTAGCTCATTACCCCCAGTACAGACTCCAGCTGTAGTGCATTGACTTAGCAGAGTCAGCCATTCTGTTTCACAACTACTTCTCATCAAGTCTTCCACTAGAAACGAAATCAAAACCACTTGTGATAGCTCTGTTAACTGCCAGCAATGTGCTGACTGGATTTGCAAGCCATCACCCTCACCTTCCAGGTTGGGAGGTTTTCCTTTCCCTTGGATTCTTGCCCTGTTTTCACCCATATATCCATCGGTGTCACAGACAGCAGCTCCTCTCAGTTGCTCAGAGTGCTGTCCCAAGGGGGTCACTAATATCTCTGCAGAGTAGGCAGGAGTAGGATGTTTTGAATGTTTTCTGGTGCTGGTTTTATTTACAGTGCTCCTTGTTTCAGGGATTACTTGTGATTTCTTGTGACTGATAGTGTTACAGATGTTGCACTGGAGCTGTGATGGCAGCTGGAGCACACAATGTGAGAACTCAAATTCTGTTTAAAGCTTCTGCATTAACCCAGGAAAATAATATTCATTTGCCTCCCATTCCATTCAAATACATGTGTGTGGACACCATGGCCAGATGGCCGTAAATAAATACATTTATTTCTGCAGCTCTCTGAGATACTTTACAGATTTTCTTTAGGATCCACATTGGGTGTTTGCTATACTAAACTTGTTCAGCTGGCCTGATTCACTCTGGTCACATATGCATAAGGGTATGTTTGTTTGTATGTTTCAAACTTTTTTCCATGGGAAAAAAAAAGTAAATAGAAAAAGAAAAGTACATCCTATCTTATGGCTGCACTATGCAAAGGTCTGTGCTCTTCTCCAGGGTTTGTTTTGGCAAACCAGAGTGTGCAAATCTGCAGATCTGCCTGTGGGTGTCATTTCCAAGCGTGATTGCTGTTGAAATGATCAGCATCTGATCCCTTCCTATACAGAAGTCTGGTTCCCATGATCTTTTTAGAAGTGTGAAGAAAATAAAAATGTGACCCCAACATCACTGTGCCTCATATAAGGGCACCCTATGGCCAAGCTTAAGGACCTGTCCCTGCCTGCCTGGGTGAACAAAATGACATGCATAAAAATCTGGACCTCATTCTCTCTAGGTACTAAACCTACAAAACCTGGGTCCAAGCTTAGGACATCTTTTGTTATCTCTGTTCCAGGGGATGGTTCCTGTGGATTATTGAGCAATTCAGTTGCTCAGGAAGCCTAACAAAGTGCTAGAGCCCACAGCCCTGAGCTCCCTGAGCAAAGGGTCCTCCCTGTGCTGGGCCACTCCCTGCTGTGAGGTGACAGGAGCTGTGCTGTTGCCTAAGCTCGTTTTCATTAAGGTCTGTCATCGGTGGGTAATTGTTTGCCCAAACCAGCAGGGTTCTCAGGCTACACCTAAATTCACTCAGGCTGCATTGAGGACTCATGGCATCCTTCTCCAGTAAATGTGAGGGGATGCTGGTGGAGTAGGAGCTCCTTTTGCTTAGAGACCTTGAGAAACCCAAAGGTAATACAGGGTGACAAGTGCTGAGGATCCAGACAGGAGTTAAACAGAGCTTACCTCAAGAGCATAGAGCTCTACTGTTATAGCAAAAATAAATAATAACAGCAACCACAATAAAAGCTGTGACCAGGACAAAAGTGTTGACTTGTGCCAACATCCTCAGGATACATAAATATATATACATTCACATATAAGCACACTCTTGAGCCTGCAGGTACCAGAGTTGCATAGATAAATATGCAGATAATTGTCACATCAATTTTCCTTCTGTAGCACTTCCCTCTCAAGGATCTCAGGGACCTTTGTAGACATCCATGAACAGCTGAAGTGAATAAATGTTGAACGTGCATCTCCAGTGAGGAAACCTGACCCTGCTCTGAGCTGGGATGTGGAACCAGATGGTGTCCAGAGACCCCTTCTATCACCAATGATTCTGTGAGACAGCCTTGAACAACATGGGAAATCTGGGTTAGGATCAGATCCTTTGAGTCAGCTCTGAGCCAGTGTTGCCTGGTAATTGTAAAGGGAAAGAATTGCAGCCAGGCTCATCACAACAGAGCATTTCTACCTGGAAAGGGCCAGCTACAAAGTGACCTGTGCCTTTCCTTAGCTCAGTAATGGGTAAGATCTGAGGTGAGAGTTCCATGGCTGAACCTATCCTGGGAATAAAATGGTGCTGAGCACACCATTCATCAGACCACTTCTTAGGACTGGGATGGATGGAAGAAGTATTTCCCCTCTAACAGTGCTACCATCAGGAATTTTATGCTGATCACATCTACTATCTTCTAAGGAAGTTGGACTTTGATGATCCTTGAGGGTTCATTTTATTCAGGATATTGTATAAGGGTAGTAAAACTTCATCATTTTTCAAAGTCTTAGAAAAGTTATACTCAACAAAGCAAAGTTCCTTCTTTGGATGGGTGTTTCCAAAGATCTCAGGCCTTGACTTACTTCTAGTTGAATCCATGGGAAAAAATTAACACATTAATTCAGAAGGACCTGAATTAGGTTGGTACATGGAAAATTCCATGCTGCTTTTAGTGAATAATGACTCTAATTAACAATAATCAATTTTCTCTTTTGCTGCAGTGGTGTACTTGGGTTAAATGATTGCCCATTACAGTAACAGCTCTAACAGGTATGTCCAGTGCTAACTCAAGTGGCACTGGATTTGTTTGTCCTCTGTTCTCCAAATGGCAGTGCACACACCCCTTGCACAGGGACAGACAGACATTCATATTCAAATAGCCCAAAATGACTTGAGCCCATCACTCTTGAAGTAGCACTGGTCCATGTGGTTGCATGAAATTATTTTGATTGTATCTGTTGCATGAGTTCATTTATGTTCTCCTTTTTGTCTCATGTGTTGACCTTTTTCAGGGCTTCCTCACTGCAGCCTCTTTTCCTTTGCACACTGTATGCCTTGTTTAGATATGGTATTCACATTTGGATATCTTAGTCAGCTTCCATGGTATTTAGCTCCACAAAACCCTCTGATAAGGCAAACCAAGCTGCTTGCCTTAGTGGTTTAGTTTATCCCTGTCATAAAACTTAAGCCTGGTGTGATGGGGGTGTGTGTGGGGTAATGGGACAAGGCAGTTGGGAAGATGCAGAGTGGGAGAGGCATGTCACTGCTGGGAATGTTTCATTCACCATTCATGAGGAAGAAAGGTCACTGAGAGTGAGCCATAAAATGGATTAATTGCCCAGGCAAGATATACAGACACCAGAGGTCGTACATTAAGTATGACACTTTTCATTTAAAGGGGGTTCTGTATATCCTAAATTTTATTTTTCTTCTGACACAGGAAAATTCCCTTAGGCTACCAGCATCAGCTGTTCTCTGTTATGCTGCCATCTGTTATGTAAAATAACTAGAATTCCTTTTTTTCTCCTTCCCCCATGGCTTTCCTGTTTTTCTGCTTTGGTCAGTTTTGTCTTTTTTGCTTTCTTTTATGATGCAAAATAGCTTTTTACTTGTTAAATAAATAAAATCTTGCCAAAAAGACTTAAATTATTTATCTTTACATATAAAATGCATCAATTTTTTTTACAGTAGTCATTTGAGAAATGCCCATTGCTTTGCTTTCTAGTTGCTGACTTAAATCACAATGTGTTTTAAAGTGTATGGGGTATTTATGCTGGGAGCTGAGGCAAGTCCCCTCTGGTGGTATGGTGGTGTACTTCAGATCCAAATCCAGATTCAGAGTTTTAAACACTTTGAAATGCAAGTCTAACTGAATTAAGAGTTTGGATTTAGAATTTTCATTCATTTAAGATCAAATACTCCAATTAGTGGGCCATTTATATTACATATAAATATAATATTTATACTGCCAGTCCTTAATAGGATGCTCCATAGATGGTATTGAAGTCTTTGATGACTCATTAGGTTGATACAGACTTTGGAAATATGTGAAACATGCTGTAAAACAGACTGCACAATTGTGTTATTATCTTATTTTATCTCTTTTCTTAAAACTATAACTGTTCTTTAGTTTTTTCAGGTGACCCTCAGACAATTTTAGGGCAAGCCTGAGCACATTTTCCTGTGCAAACTATACATTCACTGTTTATCTAAAACTGAAGAAATAATCACTGTACATATAGAAAATTCAAATTCTATCTGACCAAAGGGGTTTTGCAGAAAAATTACTCTTCTGCAGATTTTCAGTTGACTGTAGTAAACCCAGGGTTCCCCAGTCTGTACTGCCCTCAGAAGACAGCAGATCTGGGATGCAATGTCCATCCCTCCAGCTCCCCTTCCCCTGGGGTCTGTGCAGCTCCCTCTGTTCCCTCAGCTGGTGGGAATGATCTTGGAGTCTGCAAACTCTCTGCATCACCAATGTTTTATAAGTGTTTTTACTTTATAAATGTAAGGGACAGTGGAGTTTTCCATAGGCTAACCTCAGTTTTGAGCTATTTTCCACAGAGGGAAAATGCGATGGCATGAGACCAGCCACAGGAAATTGCTGATCCTCTGCAGTTATAAAAGGGACAAGGAGAGAAAGGTGTTCACTGCCTGGTGCAAAATGCTCTTCAGTGAACTTTTGTGGGGAAACTGGGAGGAAAGAGGCTGAGGTTTCTTCTTGGAGCTGAGCAAGGAGAAGCAGAGAGGGAATGACAGGATCTGCTTTCACTGGGGACTGTTGTGTCTGCTGGCCTCCAGCAGATGAGTTGCTGGAAATAGCAAAGAATTCATAACCTTTATGCACTCCTAAACCATCCAAACTCTTCTTTTAGTCTTTCAGAAGAAAAGCCACAAAACTCACACAAAGCCTGTTTCTGTGTGTGTTACTTGCCACCTGCTCCTGTACTGTGGCTCCACAAACCCACCCCTTCCCTGGACAGCTCTCACTATTTAAGTGATCAGGATGTCCTGCCTAGGAACTGTGACTGTCCCAAGGGCCAGTAGCAATGGGCTTGTGGGCCCTGCTTCCAGGAAGGACTAAGAGACACAGAATTGAAGTGGGTCTCATGCCACTTCAATTCAGATATGTAAATTTTGTCACTTAGGTCTCAGCTCTTCTGAGACTTCTTTTAAGTAATTAGAAGCAAAATAAAAAGTTGGAGGAAATTTTCTTCTCATCTAACTTTGACAGTTCCCTTTGAATGAGACAAATACCCCTCAGCATGCTCCTTTGATGCCGCAGAAGGCAGAGGGAAGCTGAAAACGACTTTCACAATTTCAGTGAAGAGTCTGCAACCTGGAGTCTGTGCCTGGTGTGTAGCAGGAGGAGCCTGTGGAGACACAGCAGAGCTGAAAGCTGGCAAGCAGTGAGCTGAGACTGAGCACAGCAGACTGGAAAACGTCCATGGAGATGCTGACCACATCAATGGCACCACCACAGGCACAACAAAAGTTGCTTAAATTTACGGTCAGATGCCAGTGACAGAACCAAATGCAGCCCCAGCGAGATGTCACTCACTAAGGTCCCCTGGAGTAAAGAAGCAATGTGTTTTAGAGGTTCCTCTGCTGCAGTATCCAGCATGAAGGTGTGCTCACTGTGTGGGAATTATCCAGACTTCAGTCTTGTAGCAACACGCTGGTGGACTGAAGACATTTCCCCATTTTGTAAGAAATCATGCTTTCTTGGATTAGTTGGGGAATTTGGCAATAAATAATGGCTTTGACCATTATGCCTTTAAGGCTACTAAATATGGGGAAAATTATATATATGCAGCATTTACTCGATGCAAACCCTCTAAGAAGGGGCTACACATTGAATATTTACTGCATTATTTTACAGGAATTCTCTGTAAAATTTTCTTTCTTAGGAAACTGCAGGACAGCTGTAACTAGTAAGTCACCCAAGCCACAGGACAGTGGAGTTTGCTCTGTGAGTTGTGTCTTTTGGGGGCTTTAAAGGGAGTTTAGGGAGATTTGTATATTAGGAAATTTGAGCCAGGACACTGAGATAAACCTTTCTGTTCCATGACAGGCACACTGAGCACTGTGTTAGTTGCTGAAACTCCCCAGTCATGACAGCATAGCATGTTCAGTATCACTAACAGAAACAAGGGATTTATCTGTGGGAAAAAAACCCAATAACTCATCCTGTCTGCCATTTAGAATGATACATACTCAGATTTCTTCCTCTTCCACTGACTTGCACCCACCTTCAGGGATGGGACAAGAACAGCTGTTCAAACACCATGCAGCAACCCTAAACCATGCAAGGAAGTGGAGAGATTTATCATTACTCTTCATCTCCAAGGGATTCTTGGAAGATGGTGGAAATTACTTTTCATCCCCAAGTATATCATGTCTCTTCTGTCAAAAGAATGCCAAGGTATCTTTAGTGGGCCAGCACATTTGACTTCTTTATTTTGTACTCACCAAAGGAAGGACCCACCACTGAAAGCCTAATGGAAGAAGCAAGATTTAATTTTCACCTCAGTTTTGATAAATCAAGAAGTGAGTGTTACAACTGAGAAAGCCTCATTTAATGGGAGTATTGAAATTCACATGCTCTGAATTATATTTTTCCTAATCTCTCTGAAAATGCAGAGAATGCAAAAGGGTTTATGTAGAAATCTGAGCAAAACTCCTTTTGCTTATGGCCATTTCTGACTCCCCTCTTAACACATCACTTGATCCCCTTCTCTGCAACAAGTTTTTTGATCTCCCAAAAGGAAGTGGAAAAGTTGTTCCCACGTGATTATTCTCAGGAAAATAATCCCAACCTGATGATACTGTAGGCATATTTATCTAGTCATGTCTTTCTAACTGTGTTAACAAACTATGCTGAGAAGTGCACTACAAAGGAGATGCACATGATCACACAGGTAACACATCTAGCATTGTACTGGGAAGGACTGCAGTTAATTTAGTTAAAACTCAGACACTGGGCTGGGCTGGCAGGGCTTCTCTGCTTTGTTCAGGGTGCAGGAGTGGCTCCAGAGCCCTCAAAGCACAAAGAAAATCAGAAACAAGGTAGCTCTGCTGTATTTTCGTGATCCAGACACACCGTGCTAGTGATAGCCATAGTCCTTTACAGAGGTAAAGGTTTGATCCTTCAGCTGGACTTTGGCTCTCTTACACAGCCTCTCCAGCACCAGAGCAGAGCAGATAAAGGTAAAAAGCTATCCGAGGCTTCACACGTCTTTATTTTTGGACAATGAAGCCTCTATCTCTGCTTGACAGATCCAATATTGCTCCTGGCATGGATTTAAGCAGCTGTAATGTCAAGGATTTACAAAAATTCAAGCAGCAGAGTATAGCCCAGGGCTTCAGCAAGCACAGTTTAAATGATGTAATTAGGCATTTACTGAGATGTTTCTTGTGTAAATTGTATTACCTGTCTTCACACTTGCTTACAGCCTTTGTTAGCAGAGACAAAAGGTACCATCATAAGTCCCATTGAAATATCCAACCTACTTTTAATGCTGTGTTAGTAAATCCATAAATTCCAGCATTTATTAAAAATCCATTTTCAGACCTTTGCATGGAAACAGGAGCTGTTTATTATGAACCAGGCCCATTTCACCTCACGTGTTTTTCAGGTATTGCCTACAGAAATCCATCCTGGAATTGCAGAGGAGCAGGGCTGTCCTGGCAGACATTGCTTTGCTGAAGACTTCCATCCTCCCTCAGCCTTCATCCCTCTTGTCTCTCTGGACTGCAACCTCTCCCCAGGGGGGTTCTCTCCCTTGCTCATATCAAGTAGTCCCAATGCAGACCAAGGTCTGTGAGCATTTCTCTATCATACACTTATAAAACATTTTCAGAGGAATAACAGGACATTTGGAATTACTTTCTTTTCCTTTTTGAACTCCCTTATAGTGGGAGATGTTTACCAATCTACCAGGAGCCAACAGCTCCTGTCATCTTTTTTCCCCCTCTCACCCCGACCTTGGAACAGCTCTAATATATCAAGATACAATATTCCTACTATTGTTGAACCTCACTTCCTGAGAGACAAAAATCTGGGTTCTCTCCCTCTGAAAGTGACTCACAGCTGGAAAGAAACCTCACAGGAGGTCTACACTTCCAGAATAATTCCTCCTAATTCTTCTCATTCTTGAGCTCAGGAAATTATATCAGGAAATTATATAATAGAAACAAAACATGGTTTAAAGGGGAAAGGGCAAAATTAGACTGAACAAATATCTTTCCTGTTAGGATGCTCATGATGAGAACTGCAAATGTCTGTCAAGGACTGCCCTTCAGCCAGGGCTGTGCTTTCTTTCCTTGCCTGAGTACTTTTCCCCTAAGAAAGAGCTTACCTGCCATCTTACAACAGATGCTAAGTGTGAAGAAAGAAGGAAATAGCTGCAGTAGAAATGTAACTTTTAAAACTATTGCTGGTAGAGATTTGTACAAAGAACTGGAGATTTGATTAAAGTTAATGTAAAGGAAACCACCTGTGAACCAGAAGCATTTAATTTCTGTCATCAGAGTACAGGCAGTAAATGGCTTTGGCTTCCAGCTATGATGCTCACCAATAGCTGACACTTACATGTATAAAAGTGGATTTTTAACCTAGCACATTGTCTTTGTTTTCTTCAAGGCTCCTTTCAAGCAGCCTTTGAGGAGCACTGTCAGCACCATCAGCCCAGAAGCTGAGCAGCTGTGGTGGGCACTGCTGGTGGGAGTCCAGCCCTGCACCAGCCCTGGCATCACTCAGTTTGGAGTCCAGCCCTGGCCAGGAGGCCAGCATCACTCAGTTTGGAGTCCAGCCCCTCTGGAACAGCCACGGGGTATTTATTAGTTGTGACTAACCCACACCAGTTTTCCCCTCTGTGCAATGAGTGCTGCTCTCTGTATCTGCAGAGCATGTAAATCAAGAGTAACCCAGTCTCAGTTACTGGGGCATCTAAAGAAGCTAGAAAGGAAATCTAAGTTGTTTCAACTCTTTCTGTGCAATTTGTTCAGCTTCAGAAAGGAGGGAAACATGCAGTGGCAAGTCTGACTGTGAATGTTTTTAGGGAGGGTGAATCTGTGGGTGTAACTCTATCATCCAGTGCACTTAGGTTCACAAAACAGGCCTGTGAGCCTGAGAAAAAAGGGCATGGAAATAGAGAGACAGAGAGAAAAAAAGGGAATAGCAGACAGAGGGAAGAGACTGAGGAGGGAAAGAGAGAGAAGGAAGGAAGGAAGGAAGGAAGGAAGCAAGCAAGGAAGGAAGGAAGGAAGGAAGGAAGGAAGGAAGGAAGAAGGGAAGACTGAAAATAGGAAAAAAGAAATAAAGAACAGAGGAAGAGAGAGAAATTCATACAACTTGTTTAAAAATCATAACTTTTCTCGTAGTCCATTTTTCATTACTGAGTCAATACATGAAATTTACCATTAAAAATATACTTATGGAGAGTAACAAGGATGGAAATACAACCACAAAAATAAACTAAAATGGCTCAAGGCACACCAGCTCTGCACTGTAGCGCCAAACACCTTGCCATTCTCAAATATCAAGAGACAATATCAAGCCAAATTAATATCTCAGAGAGGTTTTTTTCTCTGTAACTGTTCAAATCCCTATCTGACCTCTGCTGGCCATGTTTCTCCACGATGCCTTTACAGAGCACCACATGTCCCATTCCCGGGAGCGATGTTTTGCATTCGGCTATTTTGGTTCTTCTCTCAGCAGAGTTTTTGGGCAGATGGGGAATGCGGCCACTGCTTGTGCCTGTTTCCAAGGGCCGGGCAGCCAGCAGCTCCGCAGAGAGCATTCCCGGGGTGAGGCTGGTCTCCCCACATCCCCGTTCCGCTCCCTGCCTGGGAACTGCCCGGGTCAGGTTTCCCACGGGCCAGCGCACCTTCACTGCCACCCAGCCACCGCGACAGCTACGACACTGCTGGCACTAAAATCCCACCCCTTGCTCGAAGAATGCTTTGTGGTCAGACTGCTATTAACAAGGATTTTCATGCTCAAGACCTTGCTGTGTTTATATAAAATATAATTGACTTTCCTTGCTCATTTTAAACTTTTAGGAAGTGCAGAGAGAATGTGATTGCATGGGAACGTTAACTGTAGATGCAATTTCACTGTAGAAATTGTTTAGAGCCTGCTAAAGCTTTAGCCAGGGTAGAGGGGAATTTTTTCTCCTATAAAAAGCCTGAGGGTTACTGTCTGTTTAATATTCAGGAGGCAAGAAATGCTTCTAGCACTCAGAAACAGTGAAGAGCACCCTTGTGGGATCCCTCAGATGAAACACTAAATCTTGAACTTGCACTCCTTGCTCTCCTATTACAGCAGACATTGAGGGGTAGCACTTGTGTCCCTGTACATCATCACCAGCACCAGCAAACACATTATACTGGGACTGGCCCAAAGCTGGACTGAACGTGGAACATGCTGGACTGGCCCCAAGCTGGGTGAGTTCTCTCCTCTGACTGCAAAGCTGTGTCTGGAATGCATGTGATGGCTAGGTGATTAGTTTAACACATCACTGAGAGGCATTCACACCCGGGTGTGCTACAGGGACCTGGGGGAGCACAAGCAGAACAGTGAGATGCAGACTGCAGAGGTACAAATCTCCACAAACATCCCAACCTTGTGCTCAGCCCTCAATGAGAGCCATGGCCTCGTGGGGAAGAGTGCCCCTCCTGAGTGCTGCAGGGAGCATCCCAGCTCTTCAGGAATAATAACCATTCAATTTCATGTGAGCATCTGACAAAGACAGTTCCATGAACATTAATCACAGGTAGCCTCTGAAAGTAGCTTCAGACACAAATTGTAGTGTTCTTTAGAATTACCAGCTCCTGTTTTAATGGCAGAGTTTGTAAGCTCTTAAGCTTTAATATAAAGTGTATTGCGCACAGGAACTGGCAGCTCTGCGTGAACTTAGATGTACTTTCTTCTTTCATGCATTAATATGTTGGTTTTACAATGTAAAACCTCCTTGGCCAGCCACAAAACTCTCTAGACTTCTTGATGCTTGTCCCCTGTTAATGAGCCCACAAGAACTGATTTCTTGGTGTTATGACATCATTGTGACCTCATTTTTACATGGAAAAATCAGTGGCTGAAAGTAGTGGCACAAGTCAAATCCTGAAATCCTCTCCCAACCAGAAACCTCATCAAAATCAGTAGGGCCAAAGATGTAAGAATTGCTCATGAAAGAGTTTCAGGGCTGTTCTTTACATCTACATATCCAAAAAAAAATACCCGTTAAAATGCGTCAGATCAGTTTGCTTTGTGTCTTTTCTTGCCAACTTGAAAAATGCCTTGATGACTGCACAATCACAGTGCTTCAAAGAATAGCTCTGATTTGACTTAAAAAAAGCTTCATAATGCTGGCTTTGCCACACAGACTACACTTGCCTTTGGGATGAATGGGATACGTTCTGCCTATCAAGCTGAAATTCATGCAGCAGTGCTCAGATTTTAATGAACAGAAAATCTTTGTTGGAAAGACAGGTTAGACTTGATTTTTTTTTTCTTAAGAAGAGAAAATATTGTCAGTAGCAGTGGGAAGAAGTCAACGTGTGTTCACTGGTTACAGCAGTTATAAGCTCTTGTATGTGAAAAAGGATTAGAACAGCATGGCTTTTACATTTCCTGGGGTGGAAAATTTAGTTACAGATTCATATTGAAGAACAAATGCCATGAGCTCTTCTCACTCCTATTGACATTAAGGGGAATTTTTTCATTCATTTTCTAAGGAACAACTTTTGATATTTGTCTTTATGCCATACACAAGACTGCTAACTGAGCAGCACAGGGATTTAATTTCATAACATGCTCATGGGACATTATAACACAGACAGTGCAGAAAACCTGATTTTAAAGATATGTCTTAGTACAGACACTGCTGTAAGACCAGGGAATGAGCCTATTGTGTAGACAGCAGGCAGCCATGGAAATCAAGGACCGCAGACTGAATTTAAGTGAGTTCCTACTGTAAAGCAGGAGAGGATAATGTGATTCATGGATGTATGAACAAGGAAGTAGTGAGTAGGAGTGGGGAGCTGATCTTATCTCTCCCCACTGCTCTGGTAAGACTAATACTGGTGAAGTGCATAAAGTTCTGGTGCCTTATATTTTAATTGTAAAAGCTGGAGACAGGTCAGAGAGAGGATGAGAGAAAAATGTCTCTAGTGAAAGCCTGGAAGGGATCTCTCTGCTTACCTTATCAAAAAGATGGAGACATGACTTGATTAAACATACGTGTACCACCACAACAAGATAATACCATATGCAAAAGATCCTCTTCATCCAGTGGAGAGAGCATAGCAGGAATCAACGGCTGGAAGCTGAAGCCAAACAAATTCATACAAAGAAACCCAGGCATGCATTATTAATAGTAAGAGCAATTAATCCTGGGAACTACTTACGAAAAGTAAGGCTGGATTCTCTGTCTCTTGATGTTTTCAGATCAAGATTGGATGTCTTCCTAGTGGAGATGCCCCAGGCAAACCCTTATGAAAGGGAAGCAAGGTGAGACACAATAGTCCATGATACACCATCAGACTGGTTGAGCAGATGATCCTGTTCCTACTGCTCACTGGCTCTATCTCTGCCAGCACATTGAAGTGTCAGGACCCAGGTCCAGACTCCAGAAGATGATCACCTATGCTATTGTATTGTTAGCACAGTCCTTCACCTGCTGTTGACCAGGGTCAACTGGCCCTCTCCCAGACACACTGAGCACAGTTTTGGAACAAGCACAGTCCAAGGCTACAGGAAATTTGGACATGGGCACCGTATTTTGGAGAGAAAATGAATATAATAGTGGTACATGCTGACCAGACCACCCTTTGGCAAAATCCATTTTCACCTGTATTACTTGCAAAGATTTGATTTGGCTACAGCAGCTCCAGGTTCAACACCAACCAAGAGAAACATCTGTGAATCAAATATTCCAGAGCCGCCTCCGAGTAGGCGGACTGATGTTGACACACTCCCAGCTTTGAAGAGCTCTAAAAGGGAAAAAGGAAGAATGTTTTGACAGATTTTGAATATTCAGAAAGGCTAATTGTTTCCTGCAGTAACTGACATTCCACAGGAGTAGTGTATTCCTGCCCGTCATGTCCATACTAGATGGAGACATTGAAGCAGTGCTTCCCACACAGCCCTGGCAATTATGCAGCTTGGAGCCTGGTGACTGGAATCTTTTAAATGTCACCACAGCTTCCTATCCCAGTGCTCACCCGGCACTCATTAGCAGCACTGAGTTAATGTGTTTGCTGCTGCTGGTGATGATGTGCAGGGACACAAGTGCTACCCCTCGATGCCTGCTGTAATAGGAGAGCAAGGAGTGCAAGTTCAAGATTTAGTGTCTCATCTCAGGGATCCCACAAGGATGCTCTTCACTGTTTCTGAGTGCTAGAAGCATTTCTTGCCTCCTGAATATTAAACAGACAGTAACCCTCAGGCTTTTTATAGGAGAAAAAATTCCCCTCTACTCTGGCTAAAGCTTTAGCAGGCTCTAAACAATTTCTACAGTGAAATTGCATCCACAACTAATTTTTTTCCAGCACTGTTGAACCTGACAGCACAGTAAATACTGCATGGGCCATAAAGACAGTTGGGCAGCAGTTGTTGGGCTACCACTGTGCACATCAGAGGCCCTTAATGCATTAGTTTTTCTACTGGGAGACGTGTCACAAAGAACTGGAGTTATAGCAAGCTCCTATGTAAAGACTTCCAGATTTCATCCCTGTTTATAAATTAACCAACACAGAACCCCTAAGAGAAAACAAAACAGGACTGCCACTCCTTTCTAGTGTAAGAAATGAAGGCAGAAATATGGGGTGCTTTTGGTCCATGAGATGTACAAAGAGAACTGAAGGGCAGGTCTCCACTGCAGGCCTTGTGCAGGGACACCACGTGGCTTCAGGGTCCTGGATGCCTCCAAAACAGATGTCTTGCTCCATGCTGAGTGCTGAAGTGTCACATGTAACTTAGCAGATAGTACCTGAATGAGGGACTTCAGCATTAGTTCCCATATCTCCCCAGATCTGCCTTCTGTTTGGCGTGTACAAAAAAACTCTTGCCCAAGAAAACAGGGCAATTCTGAATCTCTCTGAAACTCTCCAAAAGAGCTCCACAGCTGCACCAAGGAAATGCAGAAAGACCCTTTCAGTTCTCTTCTGCAAGCTGAAGATCCTGTGCTGACAACAAGGTCACCTATTTCAGATCAAGGTTTATTATTTTTGTGAAACTCAGATCACTCAACACCTGGAGGCAATTTCCTAAGCATCTGCATTTTTACAATGTGAAGCCAAGGTGGGATGAAAGGGCAAACCCCAGTCAATTCTCAGAAAATCTCACATTCTTGGACTTTGCAAGCTTGCCTTAGCTGAGTAAAGTTGCCATTTGCAGGATATCCGTGAAAAGCTTTGGATTAAGTAAGCAACACTGTGGCTGTGTTTTTCACTTCGTTATATGGAACACACTTATTTTAGAAAATTTCATTCACATTTCATGCTGGCCTTAAAATATTATGTTGTCATAAAAGGTGGATATAACAGTGACAAGCAGCTCTGAAAAGATGATACAAATACATGAGTGAGGTGTAGAGAGGCCCATGGTTTGGCCATCACTCCTCCCAGGCCAGCTTACACTCCTGCAGTCACAGCTCAGGCACAGTACAGGAGCTGAACCCCTGCCAACAGGCATTTAGGATGGGGCCACTCAGTTTTGGGGAGAAGGCTGCTTACCTGTGTGACCATGAGGAATGCCCCAGCTCTAGGCTATGGGGCAGAAAGATTCACAGTGGGGCCGTATTAGGATTTGTCTTGCCAGGACATGATCGGAAAAGAGCAAATGAAATTCTCTGAAGCAATTCAGACATCAGGACTTAGCAGAAAAAGTAATTATAAAATTTATTACATGAAGTTTAGATGTCTACATCTAAGTGTCAACACATGAGATAAAGGAGGAGTTGTTTTTATCACCTGAGACCTTCTTGGCACTCTCCCTGGCTTCCAGACAATGGTGCAAACATCTTTGGGGCTGTGGGACTGTCAATTCCCACAGCACCACATATAAGTCCTGTGCATCCCAGGATCTGTGTCTGGACAACAGAGCTGAGCCCACAGCCCCACTTAAAATAGAGCTGAAACCTACCCCAAACTTCTAAATGATTAATTTTTAAATTTGTAATAAATGTCATTAATTTAAAAAGACAGCCAAAAAGAATAATATATTGATCTTTTAATTAAGATAATTTAAAAGACTGAATACTACTCTTAGTTGTTTTATTCAAAGCATAGAGAGGTTTCATAGCTATCAAGGTCTACCAGTGTGGATTTCCATACTTTGCATTTCCTCTTCATTCTGCATTTCTAGGTACTGCAATTTCGGCTGTGTGCAGTGGCATTGTGTTTTCAGAGAAGGTCATGGGTGGGTCATGTATCTGGATGCAGCACTGGTCTCTAGTGGTTTTTAGTATTTTTATAGAGCATAGAGAGCAAATGTGGGGATAAATTCCGAGGACACATCTATGCTGCTACTGCCCTCTCTATGACAGTGACAGTGAGTTTCTCAGCCTGAGGCTCTGCAGTGTGAGAACTTCCAACAGAACAAAGAAATAGCAAGAACAGAGTGGTCTGGAAAATAAATAAATAAGAGACTTTATTGGGCACATTCAGAGTTGCCAAACTGAGCCTGAACACACAACCTGGCACCTGTGAGGACATGCTCATGTCCATGTTTGGTGAGGGACAGGTCAGGCAGGCCGAGCCTGGCTCAGAGATCCACACTCTGCTCTTGCTGGTCTGCTGTATGACAGGACCACAGAGTATCCCAAGCTGGCAGGGACCCACACCTGGGTCATAGAATGTCTTGAAGTGATGAGAGATCCTGGGAGCATCCCTCACCTCATCCTTGCCATCTCTTTTTTTTGGGTTTTGTCTTCTTACTTCTGTAACACTTCCAGCACCTGCTGCTAAACTGGGTCCAGTTTTGAACCACATGTCCTTGGAAGGTGGAGCAACCCTGTCTCAACCATATATTCAGAAACTTGGGACATAAATGACTCCATGCACCTTGGAATAGGCAGTGTTTCACCAGTCACAGCAGCAAGCTTTAACAAAGTGCCTTAAATGAACAGAACTTCATTACAGGGAAGGGAGGGAAGGAAACAGAAGGAAGCAGCAGTTGGGGAAATCTGAATTAATATCCACCCAGCCCCAGGCTTGTCCCTCAGAAAGTTATAAAGGAATTAGTCTGGACTCATCTTTCTGCTTGCAGCTGTGACACTGCCAAAGGGACAGCACTGCCCTCCTGCCTGGTCCCATTCACATTGAAACATGCCTTGAAGCAAGCTCAGGGTGTTCCATGGGGTGGGTGCCTGCTCAAGCCATTTCCAGGGCTCTGAGGATCCCATGGACAAGGTTTCCAGCCCTGGTGCTGGTGTCCCCATGGAATCATCAGGCCAGGCAGCTGCTCCCAGTTGCCCCAGACTGGTCCCCAGTAGCCTCCAAGCCACAGGTTTTGCCATGGGGTGCTGCAGCTCATGCAGTACCAGCTCTTACAGCCAGGGCCTGCTCCCCTCTGCAGTCATCACTTGCTTAGGTCACCTCTGGGCCACCCACGCACAGCTCCCCTGAGAAGGTGGGGATGCCTCTTCTCCAGGCTCCCCAACAGGGCTGGTGAACTCTACACTTTGAAGACATCCAGGACCATGTTTACAAGCCTTCTTGCAGATTGTCTCCTACCATGTGTTTTCACTGTACCATGGCAAAAAAATGTAAATTTTTAGCAACTACTATTGCAAGTGACAACGATGGTTTCCATGATACAACAGTACACGGTCTGTGAGGGGATTGTAACTCTACCTAGTGGCCAGAGGTGATGGGAGTGCCAGGAGGGATGATATCCCTCAGCCCCCTGATGCCCCAGAAGAGGGATGTGTGCTCTGGTACAGGAGGACAAATGACACAAAAGGAGGTGAGGAAAGAAAACACAGAGTGTTGCGGTGAACAAGGGGAAAAAAAGAGTGGCAGAACCCATGATATGAAACAGGTCAACAGAGCAGGATGAGGTAGAGAAACAGCCCATCTGAGACATGGTGCAGCCATTTCCTATTCGTGTTTGATTTTCCCAAGGATACCACAGCACTTTTCCTTCTTCCCCTACAAGTTCTCACTGCTGGCACACTCTGTGACCATGGGGCTGCAGGCCAGGACTCCTCCTGCCTGGGCAGCCATGATGGCCCCAGTGCTAGTGACATCCAAAAGAGCCTGGAAATACTTGTTTCCACCCTCAGCATGTTTAGCACTGATATTAGCCTTGAAGTTCTTATATCAAGAACAAAGCCCATTTGGTTCAGGTTTGCCAAGTGCTATTACAATCCATATTTGTATTTCCCCAAAGCCTCCCTGCCATGTCCCAGGATATATTCTCCTTTTTATTACGCGTTACAGAAATTCTCCCGTTGTGTTGTCTCCCCTCCCTGCACACACAGTGCAGTACAGGGTTCACTATGTTCTTCACAGTGCTCAGGTTTTTGGAAAATGGGCCGTGGGCATTGCTCCTTTCAGCGAGCTCCCACCTGTGTGGGGTGCAGAGCCGGAGCGCGCCGAGGGTGACATGGGTGAGGGACACGGGGAGAGGGACATGGGTTGAGGGACATGGGTTGAGGGACATGGGGAGAGGGAACACGGGGTGAGGGACACGGGGGGAGGGACACGGGGAGAGGGACAGATACAGGGTGAGGGACAGATACAGGGTGAGGGACACGGAGTGCGGAACAGACACGGGGTGAGAAACACAGGGTGAGGGACGGACATGGGGTGAGGGACACGGGGTGAGGGACGGACATGGGGTGAGGGACACAGGGTGAGAAACATGGGGTGATGGACATGAGTGACATGGGGTGAGGGACAGACAGGGGTGAGGGACAGACACGAGGTGAGGGACACGGGGTGAGGGACAGACACGAGGTGAGGGACAGACACGAGGTGAGGGACAGACACGAGGTGAGGGACACAGAGCAAAGCTCAGGCTGCCCTGGCTGCCCCAGAGTGCAGCTGGGCTGCGGGCAGTGCTGCTGGCCCGTCCCGGCAGCGGGGACCCTATTGCTGGGTTTGACAAGGGCGTGCGAGAGATGCTGGGATGGAGCGGCAGAGCGAGCACCCCCTCCCAGCGCCCCGAGCCGGGCTGCCCCGCTCCCCAGGAGCTGACTCATGAGATACACTAATCACGGGAAACGTGAAATATTTGACATTCCTCGCACCCCTCACAGCGGAAAAAAAAAATAAAAATACAGTAATCAAGGGAAATGTGAAATATTTGACATTCCCCACGCCCTGTCACAGCAAGAAATGCGCTGGGTTTCATGCCCTGCAGCGCCCCGCTCCCCAATGTCCGCGTTCCTCGGAGCACGGCCCGGGGTGTTCCACGGGAGAGGGAAACGCCCGAGCCGTGCCTAGGACGGTGCGGGATGAGGAGGATGAGGAGGAGGAAGAGGAGGAGGAGGAGGGGAGCCCTCAGCACCCGGGGCTGGGCGAGGCCATCCTTGCGCTGGCAGCCCGGGGGCATCAGGATGGAATGGCAGAGCCAAGCTTCTCGCAGCCAACAATGAAGAGTTGTGAGATGAAATGGAGACTTTCCATGTGGAAGGGTCCTGATTCACATTGAAAAAATAGTAATAAGAAGAAAATCAGTCTGCTGCCACATGCCTAGCTTGGCCCTGCTACAATTCCTATGCGATTTTTGAGCTGCCCTGCCCGTGGCTGGGGCAGACATCAGCCATTTTGTGCTTAAGTACAAATTAAAGGATGTCTTATCTTTGTTTTCCCATCGTCTGTCCTCTCTGTGTCTCACACAGCTGATCTCTATAAATCTTTACTTTACAAGAAAGGGCGAAACACCCAAGAATTCACTTGTATTGCATTGAAGAGTATGTTTAAAAAAAACTCAAACAACAAAACCACAACCCCTCTACCCTGCCTCTGTTCTCCCTCCCTTCCTCCCTCAGGTGGAGATTTTGGGACCTTGCAATATCAGTCTGGTTTGGGCTCCTGTTTCAAAGGAGTGTCTTCATGAAATAAATCTCACTGAAATCGGCCTCTCCATCCCCAGAAGAACCGCCCTGGATAATCTCCCTCCCGTAAATGGCTGTGATGATCTCACTCGCCTGCGCTGGATCTGCATGGCTTAAAGTTAGCAACAATGTAGAGAAATAAAATTAGCATTTTCACCATTTCTTTCTCAGATCTCATTTCCTGATTTCTCTTTCTTATCTACATAAGAGAAAGAAAGTGAAAGCCTTTCTGCCTGAGAGACAATTAATTCCTCTTTTTAATTACGAGGGTGTTTTTCCATAAATGAGGTTTAGCTACTACCCAGGTTGTCTTCTGCTTCTCCCACTACTTCTCAAAACCTTTAAAATATGTAATGTGTTATTGCTTCATGGGCTCATTGACTCCCACATTGTGCAGGAATATGCTCCCATAGGAATACCTATTAAGGTATTTTTAAAAGGCTTTTTAAAAATTAAAGGGGTTTTAAGCAATCCTTCTCTCAGCCCTGATTGCATTGCTGAGGACAGACAGGGTTGAGGCTGCCCCTCTGCCCCCTTCCCATGGGGTGGAGGTGGTTTGAATCCTGCCTCCCTTAGCAAGACTGCTTTTTTGGACCAATTTCTTCATTTATCACCTCTGCAACAGCTGTTTCCATTCTTGAAATGTGAAAGGAAATCACCCCACAAGTACCCCAGCAAAGTAGACAGGGTTAAATGTTTCCCACAGAAATCTTCTCTATCTGATAATTTTGGTTAATATGGACCAAAATTATTTTTTAGACTATGTGTATCTGCTTTGGAAGGGGGGCGGAAAGGGGAGTGATTTTTTGTTTAACACAGAAGAAAATTATTACAAATACGTTATTAAAACATCTTTGCCTAGACCTTTGCCTAGACCAGAATTCAAATGTTCTCTCTACAAATAGCTGGACATGAGAATAGGAACTCGACTTTTCCTCTACAATCTATATCTGAGTATGAAAACAACATTTCCTGCTTAGGCAGAGATTGAGTAAACAGAGGAGAAATTTTGCCTTAGGTTGAACGAAGGAACAGAAGTTTGAGGTTTCTGGAGATGAGAAATACTTTTGTTAACATCTAAGATATTTTTGATCTAAACCAACTTGTCTTTTGGGGGAGATAGAACTTATACCTTCAAAGGCTTTTTTTGGTAAATTTAGGATAATTTTAAAATTCAAGATGCCTTTCTGCAGTGAAAAGTAAAAGTTTTTGTTTAGCAAAAGCCAGGAAGGGATACCAAAGTAATTTTTTTAAAAAATATACCTACATTTTGAGGGTCAATATTTTTGGCCACACTTAACCCAAATTTATAAGTACATTTATTCTTTCTAAAGGTGTTTTGATTTTGGTGGGGTCTTGGGGTCTTGTTTGGGTTTTTTTGGGTTTCGGTGGGTTTCCTTTTTTTTTTTTTTTTGAAAAGACATACTGTTTGTAAAACTAAATTTAGAAAGCTTCCATGTCCTTTCACCACATCTGGAATAAGGATTGTGACCATTTAGTTATGCTGAAGTAGGTAAGAGGCTTCTCCCTCACTCCTATTATTTTTCAATCCCTAAAAATAGTGGTTTCCTCCTGTGGTGAAACAAGTAATCAGTTTTCTAGCTGGATTTCTTGCCAGGCTGTGACCTGTCTCCCAGGGGGATGAACTCCACTGCAAACCTTTCTCACTTAATGCCTGGCCAAGGAATAGGAGCAGTTTTGAACAGGAAGACTGTCAGAAACCCCCTGTGCACTTTCCTCTGGCATTTCACCTGGCTGCAGACAGAGAAAGAGATGGCAGAGGAATTATCTCAGGCAGTGGCAGAGGAATTATCTCAGGCAGTGGCACAGTCTCTTGGCAACTAATTCCTGAGGGAAGCAAGAAAAAATTGTCCTCCCGGTTTGAGGCTCTTCCAGTCCAAGGAAGAGAACAAAACACTAATGCCTCACTTTCAGTGAGCTACCTGTAGGTAAAAACATGTTTAATTTCTTGAGCTGGCTATCAGTTACACTATTATGAGTAATATCAGCAGGATTACGGCGATTTTGCCACTCCTGCAGAGTCAGAGGACGGCAAACTGAAATCGCTGCCTTGATCTGCTCTGCCTGTTTGCTCTTGTTAAAAGGCTGGGGACTGGTTTTCAAGTGGGACAGGTTTTTGAGGGCTCATTGTCAACAGCTGTAAGTGCTTTCAGCACAGCTCACACCCAAAGGCAGGTCAGCAAGCATTATTCTTTCTTCCCTTGGAAATGTACTGAGCAACCCCAGAGATGCAGTTTTATGTAATGCAGTGGTGTGGTACAGCATTCTGCAGGCAGTTTAGGGGCCTTGGGATCTAGAGCAGCAGGAAGAGGCAAGGTTACTTCAATAAATGCTCACTCCTGCCTCTACAGTATCATCTAAACAAAAAGTTTTATGTGATCTCAGCTTCAGGCATGCTGATTTTCAATGGCAGTCCAGTTTCACAGCCAAAAACATGCCACAAATTAACACCAAAAAATTTCAGCTTCTCCTATATTTGTAGGACCAAGATGCTGCCATGCATATGATTACATCCTTAGATTTTATGACAGTTTCCTCCTGTGGGCAGAAACCTTGGAGCCCCCCAAATTAATATGATTAAACCAAAGTAAATACCAAGGGGGTAAGGGCTGCAATATAAACTGCCTAAATTTTGACTCCTCAGTGGACACCTTGCTTTTATAAGAGCCACCAAGTCCAGGTATGACCCTCAGTGCCAGCCATTGCCTCCAGGCTGTCCTGGGGAAAGCAAAGGCTCATCTTGCCACCTGCTGACTCTTGAAAGTGGGCAGTGAAACCCAACATCTGAAAGGGCAGGACTGAGCTTTACATCACTTTTTAATTCAATGGCTCGTTCATTCAAATAAGATTTACAAAGACATTATGCAATTTTGCAGCACACAGTCATCAGGGTTGTGTAATGAATATCTAACCTGCAGCCTGTGAGCCTTAATTGGATGTAGATCATCTCATGACCATGGTTAGAGCACCAACTGAGCTTGTAAAAATGTGGTGAAGTCTCTGACTCAGTCGGTGTCTTATATAAAAGAGAAATGCTACAGAATTGTGAAACCTTGTGAGTTATGCAAGGAGGGAGTTTAATAACTATCATAGAATTTGTACATTTTTTGCACTGCTAGTAGCTTTTAATTACTCATTACATTTTGAGCACTTGACAATTAGAAATAAGAACTGCAGGCAAATTTGTTCTTGATACTGCTTTTTGAGTAATGGAAAGATAAACCTATCCATAAAAATTATTTTACAGAGATATTTTAATTCATGCATGATATAATGAAAAAGAAAAGCTAATAAAAATCTTATTCACTCATTTCTCCCTGAGAACTCGTCAAAGAGATTAAACATTTCTCATTAAGAGTGTTTTGACTTCTACTAGAAAGGTTTTCCCACCTGGAAAGACTACAAAAGCATTTATTTATGTTACCAAAAAACATTTCTGGAAGTTATAACACATCTATTTTCTGGCCTGCAGCTTACTGGGAATATTGACATAGTTTCTTGCAAACAAAAGGTAAAAAAGGAAAAATACAATATTTATTGCTAAATGAAAGTCTAATAATAAAAACTTGACACAATTAATTGGAAGAAAAAACTATTTATTTCTCATTTAAAAATTGTAAACGTATCATCAGGAAGGAAAAACAGAAACTTAAGTATGCCTCATTATCTTCCAAAGGTTTTGAGTGCTAATGAAGTGAAAGACAGAATGCTTTGAATTACTATATTTTTTTTAACAAGGACATCCGCAATCATTCTTATAGAAAATATCAGAAGAAAAGCAAGCAAAAATGCATTTGATAATGATTCCTACTTGCACTTGTAAACATGGCATAAGCACTCCACACAAGGAAATGGACATCAGTTCTGCAGAGTTATAGAAAGAAACATAGTGTACAGTAGGCCAGAAAAAATGATTATTTCAAATAATGCTGACCTCGGTCTCCCTTGTCCCTTGGCATAGTTCCCATGCCCGTGGCAGTGACAGTCACTGGACTTAACTGCATTCTCAGTTACATTTCTGCTACTACTACTGGGTTTAACTTATTTGGTTTATTAGGTAGTTAATGACTTGTGTGAATTCAAGTGTCTGTGATTATCAATACCAGTATTACTCAGTATTCAGGATTGATTCTCCATGGATTTTACTAACCAGCAAGAAGTACAAAGCCTTAATTGTGGTAACACGGGTGAAAAAGTATCACATTGGTGTCCCTCTATTTTTATAGTTATCACTTTCCAGTTATTCTGTGCTCTGCACAACCTCAGGGTTGCAGCAATTCATTCTGGTGGCTGATATCTGTTAAGTAATTTAATTTTTTGTTTCTCATGTAGCAGAGTGATGGCACATACAAACAAAGCATGTCAATTTGATTTGAGTATTTTGACTTCTCCTCTGACATCTTTGCAGCATAAGCACAACAATAATAAATCTTTGCCACTATTTATTTTTTGCACCCAAAATCCCTGGCCAAGATCAGAAGATGAATGTAACATTTATACACAAAAGTGACGATTAGATTTTTGCTCTAAAGGTTCAAGGTGGCTATAAAAATAATTTAGTCACCACCCATGGAGGTATTTAAAAGAAAGACATGCAGATGTGGCACTCAGGGATGTGGCTTAGTGGATGACTTAGCAGTGCTGTTAATGGGTGGACTCTATGACCTTAAGGGTCTTTTCCATCCTGAAGGATCCTATGATTCTGTGAATTAGCATAATTTCAAGGTTTATTCCCACAGCCAGGTTTTCCTGGTAGCTAAAAGGAGATGGCAGGATGTGGAGAGTGTTTTGGGGCTGGATGTGCCCAAGTGGTGCACAGGACAGCCCAGTGACCCAGGCCAGCATCCTGACAGGTACTGGTGCCTGTGTCTGGAGCTGCGCCCTGCAAGCCTGGAGTTTGCTGGAGCCAGCACACCCAGCAGGGTCAGACTCCCAGCTCCAGGGTACTTACAAAACAAGCCCCAAATTACGTGAAGCTCACACAGCCCACCAACAGATATTTATTTAGCCTTGCCACTCTCAGGCAAACTTTTCAGCCGGGTGGTGAAGAATTTGATGCTAAAAGCCAAACCCCCAAAGGCTGGGAAGCAGTGAGAGGCAGCGGCGCAGAGTGCGGATCCCGGCAGCCCGCGGTGCCCTGGCTCGCCCGCCCCTGTTTTGGGTTACACAGTCTGGGTGACTCAGCCAGGGAGAGGGAGCCCGGGAGGGGTTGGAAATAAATGTGTTTGGAGGAGGAAATTGAAGGAAGAAGGGTATTTTCTGTAGGGGAGTAGAGTGGTATGTAGGTCTGCTCGGTGGAAATCCAACATAAACCTTGCACAAACCTGACTGCTGTGATCTCCACAACTGTCTTCTCATTCCTTAAGTAATTGAGGCTTCAGCTCAGCAAAGCATTAAAGCTCAGGCTTCATTTTAGGCTGTCAGTAAGTGCTTTGCTGAATGGGGGCTTAAAGTATCAAGCTCCTTGCATGAGATTTATCCCACCTAATTTTAGACATTTGCAGTGCAGATATCTACACCAGAGCTAGTGTCCCCAGGCTCTTTCCACTATGAATGAGGACAAATCAGCATCTCTGGGGTGCTGTTCATTAGAACAAGAAATAGCACATATAGAAGTATCTGCAATCAGAGCTCAAAATAGCTCAATCAGATGTAAACAATACAATCTGTGTACCTACAGTCACGCACCTGAACCACAACAGCCTCTGATGACAGATGAGCAGGAAAAAAACATACCAATTGGGAGAAATCAGGAAAATGCAAACTGAATTTTAACAGAGAACGGAAACTGAAAATTATTTTCTCCCTGAGAAAGTTACAGTTGGAATTGTTTTTAAGACAAACAGAGGAAGAACAAAATAGGCCATTGTTATTCCCTTGTTTAAGGCATTATTTCTTTCTTACTTGCATTGTCTGAGATTGCTTCCCTGCCTCCGTCGGTTACTGGGTGTCCCTGCTCACCCGCCTAAGTTTTAGAAAGCTGTATTTAGGTGAGGTTAATCTCCTCTTGTGTCAGACAGATATTTTTGAAGGAGGAATCTCAAATATTTGAGACACTTTTGCCAAGTTGTTTGATTTAGAACTCATGTTTCTCTGAACACTGAAACCCAGCACTTTCCCTGCGTAAGCAACTGCGATGTAAACTTCTGGGAATCATTGAAAACATGGGAATGCTTGGAATCCCTCTGGGAAATAACTGCAAAACCTTTAATCCCTGTTATCTCTGAGAGCACATATTTTTGTTTGCTTGATTAGCAGTGGGAGAGGATGAGTGATTGGTGGGTTGGGCAGTAAAGCCTTGTGCTGTTTCTCTGCTGCTGCCTCAGGAAAGATGCTGGATCCTGGGCAAAAGCCCATGGGCAGAAGAGCAGCAGATGTGCTTGGTGTGAAGTGGTGGGAGGCAGTGAATGTGTGGCAAATACAAAAACAACAGCAACAACTGCAGCTGCTGGAAGTACAACACAGTGACCAGCACTCTTAGACTTGGTGCTTTAGGATCACAGAATCACAGAACCACAGAAGCACAGCATGGCTTGGGTTGGAGTTCCAACCCTCTGCCATGAGCAGGGCCACCTTCCACTAGAACAGGTTGCTCAACACCCCATCCAACCTGGCCTTGAACACTTCCAGGGATGGGGCACCCACAGCTTCTCTGGGCAACCTGTTCCACTGTCTCACCACCCCCACAGTAAATAATTTCTTCATAATGTCTAATTAGGAAAAATATCTAATTAATGTGGTCTGACTCCTATGGCAGGAGTTTGGAATGCCCATTTAAGCACTGAATTGAGGCAGTAAGTTAGAAGTAAAATTGCTTGACATTTCCTCCTACAGTGGGGACAGGCAGCTCCAGAAAATCATTTCTCCTATCCAGAGGAAAAAATTTAGAATTTGTGCATTGAATCTCTCTCTGAATACAACAGTCACTCTTTCTAAATGCAGGAAAGTCATGAGATACTTAACAGTGGTAGATAGTTCACTCCTTAAACATTGCTAATACAAACACTGCTGATATAGAACCTTACCACTGGAAAATTCTTTTTTTCTGCACTTTAACATCTACTAAAATGAGCACCATGCTGAGATTGCTACTTCCATGTGCTCTCCCAGGGCAACTGATAACAGAGGTCTGGGCTCTGTGAAGCCCTCAGAGGGAAAATTCATGTACTGGAGTACAAGACATCTTTCGATTTTGACATCTAGAACTTTCTGATCCTAATGTGAAAGCTTCTACCACAAGCCTGGGACCTGTATGGGGACCAGATCTAGTAAAGAGTGTATTTTACTTGGGAGCAGATTCTGTCTGGGTGTTTTGTGGGACCCAAAGAGGAGGAAATGATTCACTGACAAAGGGGGGAACAGATGCCTTGACTCAGTTTCCTGCTCTAACCACTAGACAATTCCTCTAGCAATTCCTTAGTGCATCAAAAGGATGGAATAGTTTCTTAATTCCTTAAACATCATGAAATGGTTTTCCAGTATTATACATCCAGGCTTACCATATTGTCTACTGGAGGAAGATCTCTAGGTTTTATTCTGTGAGTTTGTAGAAAAAGTGCCAAACTAAGTGTATTTGCCTGTCCAAAGGCTAATTGCTGATGGAACCAAAGTGCCATGTCTGCTGTACTGCTTTCCTCATATGTGGAAGGCTGGGGACTAAGAGGTTGATTTACCCATATCTCACTTAGTTCATGAAATTCCAAACATAACAGAAGGATTTTTTTATGCCTAATTCAGTAAGATTCTGGATGATGTTCAAGAAACACAAAAAGATTATGTCCACATAAAGGAAAATTTAAGACATTAGTGTTCAATTAAATCATTCTGGGGTTTCAGTTTCTTTCCAGTAAATAGAATTTCTTTGTATCCATGATCACTGTAAATGGTTTCTAGATCATACAAGGATGATCAAAAGAGTGATTTATCAGGCATGGATGCAAAAAGCTTATACTTAAGCTGTCAGCTGTACTTGAGAATCTTAAACAAAACTCCGCTGCTATCAGATTGTCTCATATATGCAGTTTCCTTTATAATTATTTCTCCTAAAGAGAAAACACACAATTTTCAAAACCAGTATGCTTAGGCTGACAAATCCACAGGATCCCCTTGGAGGAGCGCTCAGACTCGCAGCCCAGGCATTATTTCCCCTTGCAGGCTGATTTTAGTTTTAGGACTGTGCCATCTGCTGTTGGAATTGCAGATTTCCCTGGCTCTGCATTGTGCAGTAGTCAGTTCTGACGACCTGGCCGTGACTGTGGCTTGTCCCAGGTGAGGGATGCATTGTGAAGTGACTGCCATCCCCATCAGAGGCTTCAGCCTTCCCAGGATAATTTATTTCTGTGCTTCAAAGGGCTCTGCTTTGGCACAGACATGTAAGGGCTTCCATTTTCCCCTCCTGCTCAGAAGTATCAAAGGTGGGATGACACACCTGGCATGCAGAGTCATATCCTGCAATATTAAATTTTAGCAGAAAATAGAACCTCCTTCTGCTCTTCAGTTCCATGAACAGAGAAGGTGCACAGACAGCTAAGAAATGGACAATTTCACCTTCCTAGTCTTACACTTTAGTTCCCATTGTTTATACACTTGTGGGATCACAGAGCTATTAAAAACTAGAATGAACAATAGAGATATTATTCTGCTACTGAAACTGGATTGCACTCTTAACCACAAGCATCTCCTGTGTGCCAACATGAAAGCAGGACCACTTTGGGAAAACTGAAAATAACTGGGTACTCAGATTCCTCACAAGGGTAACCCACATCCTCTGCAAAAGCATTTCTGAGCTCAAAGGTCTACCAGGAAAGACTGGCAGGGAAATACACCCAAATGTATTTTCAATTTTAACATTTCAGCACGGGGCATCTTGCTGGCAGTCACTGCAGAACAGGCATGCTGTGCTCCATGCCTGTCTATGGCAACTCAAAAAATGAGGCAGCTGGTACATGGATGAGCTCTCCAAGGGAACAATACCATATTTTGAGAGACACAACTGACCTGGAACGTCTTAATCCCACTCCTGCTTCCTGTTATAACTACATCTGGCTGTCTCACATCACCAATATGCCTGCCTACTGACACAATTAGAAAAGGAAATGTCTTACATTTTAGACACAATTATGTGAATAGTTAGTTGATAGGATTTTGTTACTGAGAGCTATAGGACCTGGCACTTTGGCACCTTTCTAATGAGGGGGATGTATATGCCTAGGGATCAAACTGAGATTGGCCAGCACACCAGACAATCAGCTGTTTAAATAAGTTCATTAGAAATACTGAGGCATACACCTTAAACCCTGTTCTGCTTCAGGATTTAGGCAGTTTTTTTAAGGCTTGTTTTTCTCTCAACAGCATGAAGAACTCCCAGCTCAACAAACATCATTAATACTCGCAGCTGGCATGACACCAGTGCTCCTTCTCCAAATACCTGTTCCCAAGGCTTTAGGTGTCCATCCTTCCATTGACAGCTCCTGCACCAAAACATCACCCCCTGGGTGCCAGCCCAACCTGCTGGCCACACCAACTGACCCTGCTGGCCACACCAACCCACCCTGCTGGTCACACCAGCTGACCCCACTGACCACACCAGGTGACCCCACTGACCACACCAGCCCACCCCACTGGCCACACCAGCTGACCCTGCTGGCCACACCAGCTGACCCTGCTGGTCACACCAGCTGACCCCACTGGCCACACCAGCTGACCCTGCTGGTCACACCAGCTGACCCCACTGGCCACACCAGCTGACCCTGCTGGCCACACCAGTCCATGGCTCATGGAACCTGTCCCAGTGCTGCTCACAGGCACAGGACATTCCAAAGTTAAAACTGAGGCTCAGAGGGAGAGCAAGGGGTGGTGTTGCCATGTGAAGACCATGGGCTGGTGGAGTTTGGGGAATGCTGATCTGAGAGTACAAGCAGTGAAAGGATGTGAAAGCAAAGCCATTAGCTCCTGAGCTGAAATGACTTGGCTAGTGCCACCCAGCAGATCTGGGAAGTGAACATGGCCTCAAAGATCATGTAAGCCATGGTTTGTTTTCTAGTTGAGAAACAAAATGGGAAATATCGAAACACAGGTAAAAAAATCCCTTTTGCAGCCTGAGAATGTGGCTAATATTTGTGTTCTTCCTCTGCTTCATTTAATCATCTTAGAATTTGTTTATAACAGCAAATGATTCAATTTCAGATAAAAACATGATGAAGTGTCAGCAGAGCCCCTTGACATAATGATGGCCAGCATTTCCTTCTATCCTTCAAGGATCTGAGTTTTTCCCACAGGACATACCATCCACACCAAGCCCTTTTTCAGTGGGAGCTGCCTTCCCCCAATATTGTCTGCAGCCTGAGGCTAATTAGAGGAGAGCTGTAAAGAGGTCAAGATGCTGAAGACCTTTCCCAGTTTTCCTGGTTTCAGAGTGAGCCTTGTGATTACAGGACTCCAAATGAAACAGGAGGCAAAAGTAGCAGTGAGTTTTTGACCAAGAGGGCTTCAGTAAGAGCAAGACATGAAGGGAAGTAAGCTCCTCCTGGAGGGAGCCCTTGGGATCCAGGCATCACTGGAGAGACCTGGCAGAGGGAGCTGGGCATGGAGCCACCTGCTCCTGCCTGCCCCGAGGCCAGCACAGCTCTGCCCAGCAGCAGCACAACTCAGATAAAGAAACTGAGCCTTGGTATGACTGCCTACGTTTTCCAGCCTGAATTGCCTCCTGAGATGCTTTGCTTCCCACATTCCCGAGGTAGATTTAAAAATAGCACTGCCTCTGATCCATGCCAGGTAAACAGATCTTATTTTCCTGGTTTGCATGTTTGAATAGCATGTGTTGCATGGTATCTAATGACCACAGTAAGCTGCAGGCAGCACACATTTTGGAGGCTGAGAAAAGACATGTCTCATCTCTGGAGATGTCTCATACAGTGAATTTAAGCTCAATACCCTAAATTTAGAACAACTTTACATGAAAGGAACCTGAAGCATAGGGAACTGCTAAAGGACTTGAACTTGGCTTAAACACACACTCCTACAGACACTCAGAAAATAGCAATGTACTCCCTTCTGAAAAACAGGTACCAAATATGCAGCGTCCCCTTCTGAAATGCTGCATTATTTGGGAAGAAATGCAGAAGAACAAGTAACCCTGTGCATGGGAGTCTCCAGCAGTGCTGCTACAGCAACATGTTGCTGTATGGTGTGGCTGGCAGGCTGGTGGGATGGCTCTGAGTGCTAAATTATGCCATGTTTTGAGAGATACAGCCCCAGAAATGAAATGTTATCAGTCTAAGTTACAATATAGTTGCCATGGCAATTATAAAATGGGAAACCTTTGGTGTCATTTATTTCATTGTCACATGCCTTATGGTCAAATCTTGGCGCCCTGGGTTGTGGAAGGAGATAATAAATGTGGGGTTTATCCCAAGTAGCTGAGGGGGTTTTGTGTAGCCTGAGCAGAAGAGCAACAGCCCTAACAAATCCTGACTGTCTGTATCCTTGGGGCACAACTCATGGACACAGTCGTGGGATCCAGACAAAATGGTAATTTGAAAAACCTTAGGACGTAGTTGCTAAAAGAGTTTTTTGCTAAAAAGCCAGATCCAGAATCTTCTTTGGGATTACTTAGTCCTTTGGCCTGGCTGCTCATGGGACAGAGCCCTTATTAGAGCAAACCTATGTGCAGTCAATCCCCAGGCAATTGCCAGCCGTGGAGGAGACAGCCCTTTGCTGTGACACCTCCTTGGAAGGAACCAGGGTCACATTTTATTTAACTGAAATTAGTAAACTGGCTAAGAAGCAGTAAAAACATGAGCAGCCAGCTCCACTGGTGCCCCTCATATGTGGATGAGGAAAAGAGCTTAAAATGATCCCACACCCTGTGTCTAGGATCACGTTAATACATTACAAAGGCTGAATGTTACCTCTCCCTCAGACAATGCAGAAAAAGGATGTCTAGGGAATGTGCAAAATAAGAGACTCCAAAACCAGCATGAGACCTGTTGGAACTGCCTTTTGGTAAGAAATATCTTTTATTTATCAGAAGTGAGTCTAAGAGGTAATGTACATGTGACACTGAAGCACTTTCTCGGGAGGAACATGAGAATGGTATCGCTGTCAGAGCAAGTCACAGAAATCAGTGGTGGAAAACCAGAGCTAGATAACATTAAATTAGCAACAAGATGTAGGGTTTTTTCACGTGGAGGATGACTAAACATGAGAAGAAACTATGGAGGATGTGGTGGATGTGGTACATTTTTCAGACCTCCATATCTCCAGATCAAAGTGGAAGATCTTCTTCAGATGTGAAGCTTATCTGAGCACATCTAGGGCCAGCCATGCCTTTGGTACCCGGAGTGCATGAGACTGTGACACTGCCTGAACACTGCATTGTAGCCACACTTTTACCAGTGGATGTGTATCCAGACATTTTTGACACTAAAGCCTCCCTGAGGGTAGTGATGCCTTCCCTCCAGTGTGTCAGCTGCATCTCTCTGAATGCTGGTTTTGATAGCAATAAACTGTGTGTCATCACTCACTTATTCCATGCTCACTGTGTCATGTGCCAGTTTGGAACAAAGCAAGGAGAGACATCTTAATTTTAGGAGACTTCTCTGTAGACATCATGATCCTGCAAAATTGCACACGTGCTGCTGGTTGCTGATGAAGGGACCTAGAAAGTCTTTAAAGGATGAGCTTGAAGTGTTTGTCAAAAGAAACAGCAAATTACCAGCTGGTTTCCCAGACAGCTGGATGTGGGACACAGGCTGAAAAGCACTGAGAATAAATGTGCATGGAAAGAACATAAAAAAGCCCTGTCTTTTGCTGCAAAACAAATACATTTATTAGTTGTATAAAATATTTATAATAGTTGTTATAGGTTGCATTCAGGGTTTTTTTTTTTGTGTGTGTGTGTTTTGGTGTTTTTTGTTTGTTTGTTTGTTTGTGGTTTTTTGGGGTTTTTTTGGGGGGGGTTGGGGTTTTTTTGTTTGTTTGGTTTGGTGGTGTTTTTTTTTGTTTGTTTGTTTGTTTTTTGTTTATTTTTGTTTTTTGTTTTTGTAGAGAGGAAGGGAATGAATTTTCCTGCCAGACTCCCAAATCACCACTGAGAAGATGTGCAGAAAACCTACCAATCCTGCTGTATATTCATGCAGCTCTGCACAGGTTTCCACCCAGGGGAAGAGTGGGTGCTAAGGGTTCGAGTGACCTGGGGCACTTAACAGCTTCTCTTGAATTGTTTGACAGGGATGCAAACCTCTTCACCTCCAGGAAAGCCAGCTATGCATACTTTTATGTCTACTTCTGCTTTGCTCTCAAGGCCTTTGATTTTATCTTTAAACCAGCAGTGTTTACGGTTCTCAAGATGATCGTGTTCTGCTAAACAAGTTCCTTTGTCCCACAGCGCGGCTGACAAATCTGCTAGCTGAAACAATTTTACTATTCAGCAACCTCAGTTCTGCCTCCAACTTTTTCTCTGTCGCCTTTGAACTGCCACTGCTGCATTGATGCCTGCTCTGGCTCTGCCTGCCATGCATGTCATTGCTAGAGCCCATTAAAAGCAGTTGCAGCCGTGCTTACCACTGGCTTCCTCCTCCCTTTGAAGCCGTTTTCTTTGACTGGTCTTAATTAATGCATAAGCTGGGAAAGTGCCTTCTTTTCTCCTTTCAAGATGTTTTTTGTTTCTTTGTTTTATTTTCATGTCTTTGGCTGAATAGATGTTTCCAGTATGTTCTTTATGAAAATGAAAGGGAAATTGAAGCTTACACAACTTTTTTATTGGTGAAAGGAACCCAGGCCATGGTCTTTCTTTGACTGTGTTACCATTGCGTGCTTTTCTGACTCCATTTCTTCCCTCTATTCAAGAAAGCCAAGTAACATGATTAAAGTCTCTTCCAGCTCAAAGACTTTGACAGCAAACAAAGATGGATCACTTACCAACTGAATGAATCATGTACAGGAAACCAAGGCAAGTGTTAAACATATTTACTAGGGGAATCAGTTAAGAACGGTATGCCCAAGATCTGCAATTAATTAACAGCAGTTCCCTGTACTGAAACAAGAGATTGAAAAGCTATTAGATAATTAGTAAAATTCTACAGAGCTGCATTCCTCAAAGCAGCCACAGATGCCAAAAGGAAATGCAGGACTACTAGGCCAGATACCAACTTGTCAAGGAATTAATCATCTTATTTAATGGCCAATACCTGGCCACGTGGGCAGCCGTG
This sequence comes from Cisticola juncidis, assembly GCA_013400215.1. Classification (NCBI taxonomy): domain Eukaryota; kingdom Metazoa; phylum Chordata; class Aves; order Passeriformes; family Cisticolidae; genus Cisticola; species Cisticola juncidis. The sequence goes on along the minus strand of VXBR01007698.1, from coordinate 980,965 downwards.
CAAAGGAGCTGAATAGTCTGAACAGATGGAGCACTCCTCTCTCATTACTGGTTATTGTCACACTGCTGCCAGGCGTGCAGCTTCCACCTTCCTCAGCTTCCACCTTCCTCAGCTTCCACCTTCCTCAGCTTCCACCTTCCTCAGCTTCCACCTTCCTCAGCTTCCTCCTGGACAGGCTGAGCAAGCTCAGCACTTCACCAGCTTTAGGCATTTCTGTGGAGAGTCACTGCTGCACCAGGGCTTCAGACAGGAAAAATGGGAGAATATTGCAAATTACACAAATATGTGATGCATACATGTCCTGCACATGAGCAGATGAACCTCAGAACTTGGTGCAAATGTCCTGCTCAAGCCTGTAAAGAAGCAGGTTGTGAGACCATCTCAGCCTTAAAGGAGCTTCACTAAAGCAGAGCAGCAGGGTCCCAGCCCATGGCAGGGCCCTGCAGCAGGAGCCTTGCTGGGGACACATCCTCACCCAGCATTTCATCACCCACAAATGCCTGAAACAGAGGAAACAGAGACCTGTGCTCTGATCTCAGCCACGTCCAAACATCCTCCTGCCCCCATCTGCACAGTGCTCCCCCAAAACCTTTCCCAGCTGTGGGCTCAGAAACACAGAGACTGCTCCATGTCCCTTAAACGGGTGCAAATCCCCACTGCTTTCCTTTCAGTTACCCCAAATCCCCAGGCTCAGAGAGGGGAAGGGGAAGCCTTGTGATCCTCCTAGAAGGGTCTGTTCTGGACAGCCTGGTCAGCACCAATGGCTCCTCCAAGGAAGGCACAGCTCAATCTCTGCCTCTACTCAGGGATTTCTGAGCAGCTGCCTAGAAATGCAGCTCGCCTGCCTTCTATCAGATGAAGCTTTCTGAACCCCTTAAGGGAGTCTGATTAAAGGGGTCTCCTCACTGCCCCTCCAAATGTGGTTTTAATGGGACCTCAAAAGATGATTTTGCTGGGGCAGTTTAAAAGCTTCCTCTCTATATCTCTGACTTGTTTGAAATCACTAATTTTTCTATCATGTCTGTTGCTGTTGATTAAACAGGAGCAATGTCAGGGTTGGGCATTTCTCTTGGCTTTTGTGGGAGGATCCTTAAGTCTACTGTTAATACATCAGGTCAGAAGCTTATAATTTCTGTGAAATGTTATTAAAACAACAATTTCATTCCTTCCTTTTTTAGAAAATTTTGTTTCTTAATGATTCAATAGAAAATGGAAATAAAAATTATGCTTTAATTTCAGCTAGAAAACGCTGCTTTGCTTTTACCATGAAAACTGCCCAAATCAAGATTTTGCCTTTTTTTTAAGTTGTCATATTATTTTGTTGATATCAAACAGCTTTCTTAATTTAAACATTAGTAAGACTGGATTTTCCTCCAGAAAACTTCTCAAAACCTACCTTCATAATTTCAGCACCCTGAATGACAAACTCTGCACAAAAGCAGACAGGTTTGACCAGAACCCATCAGGCATTGGTGTCTGCACTATTTTGTCAGTGAAAATCCACCACATTTTGATCTACAACAGATAGGTGGTTCCAGCTCCTAATTATTGGACTTTCTGTCCAGGTATGAAGGGAGAACAACTCCCCATCTGACATTTGCAATTAGCTCATGTCACACATAAATGGAAAAATATCTCCTCATGTTTGCAATAAAATTTCAGTCTTTCCATATAACATGACATGATAATAATTTGTGCTATTTTCATAGAGCAATAGTGTAAGAGATATGCTGCCAAATGAGCCAGTAATAACACTAGGAAAAAAAAAGGTCTAATATGATGATGCTTATCTTTTTAAATAAATGCCATTAGAGGCCAGCCACAGTAATTGCCTCTATTGAAGAAAAAAAGAAATAGAAAGGAATGGTGCAAAGCAGTAATCTCATACTCAGTTAAGCAATGATGACTCCTGAAATGTCTTTCAGCTTATGTTTCTCCAGGAAAAGAAAAACAAACTCATTTAGATTAGCTGAAAGTAGTGAATTTATGTATTAGCAGAGGTATAGATTGTATGCATTTCAAGAGCTCAGGCCTGAAGAGATGTATCTTTGTTTTACAAACAGAAATAAATAAGAGTAAAAAATAAAAATCAAGATAAGGAAAAAAAAAAAAAGACAAGTATCTAAACTAACCACATAACTGCCATTTTTAACTATGGAAAAAGTCCCCTGGTCTCTGACATTTGCACATGACTACTCAGTTTTCAGCTCAGGGCTCCAGATGGTGGCAAGATAGACATGTTCTCACAAGACATCAGTATCAGGCCTAAGAACAGAAACACTCCAATTCCTGAGGTTTTAGACCACAAGATTATTCAGTGCTGAATCTTAGAAGATAGGCCAGTATGAGACACAGACAGAAAATGATAACTTGTGCAACCCATGTTTTAGCAGAAGCTTCCTATCCAAACAACAGTATTTGAAGCACCACCATACAGCTCTCTCCTATGTATGAAGCATTTCTCCCTCCCTCCCAAAACCTTCTTCTCCCCATAAGGCCATTCAGCACATCATTTTATCCACAATTCTCCTGTATTTTGTCTGGAAATTTCTAGAATGCTATAAACACCTTATTGTGCTTTCATAACCTAGACTTATTTAGGATTAATTGTAATTAGGCCCAGGACATGGGAATAATAAATCTTTCATCCCTGAAGAGTTGGTAATCCAATGGAAGGATGGATAATGAGCCTTCCCCATTGCTATTTTTTCAGTGGCTTTGAGTTTGAGCTCCAGCATTTGCATCCACAGGGAGAGCAGTCCTGCTGGGTGTGAAATAAAGCCATGACAGATAAAAGTCATTCCCTTACCAGCCTTTTCTCTGTGCTGGTTTTACTACAAACATGACTTTTAATGCTGTTTTAGTTAAATAAGCTCTTTTTTGTTTTGTTTTGGGGTTTTTGGTTTTTTGGTTTGTTTTTTTTTTTTTTGGTTTTTGGGGG
>VXBR01007698.1:938112-977918 GCA_013400215.1 Cisticola juncidis | reverse complement strand
ATGAGCAGCTCACTCCTTCCCTTCACTGCTATTCAATATTTATTTATTGCTCAGAGGTTGTCCCCCTAGATCGACCAAGGCAAAACTCAGCTTTAAAAGAAACTCGGTGACTTTGAAAAAATACTTTCTGAGAGCATCACCTGGGCTTATTCATCAGGTGGCTGGGGAAATTTTGCACCCTGCAGGCAGAGGTGCGCGGTTCGAGGCGCTCCGCGGTTCGAGGCGCTCCGCGGTTCGAGGCGCTCCGCGGTTCGAGGCGCTCCGCGGTTCGAGGCGCTCCGCGGTTCGAGGCGCTCCGCGGTTCGAGGCGCTCCGCGGTTCGAGGCGCTCCGCGGTTCGAGGCGCTCCGCGGTTCGAGGCGCTCCGCGGTTCGAGGCGCTCCGCGGTTCGAGGCGCTCCGCGGTTCGAGGCGCTCCGCGGTTCGAGGCGCTCCGCGGTTCGAGGCGCTCCGCGGTTCGAGGCGCTCCGCGGTTCGAGGCGCTCCGCGGTTCGAGGCGCTCCGCGGTTCGAGGCGCTCCGCGGTTCGAGGCGCTCCGCGGTTCGAGGCGCTCCGCGGTTCGAGGCGCTCCGCGGTTCGAGGCGCTCCGCGGTTCGAGGCGCTCCGCGGTTCGAGGCGCTCCGCGGTTCGAGGCGCTCCGCGGTTCGAGGCGCTCCGCNTTTGTTTTTTTTTTTTTTTTTTGGGTTGGGGGGGGGGGGGGTTTGGGGTTTTTTTGTAGTTATGGCTGCTGATAAGTCGCGCTGTGTTTCTGCCAGGTGGAAGACACAACCATGCTGAGAGAATGAGCAGCTCACTCCTTCCCTTCACTGCTATTCAATATTTATTTATTGCTCAGAGGTTGTCCCCCTAGATCGACCAAGGCAAAACTCAGCTTTAAAAGAAACTCGGTGACTTTGAAAAAATACTTTCTGAGAGCATCACCTGGGCTTATTCATCAGGTGGCTGGGGAAATTTTGCACCCTGCAGGCAGAGGTGCGCGGTTCGAGGCGCTCCGCGGTTCGAGGCGCTCCGCGGTTCGAGGCGCTCCGCGGTTCGAGGCGCTCCGCGGTTCGAGGCGCTCCGCGGTTCGAGGCGCTCCGCGGTTCGAGGCGCTCCGCGGTTCGAGGCGCTCCGCGGTTCGAGGCGCTCCGCGGTTCGAGGCGCTCTGCCTTGCCCCGCGTTCTGCCGCGGCGGCAGCGCTGCTCCTCCGAGGCTCAGCCCGAGATGAGAGCGCATCTGCGTTACATGGCAGCGCTTGTCATCATCACAGCTGCGGTGCTCCAGAACGACATGTTCGTAGCGCTGCCTGACAACAGAGGTACATCCCTAAAGGCTGTTCTGTCTAGACAGGGGAATTTTGCAGAAGAGCGTCACTTGTGAGCATCCCTGCATCCCCCAATCGTCGGCCAAACATCTGTTGTCAAACCAACGCAGCTCCGCTGCTTCGAAAGGCATCGCCTCCACCTTTCATCGCGTACCACTCTCATCCTTCCCACAGGGAAGACCCATTCCGCACATTAACCCCTTCCTCCTCCCGCACCCGCCATCGGCCGCGCCCGGGGTCCCCTCCCGCCCCCGCTCACGGCGCACCCGCCCTTCGNGGAGGGTGGCCCCGCGGGCGCCGGCGGCCGGGCGGCCGGGGCGCTGCCGGCGCGGCAGCCGGAGGAACAAAGGCGCACGGCGCAGGTAAGGTCAGCGGGGGGACCGCGCCTGTCCCGCTCCCCGGACGGGACGAGCATCCTTCCCTCTCTGCTCCCCGGCACCTTTCCAGGCCAGAGAACTGCCTTGCACCCTCTGCGTCCGGCCCCGCCGGGCTGCTGCCATCCCGTCTCACCCTGTCTCATCCCATTTCACCCAGTCTCATCCCATCTCATCCCGTCCCGCCCACAGCGGGAACCCGAACCTCTCGGTGTGATTTAGGCGTGAGGAGGCTCAGCATTCCCCCTGAACCCTGTGGGGACATCAGGATGACAGTGCAAGGCAGCAGGGTGCCCGAGCACCTGGCTGGAGGGTGCTGGCACTGGCCTTTCATTTCTGTTTTCTCTGGCAGCATGACTCCATATGAGATTGATCCTCTTTGCATGGAATTAAGAAAACTCCAGTTAATGTCCATCATATTAAGAAGGAATATACAAGAATAGTATCCATTCTACTGTGTTAATACAATGTGCTAATTATGTATATTTACTCCAAATCAAAGCTCTGTTGTTATTGCATTAATACGTGGCTGCGGGCTGGTGACCATGGCCACCCTGTTGAATCCATGCTGTGAGTTTGATTTGACGCACAGTGTTGAAGTTTCTGCGTGGCATTGCCATGACTGTTGCTTTGACACGCTGTGAGCTGTCTGTAGCAGAAAATCTCAGCATAAATTGCAGAAAACAATTTCACCAAGACACTGCAATATGGAAAGTAAAGCTCTCAGAATAACCCACCAAACATAAGTATGTACTTAAAATTAATACATCGAGCTTTTTTTTTACATTTTAATCTGTTACCATTGTCTCCTAGGTTTCATTTCTGAGCAAGACAAACAAAATGAATTTGCAGGATTTTTTTTAAGTGTGCTATAAAATAAATGGTTTTGTTCCTGAGGAACAGAAATGTGTCAGGCTTTCCATTGTAACACTAGTTTTCAAGGATTTATTATTTTGTCATGGAAGCTTTAGCTTTTAGTTGTATTGTAGTTATCTTTTAATAAATGATTCCATTTTAGGGCATTTTTTCTTTCATCAGTCAGCGTAGAATCTTGACCTGGCAGCACAAGCACCCCTGATTTAGTAAAGAACAATTAAATCCAAAAGCAATCTGAACAGAGCTGCCAGTGTCAAGGGATGAAGAGGAATTTCAGTAACAATTTTACCATACCTTTATAATCATCAATACTAGATAACTTGAGTTGCCTGCAGAACGAATGAAATTTTTCCAGAGCCACCAATAGCAAAGGCAGCGTGGGACAGAAAGGGGAGACACCCACTTTATTGTTTCATCTGTTAGTATTATCTCCTAGGTCTCATATCTGAGAAAGATAAACAAAATTAATTTGCAGGGATTTTTTTAATGTGTGCTATAAAATAAGTTCTGTTCTTCATGAAGAGAAATGTGTCAGAGACAGTCCAGGTGCTGTGATGGTGGCAGGGTTATCAGTTCAAGCTGAAGGCATTGATTTGAATAGGTGTCTTCTAGTCAGAGATGCTGCATCTCACAGGCCTAAGTAACAGAAACCAAAGCAGAGGAGGGATAAACTGAAGGGATAAATTTGTTTACAGTCGTGTGCATTTTCTGCCATTAATCTCATCTTTTCCATTGCTGAGCAATTCCTGCTCTTTAGGGACTGGGCTCTAGCAGTTGCATTTACACAGTAGCATTATCCTCTGTATGAGACCCACTGATTATCATACAGAGTATAGAAAACATGGTCCTGAGGAGGTGGAGGATGATAAGAAGATGATCAAGAAAAATAACTTAAAAGATCCTATCGATAGATAACCCAGAGAAAACATCTTGCATACCGAAATGAAAAACAAAGGCTTGTCTTCCCATGACAGTCCTGTGCCCTTTCCCTTCTCTATTTGCCTCTTTTGTTTTCTTTTCTCCACCCTGCCTTCTCCACTGCTCCTTGTCATTTCCCATCAGGTCTCTCTGTCTTTGGAACATCATATCCTAGAGGCAAAAATTATATTTGCTTACTTAAATGTAAGATGCTGCACTGCCTTGGCACTTAGCTGATGCTAGGAGACCAGAACAGCTAAACACCTCTGACATGCTGAAATTTGCATATGAAAATCTCCACCAAAGCAGCAGCAGAGGAATCATTAATAACAGTCTCTTATTCATAGACATGGCCAGTGTGTAAGATGGGGTGTGCAGGTCTTACAGATGGGAACCCCTCTCTGCTGCCTGCTGAGGTATGAATAAAACAAGACACAAATTGCCTCCAGTGCACAGGTGTGCTGATACATCCCAGCAGCCAAGCATCTGCATATCCTGGAGTGGTGGATAAGTCAAGATCTTAATTAAAAGAACCTAGGTGGTTAATTATTTTTTCAGTTTGGGAATGCGTGTTTGCCAGTGATTCCCAGTTGCTGCACCATGGGTGGGCTGTCAGGTTGCCTTCCCATGAAATCTGCCCTTACTTGGATACAGGATGATGTAGGAGTGATCTTCCCTTTGTGTGTCCCTACTCCCCATAGCAACAGGCAGCCAGAAACTGTCCAGGAGCCACAGTGCCCTGTTGGACCCAGACTGAGTGGCTTCAACATCCCATGTGAGATAAGCCTGGTAAACAAACTTTCATAGAATTATAGAATGGTCTGGGTTGGAAGGGGACCTTGAAGAGCATCCAGTTCCAACTCCCTTTGCTGTGGGCAGAGGCACCTTCCACTAGACCAGACTGCTCAGGGCTCCATCCAGTCTGTCCTTGAATACCTCCAGGGATGGGGCACCCATCACTTCCCTAGGCAACCTGTTCCAGTGCCTCACCACCCTCGTGGTAAAGAACTTCTTTCTAATATCTAATCTAAACCTCCTCTCTTTCAATTTAAACTCATTCCTCCTTGTCCTCTTACTACATGCTCATGTAAATAGTTTTGCCCTATCTTTCCTTGAAGTTCCCTCCAGGTAGTAGTCCCCAGTTTAGTGCACCCACCAAGATTCTCCAAAGCCACAGGCTCCTCCCTCCCTCCTGCCCCCCAGCTTCTCCCCTCCCACCTGCAGGGGGATGGAGTTGAGACTTAGAGGCACAAAGGGTAAAGAACCTGAGATCAAATTGAGATAGGATCAATTGACTGGAAACAGCAACGAGATAAGAAAACAAACAGGAACAGGAATAACACTAATGACAGAGGGTACAAGAAAAGAAATGATTCACACAGAAACCCCTTGAGAATAGACAGTACCAGACTGCAAGGAACCCCTTCTCCCCAAAAGAGAGTCCCTTCCCCTGGCACCCCTGGCAATCACTGTAGGGTGGGATAGAATGAGCTCCAGGTCCTGGTCAGGCCCCCTCACAGTTTTTTTGCTAAAAATTAACCCTGTCCTGTCCAGAACCAGGACAGTCACCCTGAAGTCTTCTCATTTGCAGGCTGAACAACCCCAATTCTCTCCTAGCAGTGGAATGGAATTGCATTTTAATCTGCACCACAACACAGTGGTGCTCCATCCCTTTGATCAATTTGGTGCCTTCCCTGGGTTCCAGCAGGTCCCTGTCCCTCCTGTGCTGGGACCCCAGGGCTGGCTGCAGCCCTGCAGGTGGGGTCTCACCAGGGTAGGGCAGAGCAGAGCAGGGAACAGAATCCCTCCTCACCTGATGCAGCCCTGGGCACCTTTGGCTTTCTGTGCTGTGCGAGCACATGGCTGGGGCATGTCCAGCCTCTCACCCACCACTTGGTTCCAGTGGGTACATGGCCTCCACACAATCATACAAGCACATTTTGAATGGGATCTCATTATGCATAGAACAAAACAAGTTACATTCTGGCTGTTGTCACACAGCCACACACACACAAAAAATACCTCCAGAAATTATGCTGGGAGTGTTTAGTATTTTTCAGAATTGCCTTTTCACTAATTTTGGGAAATTGCTAATGAGACGTGCTGGAAGCCGACTGATCTGAATGGGACAGCTGTTGAGTTGGGGGGTTTATGTTTATTCAAATTTCTTTGGCTGTTTTGCAAATTGGTCAGTTGTAAAGAGGAGCATTTTTTACAAGTGCAGTGACGTCATCTTCCTTAAGCAGCTTCTAAAAATATGTGCTGATACATTCCAAAAGAAAGCTTTCTGTTTTTCTGAAGTGTCTTTATAAATTCGAGATACTTTTTGCTTCTTTCAGGATTGCTTAACAGTACCAGAACTACAGATCCATCCCTTCAGCTCCAGAATTTTGCAAATAAACCTTTTCTTTTACCTTTTCAGATTACACAGTATTTTTCATGCCAATGCAACACAGTTGCACAATTATTTTTATACAGCTATCTTGGATGAGAATTGATTTTTAAAGTATCCTGGAAGGTGTCGGAGTTTGGTAATTGCCTCCTTAAAATGGAGCCTTTATCCCTTGTTGAGATGGTGCTCTAATTAATCAGAATAGAAGATCCCAGGAAACTGATTTCTTCATCCCTCCTGACAACAGTAATTTTAATCTACTCACACTGCAAACTCTTTTCCCAGATAAGTTTTTTCCCCTGATGATGAGAGCAGCTGAACCGAGGCAGGTACGTGCCAGGTCCTTGTGTTTATGGCTGCTGTGTGGCTTCTCATGTGTCCAGGGAAGGCTGGCCAGCAGGAGGACACCTCATATAGGCAGCGTCATCTTCAGGATGTTTCCTTAATTTTCTCATACAATTGCTTTTGGATATGAATGGCTACATATGCAGACCTGGCTCCCACTCCTGTGTTTGTGCTCAAGGGCTCCCTACAGGCAACTTCATCCCTGGGAATATGTGCAGACAAACAGGTTTTCTGTGCTGATGGCCCAGATCCTTTCCCACAAGGTTCGTGGAGCATCCATTTGATGGGAGAACTTTTCCTTTCTTTTCTGTGTTAGGTGCCTTAAGGGAAGGGGGAGATTTCACATATTTCTAGTGTGTAGTACAGAATCCTAGTAGGATTCTGCTCTTTTTTCCCTCCCATTTTCAGCTGTGTCTCTGTAGTGTTGTGACCAGCCATGTCCCAAAGAAGTTCCTTTATGTTCTTCTGCCATGCATAGACAGCCACTCAGTTTCCATTGCTAACAACCCCAATTTTTTTTTTTTTGGCTTTCCATTGTCACCTGAGCAGAAATTGCCATTATGTTATCATTCCTCTAGCTGTTAGAAGTGAATGAGCAATTTTCTTTGAAGCTGGTACTTTCCTGTTTCTCTGATGGCCTCTGCCTAAAGCCCATCCTTTCTCCTCTGACAAATGCAGGCTTGTCTTTTCCCATTCACCTAGTTCCCACTGGTTTAGGGAAAAAGTCTCCCAGAGCAAAGTCCAGGACAAGACCATGTGGCAAAGCCAGACTGGCCAGGATGTCTGCTTCCATTTATGAAACTCTGACTCAGAATTAATGAAACCCAGCACTGCTTTATTCCCCAGCATGTTTGTCTTGCTGATTGCTCACTATCTGTGGCTGGAGAAATCTGAGTCTGGCTGCAGCAGCAGCACCTGGGTTTGCTCACCCAGCCCCTGCTTCTCCTGTGCAGGGGAGACAAGAGACACCTGCAGAGAGCCAAGAGTGAACTGCAAGTGGTGCTGCAAATAACCTGACTCAGAGCCTGGAGTGTAGGGAGCAAGGACCAGATCTTCCAGAGGATGCTGAGAGGGGTGATGAACTCCTGCTCACTTTTCAGCTTGTTGAAGATCTACTGAGAAAGCTGAAAAATGCAGTCCTACCTTGTTCAGTTAAAATAGAGTGTGTTTAAGGGAGGTTATTTACTGCCTTGCTTAGGAAGTCCTTTTCTTTTTGTTCTTTTCTCCCACCCCTTCCCTTACAATTTTAATTTAGTGCATGTTGGTGTTACTTTTGTCATACCAGTATTGCCTTTTGGCCTCAATCCACCACATTTTTCTTGTGTTGTAACATAAAGTGAAAAAAACTCCATTTTTTTTTCCACTGGAAATGAGCACTAAGAAACAATTTAATTGAAGTATTTCTTAAATCTGGAAATGGTTTTGTGTTCACAGACCCCCTGCCAGAATGGGATAGTTTTGCTTCCTTTCATTTCCACTGTCCAACCCACTTAATTTGAGTTTTCTGAAAGTGGTAGCTGAGAACAATTTTCTGAATCTTTATGCATGTTCTTAAGTGAATTCCCTGATTTCCAACTTGTGAAGCATATAATAGCTCCCTTTGGGTTTCACAGGCTGAGTTTATTTTGTCCTAGTATCCCTCTACTGGGCAAAGCTTTCCGTGCCTTCCTAAGGAAGGCAATTTTAAGCATCTTTTCCAGGAGGGACAAAGGGGTGGTTTGTGAACCTAAAGCTGATATTCACATAATTTTTAATTAACCCTCTAACCAGTTGATGGCACTGAGATGTGAAAGCAGGCTGCCTGATCTGATAGACACATACAAAGGTGTTGGGTTTTATAAAAATGGCTAGTCTAACAAAAATACTGAATTGCATAAAGGTAAGTGTTTAGCCATACAGCTTTATGGCTTTGAATACAAGATTTATATACTAAACCCAGTATTTTTTAGCACTTGAAGATGTATCACTTTGCTTCCTTTCTTTGTAACTTTATGTAGAACTATATTAACAGCATAAAATAAATTAAATACCAGCTCAAGAGAAACAGAAATTGCTAGTTTCAGAACAATCATCAGAAATATAACCTTAAGTTACATAAAAAGGGAAAAAAAGGGAGGGGGGGAAATCCTGTTCCACTGGGTCACGAATCAAATGGCCATGAACTAAAAATAATCTTTCTATTGTTCCACAGAATGTGAGTAGAAATTAATATGCTAAGTCTGATTCCACTAAAAGTCCTGATTCTGTTTCTCTGCATATATTTGATGTATTTGAAATTGCACTTAAGACTTAATATAGTCATTTAATGTGGTGGATTAAGATATGTTTTTCCTGTACAAAACTACATTTTTTATTAGGAAAAAAAAATCCCCTGACAATAATAATTTCTCTTTAATGATTCTATTAGGTTAAATGAAATAAAATAATGAAAAGTCCTTTTTCCTTTTCATAGTGGCCAAATGGCATGATAGAGAGGCATGACTAATCCCTTACCCCATGGGCTTCAAAAGGGAAGAATAGGGTAGGGTGGGGTTCCTCTGCCTTAGCCACACAGCCTTTTTCAAGCTTACTGCCTGAAAAAGGGTTGGATAAGGGCAGGATTTAATACAAAAGGTCAGGCCAACATAATACATTTCCACTGAAAGGAAGTAGAACTCAGTAAAAATTCTTGGTGATGAAAGGAAGGGAGTTGCTGGTGTTGCTGGAGGATGGTAGAGAAGCAAGGGATATTTCAGGTTTGAAAGAAGAGCATCACCACAGTGGTGGGACGTTTGCTGAGCATCAGTCAGTGGTCAGGATTGGTATTTTTTTGCACTCAGCAGCTCATTAGGAAGGATGCAACTGAGTTCAGGAGTCCCAGGTGGGCACTTAGGGCTGAATGGCCACTCAGTCATCATGAAGACCCCTGGGACATAGTAAATGATTGTCACCAGGATATATTTAACCTCCTAGTCAGCCATGGAGAGAGAGGGGGATGTGTGTCTGGCAGGTGAAATACCATTTAAGTGGCAAATGTTGTGCTTGTCTGGTAAAAGCACGCAGCAGTCAGGTTGGCAAAGCATTAAAACAAAGTGCTGCAATTTTTCCAGCTCCTTGCTTTCTGTCATTTATAGGGAGAGAAGGTCCAGGAATGTGATCCTGCCCCAGCTGAGACAAGTCTGTCAGAGCCAATAGAGTTTGCATCTTCTCTAATCCCCTACTGCACTCAACATTTTCCTTCTGGAGTTCTCCTTGCCTGTGTGAGGGCTCTGTACAGCCTCAGGCTGTGCTGGCTTACACCAGCCTGGGGGAGGAAGGCAGCTTCATGTCCTTAATCCTGACATTTCCTTGTCTCTGCCTGGAGTCCCAAGATGCTTGCAGAAGCATCTTGTCATAAAGAGAGGCTAGGAGGAGGTGGGATGTGTATTATCCTCCTATCTGTGTCTGAAAGAAGGTAAAAAAGCATCCTCCTCTTTGCCTCCTAGGCTGGTGTTGCTGTTTCTGTGCCCATGGTGGCAGTCTTGCTCAAAGTGCCTTCACTTGGGAGGTCCATCTGCAAAGCCTTTAGAAAACAGTGAAGATTTCATTATGAAAACTGGGAAATCACCAGGGTTTGATGACATCAGGAAGGAATATTCCACTTACATGTTGTTTGGCTTCCTCCAATCATCTCTTCTTGCATTCATCCAATAAAATTCAGTTTTCCTGAAGTTCTCTGTCAAATAATGGAAAGTCACTCCCCAAGATTCTGTATTGCACAGGAATTGTCCACTGAGACAAGATCAATCTATATTTTCACACATTTAAATGGACAGAAACATATGCTGAGAAAGAAGGAATAAGCTCAAGGTTTTCTATATCAATGTGGTTGAAATTTTTACCAAAATGCCCCTGGTTTTGTATTTTATATCCCACATTTTATGTGAGAGGCTGCTCCCCTCCCTGCTGCAGACAGAGTGGACTTTTTCTCTTGAACAGAGGAGGAGATGGAAAATGGTTTGTTTTGTGGTGGGATTTAAGCGGTGCCTCTAGAAAATGAACCTTGAGAGTCTTGGAAGAGAGTGCCCATGAGAAAAAACAAGACAGCCTTGCTAGCTACTAACAGATGTTGCTGGGTTTTAACAGAGAAGTAATTATTTTACTAATGTTCAGAATAACATAACTGTAAACAATCGTATTGTTTGCATTTGACAACTGAGGGGGACAGAGATTTTGGCTTAAGCTTATAATGTGAAGCTGGTGGAATTACTGATATAACAGGCAAGAGTTTTACCTCCTGCTACTGTGGTGTTTTACTGGAAGACCCTGAATCAGTATTTGCTGTGTGCAAAGTCCACAATTTTGGGCTTCCTCTCCTAACAACTGTGGAACTTGGGACAAACACCAGCCTGCTGTGGGCCCACGTCCACCATGGGCTTGTAACTGGTCTGGAATTCCAAGCAAACACCTCCAAGGACGAAGCATTTGCCATCATACAGGTGCCTGTCAAGCACTTCAGACCTTTCTGAGACTTGTGAAAGATAGCTCTGAAATCCCCAAAATACCAGAGAGATGATCATTAAGAGTAAGGACTGCAGCCCCATTGTGTCTGCTGGGGAGAGACATGGGCAGTCACCCACAGGATTTTATCTGCTGGTAACTGATCCCTGCCACAGTGTCTGAGGGACAGAGGTGACCTGTGAGAGTGGGGAGAGGGAGGAGACAGGAGGAAACATCAGCTGGCTTCCCTTCCCTAGGAGGACTGGGCACCTGCATTCAACAGGGATCAGATGGGTTTTGCTCCAGGCAGGGCTTTGTTCACCTGCCAGGGATCCCCTTGCCCCAGGCAGAGGAGGAGGGGGAGGATGGATCAGGGATTAGAGTGACAGCCTGAGTCAGGCTCCCTTCTGGAAGATGTGGGTTCAGCTGGGCAGTCCAGCAGGTCTGAAGGAAGCTTGGACAGTGCTGAACAGCAGCTGCATAGCCCCAGGAGAGCAGCCTGGATAAGTCAGAGAAGTTCCACACATCCAGCAAGGAGCTTCTGTGTGCGCCAGGGGGAAACTGAGGCACTTGTGGAGGGAGCTTCAGCCTTGTCCTGGGTGCTGCTGCCCCTGCAGTGGGCAGTCCTTGCTGGCACAGCCCTTGCAGCCTCAGCTGCAGATTTCCACCCTCCCATCCCTGGAGCTGGTGGCTGGCAATTGCCAGGGAATTTTGAGACAGCTGAGACATTAATTAAACTAGAACCTGAAAAGTCCTTAAACATTTATTGTTTATTTTACCAGATCTAGATAGGATAAAATCTGTTCTTTTAGTTGGTCAGATAGACTTGAGAGGGAACATAAGGTCCACCCCAACTGGTAAACAAGAATTAAAATAAGCCTTCTCATGTCTATGCTGTTTTTCTAAGAGAGGCTTACCCTATCTGAAAAACAACTTTGATCCTAGACAAATCTTATGATAAACCACAAATATGTCTGCTTTGAAATAAATCTTTGTGGGGTTTCTGGATTTACATTCATAAAGGCTTAGCATACACTAATTAATTTGGAATAAATTAATCCAGTTGGAACAAGGCCAAAAATTCTAGCCCAGATTTGTACAGGGGGTTACTCAGCTGTATCTTTCAGACTATAATATTTGTTATAGGAAGGTATATAAATAAATATATATATATTTACACATACATGCACATGATGTATATGTACTACAATGCATTTTTATTGTCTATTTCCTAGGTTCCAGTGAATGGCCATCTTATCACATCAGTCAACATCAGAGAGAAAAAGCTCCTCAAGGTACCAGCAAGTGTTTTAGAGTTTAGCTATTATCTTTCAAGAGACAGTTGTTTTAAAAAATGTTCCTTTTTTTAAGGTAGTTTGTTCTTCCTTGGTTTGCTGCATTTAAGAGATGAAGCAGGAATATAAGACCATGGAATTCTCTGGCACAGCCACGCTGTGGTGTTTGTCACTGCCACCACAAGGGGGATGATCTCATCATCCAAGCCCAGAAGTGGGTGCTGGAATTTCCTGTATTTCCATTCCAGCTCTGACAGGGACATTTCCTTGGGTCTGTTTAAGGGTTTTACCTTGGGTATTGAGCACTTGTACTGGTGTACTGGAGGAAGAGGCTAATAGAGGCTTTAAAGAGCTTCCAGTCTTTACAGAAAGTTCCAAGTTGCTCAGAGAAGCAACTGATGTGTCTGTCCCATCCCTGAAAGTGTTGAGGCCAGGCAGGGTAGAGCTTTGGGCAGCCTGGTCCAGTGGAAGGTGTCCCTGCCAATGGCAGGGGGGTTTGAACTGGTTGATGTTTAAGATCCCTTCCAAACCATTCTGTGATTTTGTGATTCTAAGTGAGGAGCTGCCCTGAGCCTGGGCAGGGAACTGTATTTCTGGCAGGGGCTTCCCACCTTGGAAAAGTCAAGAGCCACTGTTTAACCCAGAACATTCAAAATTTATAATTGAAGGTTAGTGCTACTGTTCCATCAAGCTGTATGAAAATGGCCTCAGCTACTCCTGCCCTTTCGGAGCAGTGTAAACTACAGATACCTTCATAAAAAATAGGCTGTTCCATGATTAGAAGGGGAGGAGGGGCTGGGTTTTTTTGTTAAGCATTGACAGGGTCCTAACTCTCAGAATTCCTGATTTTAAAGAAGGTAAATACTTAAGACTTGTTTCCTTTAGAACAAGAACATTAGAACTTAGGAACAGTGAATGCAAATCTTATTTTAGAGCTGAATTAAATGGGATCCTTCTAATCTAGCAAATAAAATTCATAGGTCCAAACCAATAGCATTTATTGATTTGGAATTTGCAATAAAATCTGCCCAGGAAGACTTTTGCACACACTTAAAAGACTCCAGCAACCCCCTGTTCTCTCTGAGTATCATGGGTTGTCTCCATTTTGCAACTACTGCCCTTTTTTTTTTCTTCTGGGTGAAACATAACCAAAACTTGTTTTATCTTTCTGCTCTCTATCTCCTCTATACTGCAGCCTAAGAAGAAGAAGAAAACCCAGTGCTCAGACAAGGAAGTGCCAAAAGATCTGCTTTCTCTGGAAAAAGACAAACTGCAAGAGGAAGAAGGTAACAAAAGATCTGATTCTTCTGTTATCTGATGCATATTACCAAATAATAACATGGGATGAAAGATGTCAAAAGGGAGGCCTTCTCTACTGTTCTACAGTTCTGTGTTACTGGGGAAAGCTGCCAGTTTGAGAGTTATTTCTGTCACCTGCTCCTTCCTATGTGTAACTATGTGGACAGGAGCTGTTGTCATCTGGTTTAATTACAGAGGAGTAGAGAATTAACTGTGGATAAAACTGATGGAATTTTGAAAGACTTGAATATACCCAGAAAATGTGATTCAAACCAAACTAGCTTAGATGGTGGTATCAAAAAATCGATATATTTTATTTAATAGTAAAAAGGAGAAATGAGAAAGAGAAAAGAAAGAAAGAAAAATAGAAAAAGAGATGTGGGGGGACAGGGAGAGTGACAAAGATTAGCAATGTATCACCCCTCCATGGGTTCCAATGAGGCCTCGTTGTTTCCCTCCATCTGGTCTTCTTGGTGGTGAGGGTCCCCTGCCTAAAAATACAGAATTCTATGGATTAGTACACATCTGGGCAGGTGGGGATGCCCATGTGCCTCCCCTGAGGGGGCAGGTTTGACACTGTCCCTTGCAACACTGTGGATCTCTTGCATCTCGTGCAGTGTCCTGGTCTGGGGACTCCTTTGGGAGGGCCCTTTGATGGGCCATGACACCCCTGCTGTCCCTCCCAGGGATGTCCCTGAGGTGTGGCTGTCCTGGGGTGACTCCTGGCTCTCCCCAGGGCTGGGCTGGTCTGCACAGCAGAGGAGGGGCACTCACTGCCTCTGGCCAGAGGCTGTGCCTGCAGCCAAGAGCTGTCCCCTGGTCCTCTGGACCAAAATGTCCTTTGGTCTGTGCAGGGTCTGTGCCAGCCTGGCAGATAAACCTGGAGCTGTGACCTCCCCTGGAACAAGGGGCTGGGCTGGGCTGTGGCTGCTCTTCCAGATGCTTTGAACATAGCATGTCTCAAGTTGCCTTGGGTGGTTCAACTCTCAGTTCAGGGTTTCAGTCAGGAGGCCCATCCAGCGTGGGCTTCAGTGGTGCAGCTTCATTATGACTTTTTCCACAATGGGCAAAAGTCCTTCATAAAGATGTTCAAGCCATAAACCATAACATTTCAGTCTCTGACAGGGGCCATGTTCTTTCCTGCCACGCAGGTTTTGAATCTCTGAAGTGGTCAGAGGCCCAGTGGTCAGCAAGGTCCTTCTCCATGCCCTTCCTCTAATCCTATGGCCTCTGCCATGCTGATACACAGATGGAGCTGCACATTATTGTACACATGACTGAGGCTGGTAAAGGTGCTGGGGAAATTCACAGCCAGCTTGTAGCATGCCTGTGAGCAGAGCCAAGACCTTTGTTTGCAAGCAGATCTGCAGAGAAATCTCAGGCAGCTAGAATTTTACTGGAAAATACATTGCATCCCATGAGCACCTCTCTGCCTCCCCCCACCAAGGGTTACATTGAAAACAACAAATTCTAAGCTTTTCTGGGCTTAAAAGATTACAATGTGATTAGTGTGGTGGGGAGGGCCAGAGAAGCTCTCCCTGCTGCTGGACCAGAGTCCTTCCTGGGGCCCCTGGGGCTGCTGGGGGAGAAGGAGACACAGCAGAGGCTTTCTTCAAATGGATCTGTGATTTTTTGAATGGATGAGCCAGCTGAACTGTTTTACATGTTTTTTTGGGATGCTTCATGTGTTCAGGGATGCTTCAGAGAAAGGAAGTGTCTTGGTCAGCTCCAGGGGCTATGCTTTTTCCTTCATTGACCATTTTTGCCAGCACCTCCTCTGAATTCTTGGGTCATGGAGAGCATGGATGGAGACAGAATGTAGCCCCACGGGTGTGAATGAATGTGGGTGTAAACCAGCTGAGTGGGAGAGGCTGTCCCCACGGCAGAACAAGCCTTAGGGTATGTTCAGGGCTAGAGGAACCCAGTAAACTGAAGCCTTTTTTAATGGTTAAGATTTTCATTAACTTCTCCCCACTGTCAGGATGCTCTGCTGTGACATCTCCCCCCAGGGAATGGGTGTCACATCAGGCTGACACAGAGGACAGAAGAATATGTGCAGTACTGAGTCAGAGCACAACAGACAGGGCTGTGATGGGGTTTCTTATGTAAGACATCTCTGCAGAGCAAGCAAGGGCTGCACACAGGGGACAGGCTGCACGAGGTCTGGTGCCTCTTTTACAGCCGGTATCAGAAACTTTCAGATGGCTGTTTGCCTTGGTGCTAAGCCATAAAGTCAATGAAGAAAGTTCTTTGATAAAGTTCTTTAAAAATGAACTTTGCTCTGTGTTGCAGGAGTTTGGCAGACCAAGATCAGCAGCCGTGAAAAGAGACACTTAAGGAAGGAAAGGCTGAAACAAAAAGGTAATTGTACATGCTTGACTCACACACCTGGTCTGGCTCGGTTTGTTACCCCTCCCCACACCCCAGCATCTTTCTGTTTGCTCTATTTATCATTTAGCAGCAAAATCCATGCACTTACTGAGGCTATTTACTTAAAAAACAGCTCTGGGAGCTTTTACTTGGTAGCTTGCCTTTTATTCCATGCTGTCATTAAAATACACAGCAGAGCACACAGCATTTCCCCTAGGACTTTGCAAGCAGATGTCTGTTAAATTGTAGATTTGCCAAAGGCTTGTTGTCACGTGGGCTTGCTCCTTTTGCGTGGCTTGACAAGTTTTCTGATAATGGATGTATAAAAACACAATTTGCTCAGTTCCAAACAGGTTCTTTAGTCCAGGATTGCCCAGACTAAATAACTGTAACAGGAATACTCTTATCCTAATGAAATAACATGAAGCAACTCTTTGTGCTCACTCCACAATTTTCTTCTGGGGATTTCAAGGTGTCTACTGTGCACTTATGCCTACATACATTTCTGCTAATCATGTTATATGAAAGCAGGTCATGGAATTAAGACATTTGGAAGTATTTTCATTATCATCATTATTTTTCATTATGATAAAATGATCAAAATAACCTTTAGATTTATAACAGAGTAATTTAGAAGCCAAGATAGGAGTTTGGATATTGGAGAGATGTAGCTGGATTGGGAGATGTAGCTGGATATATGTGTGAGTTAGTGCACTATCTGCAATAATGCTCTTAAAGTGCTCTCAGATGCTCTATTAAAATTAAAGGGTAAGGGAACAGGAAATTTCAATAGAAAAATATACAGACACTGTGGGACCACTTCATCATTTGGATTACATAGAGTTAAATATCAAGAGTTTATATTTTTAACTCTTGGTTTATCAAGGTGCTAGAGGTGCTGAGGTCTTCACTTTCTCTCCAGCAAAGTGAATGTGTCCACTTTTCTTTCTTCATGTAAGTTGACCTGTTGTCATCAGAGGTGCCAGCTCCACATGCAGAACCCCACAGGGTTTAACCCTAAGGTCATGCAGGTATTAAGGGCTTTGCTGACTCAGGAAAGGGAGCTCAGTTCACCAAGTTTCATTTGAAGCACCAGAAGTCTTTGGTGCAGTCCTGCAGCTTGGGCTGTGCACAATGCTGAGCCCTGTGATCATGTTAGCATGGGCATTTACAGAGCAGTGAGATCTGATCTTCTAGGAAGAAGCCCTAACCCTGGTGAGGGCTGGCTGCTGTTCCCTGGCAAGGGAGAAACAGCAGCCTTACCATTAAGGTATGTGAAGGTGGAGTTGATGTCAGAAGTGGTCTCCTCCTCACCAGAGCTCCAGAAAATGCTTTGCTATCCTGAAGGCTGGAGTCATAAAACACTGATTTTCTAAAATATTCATATGCCTGCACTGGTTTCTCTAACAGCCTTGAACTACCAGCATCCAAGTGGTTTGCTTTCTTTTTTTCTTGGAGGTCCAGCTGTTGTCTTTCTCTCCCTTCAGTGCTCTGGGCCCCCAGAAGGGCTCTGGAGGCCCTGAGCTTCCCCTCCAGGGAGAGATGCCCAAGGCTGCCATGGCACCATCCTCACATTGCCCTTCCTGTTTTCCACTTCAGTGTCCCATCCCAGGAGCTCTGCTTCACGGAAATCATATCTGTAAATAATTTCAGTTGGAAAAAGTCTGATGGGTTTAGATCAGGCTTTGTTCTGTTGTCTCTCCTGTACAAACTCTTCCTTGTAATTAATGATGATCCTGTGGTGATGTTTATTCCCGAGGAGATCCCAGCAGAGCCTCCCTGGGTAGCTCAGTGGCTGAGCCAGCCTTTGACTGGGATGAGAAGGGAGCAGTGTGGCCACTGGCAGAGGACACTGGTGGTGGAAAAGGCTCTTTCTTTGCCAAGGCAGAGAGTGGGAGCCTGCTGAAGGGCTCAGGAGCCCTGCGGGAAGAACCGGCACCCTCCAGGTCAGAAGACGATGTTTTCTCCAATGTAGGTGAGTGTTGATCTTCTTCTTCTCAAATTGCTGTGTCCTCATCAGGGTGTAGCCCCACTGACCTTCATCCTGCACACACAGTGTTGTCCACCTCCCTCCCTTGGACCCTGCTGGGTGTCATTCATTTCTCAGCAGTGTGAAAAAGGGGTCCTTGTGGCAGGAATTCCTTGTGTTGTAGGCTACCTGCTGTGTGCAAGTTGTTTTCTGCCCACAGGTATTACTTGTGTCCTTTACATCCAAAGCCTTGCCTTCTGAGGATGCTCACACTTGGTCAGAGTTAGGCTGCAGGGTATATCTGTGTATTTCAAAACAGGAAAAGGCAGGGTATTCCTAAATCAACAGCATTTGATTTTGACTTCATTTTCAGTGATTGATTGAGCATGGTGGCTGAGTTGAATGGTATATAAGGCCACATGATGACTCACCTTCAGCAGCAGCAGTAATCCAGTGCTCTGATGATTCAGAAAATGCTTTGAGGTTGTCCTCATGTGAGTTGCCTTCTCTGCTAGAGTCCTTTTCTTGCAAAGTACAGGGTTGACGGGGGAGGACATTAGTACCATTTTTACTCTAATGCTTTTAAAAGGCCAAATTCCAATACATGACAGCTTCTGCCAGCAGTGTATAAAAGGGGCACCAGTTCAGATGAGGGAAGAATTCAGGTCCAGAAAAGTGCCATGCTGGTGTGACATGCACGTTGAAAGTCTGAGAAGGTGTGTGTGGTGATGGGGCTGGACACTCTGTTCATAAAGGGGATTTCTCCTTGCTTCATGCTTGTCCAGCAACAGCAGTGGATGCAGGCTTGGAATGAAGAGAACATGAAAGGGCTGTAATGAGCTTGGGAGCACGAGGTAGAAACTGAACATGACATCAGATTTTGGTTACTGTTTGTTTGCATTTTAAATGCAGGAACATGGGATATTGCAGATGTGAAATCCTGTCCTGTGACCTTTGGGACATTGTCAGATCTCTCCAGGGATTTAGGTGAGTGACCTCTCGTTGTACTTCTATCTTAATTCTTGTATCACTTCCTTAGCTGCTTGGCTGAAAAGGGCTCTCACTGATCACACATAGGTCTTCTCCCTCCACAGCTTGTTAGTCACTCTCCCATGCAGAGCTTGCTTGCATCTGCAATCCAGCACTCCAGTGTTCCAGAGAGCAACACCAGAACCTTTTATTGAGTGCTCTCCAAACTCGTGTACTCATCTTGGAATAAATAAATTAAAAATGCTGCCTACTTTGCAGATTCTTTCTGTTAGGTTGACTCACACAGAAGGTTTCTGTTGTGCTCTGATAGCCAACAAATTCAGAGAATTTCAGGCCGAGGGAGGGAGTGAATGTGCAGCTTGGAAAGGCTGTGTCAGAGGCTGCCTAGCCAGCAGCTTCTCATCCAGCACAGTGAGGGATTTTCTGCTTGAGCCTCTCCATGCATGGCCTTGAGGAGGATGGAGCATCTCCTCGCTCTGCACTGAGTTAAGCCTTGTTCCTGGCTCTCACTTTGCATCTTTGCAACTGTCAGTCTTCACTGATTGATTGCAAGCACCCCTGGTTCATACATTCCCTCCCTACCAGAAATTCACCTTTGACTGAAAGTTTATCTGGATGATGAATGCAAAGTCTAGTCCTGAATCTGTTAGAGATACCAAAGACAAGCATAGATACATATAGATATCTGTGCACAAAACAGTATGTGTGATGTTAGCCAGAATGCTGAAATCAGCTTCTAAAGCCAGATAAGACAATTAATAGAACAGATGCCATATTTAACCATCTCTTTTCTAGCACTTTGTCAGTGGATTCAAGCAGTTCCTAATGTATAAGTACTTAACAAGGAGAAATATTTTTAACATCTGCATTTATGCAGCAAAAAATCAAACATACACAACTGCATAAACCTCAGAGTTCATTAGGTGGAAGGAAGAAAGGAAAAGCCAGAGATGTGAAAAAAACCCCAACCCTGATTTATGAAACATGTGAGGAATACCCTAGTCTGTTATGTCCAGGCCTTAGGAAGGGGCTAAGGGGAGTCATTCAGGGAGGCATGTGAATCCTACTGGTTGCTTTAGTTACTGAAAGTAATCATCAAAACAACTTTTTCCTCCAGCAGTTCTCTCACCTATGCTCTTTTATGGAGCAGTTTGGTAATGGATTTCTGTTAGACTGAGCAGAAGCCTTTCCACTGAAGGTGGTGGGAGTTGGAGCTGGATACTCTGGGTGCAGCTTTTGTTCTCCAGGAACTACAGTTCCCTCCTTAGGTCCCCAACAGAGATGTGCCAAAAGATTACATCTCTGAACCTTGTTAGTGTAGCCACTCATGAGTGAGTCGTTTTTAATAACTTATGCATGTAGCGTCCTCGTCCAGCCTTTGTTAATAAATCCACTGTGATGAGAAGAATAGATTAACATGTGGCTTAAATGACATAACATCCAGGCATCATGACATAGTGAGCAGACAGAGGCATGATTAATTGATTTTAATAATGTGAATATACCTATGTCATTATCTTTTAGGCTTGAGATTTGGGCTTTTTTTAGTTTAATTTTTTAATGAAGATGCTTTCTTATCTGCAGATAACGTGAAGAACAAATCATCTGAGGACAGTCCTTCCAGATGCTGTTGGCGTGGCAGCTCGACTTTCCTCCCAGCAGATGATGCGTGGCAGGGGCAGGGTATGTCTCTTTGCCCTTTTTCTGTAGACAAACAAGAGCACCAATGCAGGAACTCACTTCAGTCCATTCCCTAAGCCTCAGGCATGAGGGTCTACTTCCCATGTGGCTCATTTGCTGGTCAGGGAGAAATGTGGTCTGGTTTGAGCAGGTGCCCAGAGCTGCTGTGAACTCGGTCAGGGCAGCAGCTGTCCATGTGGAACCCTTGAGGATGGCAAGAAAGTGCATTTTATTTGTTCTCCCTCAGAAGAAAAACAAATAATGCAGTAGGTACAGTCTGTTTTGGTGCGTACATGCTGGTGCAAAGTGTAATTAGAGCTCCTGGGCAGCAGCAGCAGCTGTAGGGGGCTGTCTGCAGGCTGCCCTGTCTCTCCCCAGCAGTTGCACTGCTATCAGCTGCAGCAGATAAGCACAGGAACAGGGCAAGCACAGGGTGATCCCTCCCCACACCCTGCACAGAGCAGCCAGGGACTTCTGAGCCAGGGGCAGCAGGATGGGCTCTGTGTTTCTGAAAGCCCCACGTGTTACCAGCCAACTCAGATTAGTGAATTTGTGAAATGAGTTCCAAGCTGTGTTTGGTTCTCATAACTGCAGCATTGTGTTTCCCTCCCTCCCATGGTTGTGTGGGAAGGTGGAGCTGAGTGAGCCTTTTCCAGGCAGCTGCAGCCCGGGCTCAGTGGGGTGGCTGAGGGAGAGCCCTGGGAGGACAGGGTGCTTTTCAATATCCATGTACCTTTGCCAAAATTTTAAACTTCCTTGGAAATGCCCTGAACCCAGATGTAGAATACAACTCCAGTGCACTGTGGCAATCAGGATTTCAGCCTTTTATGACTGATAATGGGTGGGTTTTTTTAGTTTTAGAAGAAAGACAAGCATGGGTCCTGAGTGGCTGGAATAATTTGGCATGAACAGTGTGGGTATTAGATGGCCTTTTCTCTTGACCTTTTGGTCAGGATCAAGTGAAATATTTATATACACCCCGGGTATTGGGAGGCCTTTCCCTGCTCTTGCAGGAATGATGGTTGATGAGCTGAGCAAACCTCTTTGTGCTCTAGCTGCCCTGATTGCTTAACTGCAGGAGAACCCAGAGGGGTGGAATGCATTACAGAGAAAAGACTGTGGTTATCTTCCTTCTCTGCCCAGCGGTAACGTCTCTGCAGCAGATGCATCATTTTGGCCATGATTTTATAAATAGCACAGTTTGCTTTAAAAAGAATAAAAACAAAATCCCCAGGCCTGAGCCTTCCCTTCCCTTGGTGCTGTGTTTCTTCACCCCTGTGTTGCTGCAATAGGTGCCTGGCCCTTTCCATCTTTGGAGCCCGTCACGCCCACGCGGGATGGAGGCAGGCAGAGTGGGCAGCTCTTCAGCTGCATTCCCTTGCACCACATTTAGCACATGTCAGACTTGGCACACTCTGGGCTTGATCTGCACTTGCAAAACCAAGCAGAGCTCTGCTTTTGGAGTTCCACGTCTGTCTGAGAGTAGAATGATAGGAACAAATTCAGCAGCTTGCTTCTGCAAACATCAGAGCAGGAGTGTTTAGAGGATCCTGTCTGTCTTACAGCTTGCTTTTTTGTCCTGGTGGTTTTTTTCCTTTGAATCATCAGCCTTGATATTGATGCAGGGGAGGGGTGCATCATGTATTCCCTGAATTTAGATGAGGTAATGGTTGGCATTAAGGTCGGTGCTGCAGGCAAAATGAGCTCTTAGACAGTTAAACACGGCCTGTTAGCTCTTGCAGGCTTGGGAACTAAAAAAAAAAATAAATGCCATTCATAGCCTAAATATGAGCTGGGGTCACTTTATCAAATCCAGAGCAGTACATGTAATGAGTCTCTTTGTTCTGTGCTGGGCTGGTACAGCCTGAGGAGCTGGATGCTGGACTCCTGCCTCTGTCCCGGCTGGTGGAGCTGCCTTGGCCTGTTCCCTGCTCCACAGGGGGTTATCTTTTTGTGAAGTACCAGCAATAATAACACCCTCACTTACAAAAGGCTTGAGGTTTCAGTGTTGGCACGACTGAAAGCATATATACATAGAGGGAGAGAGGGAGTTAGTGGTAAAGGGAACTGGGCAGTCAGTTTTGGAATCTTTAAGACTCTCAACCAGGCTGGTTTCCAAACAACACACTCCTGTGTTAACATTCAGTAATGATACACACTGCTGGTGGTTAATTCTTAATTACTGTCATAGCTGGTGGTTAGTTCCTAATTATTGTCATATCTGGAGTCCTATGTCCATTTCTGGGCTCCCCAGTACAAGACAGTCAGAGATATACTGGAGGAGGTCCAGCCATGCCTGTGTATGAGCACCTGATAGGGTCATTGCCTATGGCTGGCCTGGAGAGTGGGGAAGAAGTGAATTTCCTCTTATTCATAAGTGAAAGCTTCTTTTTTATGGTAAGAATGGTCAGGCAACAGAACAGTTTGCCCAGAGAAGTTGCAGACTCTCCACCCTTCAAAATATTCAAAACTCTGCTGCATTCCTGAGAAATCTGCTGTAGCTGAGCCCTCTGTGAGCCATGAGGTGGGACTAGACAATCTCCAGAGGCCACTTACAATCTCATTGATTCTGAAATTCTCATTCTGTCATCAGTTATTGTCTCTGCATATTCAAACAATTAATCCTTAGCAATCTAAGCCTTTGTTAGCTGGGGGCATTCAGTGTCTTGGAGTTGAAGCATGGTCAGCACTGATAGCTGCAGTCCCAGCAGTCCCACTAGCAGGCTGAGGTGGCCAGGACTCTGCCAGGAGGGAAAGGGGCCCCAAAGTGGGAAGCTTTGTTCATCATTTTTTTCCCTACTCATCATTAGTGTTTGCATGCTTTTCATTCCTGTCACAAAGAGAAAGTAAGGGAGCAGAACCACTTTGGGTCCTGACATAATTCACTTTATTTTTGAACTTGGGAAGTGCTCTGCTTTAGCCAGGTGCCTTTCTTGCTTCTTCTGCAGGGTTGTTCTTGATCCTCCTGCCTCTGCCTTGGAAGCTTTACTTGCATGTGTTTCCTAATACTCCCTTTGTGTACCTATGCCACAGAGTTGCCACTGCCCCTTTGGTGACATTTATGTACTTCAACTTTGTTGTCCCACAGAATGCATTGCAAGCTGTGGCTGGTTTTGCTGTTATAAAACATGTAACCCACACAGTGCAGCCTGCTGGGCTGTTTTAGAGCACTGGTGTCTGGTTCCAAGGCAAGGGAATACGAATTTTATCCCATCTGCATCTGCTTCCAAGTGCAGGGGACCTGTGCTTTGGCAACAGTGCAGTGCAATCTCAGAAAATCCACATTCTGCTTTGCAAATGCAACATCTCATGACCATGAGAGTCACTTTTTACCTGTCTTGGCACCCTCCCAATGAATCCTTCTTGATTGCCAAAGAAAATTTTCTCCATAACCTTAACAAAACTCCCGGATCTCCTGACCCTATGTCTCCTGACTTCCAACCTTCCTTCTGTTCCAGGGTTAAAGTCAACTTTAATTCCTTTGTTTTATGTGAATCAGTAGCTTTTTCCCACTAAAAGAAGTCTTCAGTCTGAGGTTTATTTGATATTTTGTCTCTACTGAGTTATGCTGAAGGAAGGTGCCAAATAAGGGATTTCTTCACCCAGCTACTGACCTGTAACACAGAAATTCAAGTTTTAGATTGAAATTATTTACCCATTTCAACTGAATGTATTAAATGTAGTCTACAAGTGATGTCTTGGCAAGGATTTGGGTTAGGCCTGTGTTCATAGTAAACAGTTCACAGTAAACTTTGCAAAAGGATGGGTTTTCTACAGCAGCCACAGTAAAGCTCAGTGCCATGGACAATATGCAGCCTACTGAGGGTTTGCCCTGCCAGATGAACCTCCCTTAAGTTTCTGCTGCCCATATTTTGGGACAGCATGCCAAGATAGATGCTGATAGATTAGAATCCAGATGTACAACTCCAGATCAGAAAATTTTTAATCCCCTTCTTTGTGACACAGGCTGAGTTTTGCTGCAGTACTTTCCAGTTTCATTTTCCAGGCCAGATAATGAGGTTCAGCCTGTAAAGTCCTGTACTCCACCCTATCTATCAGCAGACACAGTGAACCTGCTGACTGTCCCCTTTGACCAGATCCTGCTGCTGTTTGGCTCCCCAATACCCCCCAGGGTGCAGCCATCTGCTCCCTGTCTGCTGCTTGTACACAGGAGAGAGATTGGAGACCAAGGGTGTTCACATAGTTGGTGCTGGGATGGACTTTCTGCCTGCAGAGGTGCTGGCAGCTTCCCTGGTTTCTGAAGACACTTTCAATGTTGTGCCTTTCGGGATCTAAAAGTGTTTTCATTGCATGGGGTACATGGAAACCACCTTGGCCTTGAAATGCACTCTGCAAATGTTTGCTGCCAACAGAAAAGCACAGCTTTGTCTTGGTGGAGTTTGCTGGAGGGCTGGGGTGGGTTGCAGCCAATAACTGAGTTGGAAAACGACATTTATCAGCATTGCTCTTGTAAAAACAAATAGCAGGAATTGCCAAGATGTTGGTCTGTATTGGTGCTGAGAGAGGTATCACCTCTGTCAGGGCTAAAGCCACATGGCAAGCAGGAGGACATCCTGCTGCATGGCACATTCCTCTTAGTGTTTATGTTCCCAGGAATTACTGATCAGTTTTAGCCTGTGAGAGAATTGATGACCCAAGGAGAATCAGATTTAAAAATACTAGAGAGTATTCAAAGTTTAAAGACACTGTTGGAGATGTCACTGTAGAAGGGAAATATGCTACACAACAGAAGAGATTTTAAGTCAGAGCTTTGGGATAAGTACATTTAATCAGAGCTTTGGGATAAGTACATTTAATCCGATTTCCCCATCAAATCCAGCAAATTGTAAAGAATCTTATATTGCCCTTAATTTTAGTCTGAGTTGATTTTAAACACCCCTGGGACACAATATTTGGGAGGAGTATTCTGAGATGAGGCAGAGTTACCGATGTCTGGCCGTTTCATGCCCACATGTGACAAGGGTGAAGAATTAATGTAAACCCATTGCAGGCAGTTTGCAATCAGAACTGTTTTCATGTTTAGAAGTATATACTTCTAAATGAGAAATAAATGCACTTTTGAGATACCAGAAGTGAAAAAGGTGAAAACAACAGTTGTGGCTTTCCATGTGCTATGTTTTGCTTGCACACCCACGAAAGAATCCATCAGCAGAGTTGCTGCCTTGCAGGTCAGGAGATTGAATTCTACTCTGGACTGGAATTTTATTTGGGAATGCATTCAAAATTAGTTGTTCCTTTCCCTTTTAAAGAAGGAAAGACATATTGTCTACGTAGAGGGCATGGATTTGAAACTGAGAAACTTGAACAATGTTTATAATCATGTTTATAACATTTGGCAGCAAACTGGTCAGAGCAACTTTTTGAAAACAGTTTCCTTTTATCATTTCCAGCATGCTTTTGGTTTTGGCCCTGCTTCAAGTAGAAGTTTTTCCATCCAGCTTGGGATTTTTTTTCTTTTAAGAGAAGTAATAAGCTAAGAGTTATCATTGTATGTTGTGTTTTTAAGTTGTTCTTCCTGTTAGGATAAGACTTAAAATTGCTACATTCAAATTGTTAAAAAATAATCAAGTAGTCCTTTCAACACCTTATGCTGATTTATCTGCTTTTTTACACCTCATTCAGTTTGGGTGAAGGAATTAAACTGGTCTGTTTTGCCTTCTTGACTGAGGATAGTTTGCCAGTGCTTTGTGGAGAGGCAGCCAAGGGCTTGCAGCCAGATTTTCAAAGGTACCAGATGCTGAAAGATAGAGAAACCCAAAAGATTTTGAAAAGTTTTTTGTCCAGTTCCCATGAAATGATCAGAATTTATGCAGGGCAGGTGTTGTCTATTTTGTGCCTTTTTAGAGTTGTATCTTAACCAGGTTTGGAAATCAGTGCTGGGATGGTGCTTTTCTTCTTTACATTCAAGAAAAGAAAATAGAAGAGGAAGTTGAGAATGTACTTGGTGCTATTTTTTGTAAGAAAGAAAACACCAGTGAGAGCAATAATGAATGCACAAATCCTTTGTTAATATTATTCTTCCATATGAATAATTGCCCAGAGGATGGTGTATTGCAGTGAATGGAAGAGCCTGTTGTGTCTGCCAGTGTTTCTGGATATGCCTTAATCCTTCTTCATAAAATTAAAAGGAAATATTTGACAAGCCACACTATTAGTTTTGTAAAGCTTGTTTTCTTGAAGTGCAGGATGGAAGGGCTTTTGTTTTTGTATGTGCTTTTCTTCCCTTCTCTCATTTTTCTCCTGTCCTGAAGAGTGCTGTCACTAATTGTGAATTGGCAGTCAATATCTATGTGCTAATAAATTTTAAAATACATTTATAGACGTTTTAACACATTTAAGGCGTATACATGCACATCCAAATATCACATGGGAAAGTGAGAAGATTGCTTGTCAGGTATTTTTGCAGCATTTGTGCTGCTCATGTGAGGCTGGGAAGTAGGATGGGTATGAACATGACTCATTTGTCTGCTTGCCCTATCAGGTGACCCTTCAGTGATTGACCTGGACTCTGACTGGAAGGCTCCCACAGAGGAGTGGGGAAACTGGACTGGAGATGACGAGCATCAGCCAAGGGATGAGAAGAAGGTGAGGCCGTGCTGGTGATGGCCAAGGGAGACCTGGGCCACTGGGCTCAGTCTCATCCACGCTGGGGTCTCCAGTCCAGCCCTGGAGCCAGGCTCCTTTGATTGTGAGGGCTTTTCTCATACTGAGAGGAAGTGTTTGGCATGATCCCTGCCTGACCTGTTCCCCAGCTCCAGCTATCTCAGGACAGCTGGAGCTGGGAACACACTTGCAGGAGGCATGAGATGGGCTGGGGGGAGTTGGCTGGTTCTGGGAGTTCATCATGCCTCTGGTATCGCTGTCCTAAGCAGCAAACCCTGGGTGTTGGCACCCTACTGCTGCTAACCTTCTCAAATACCCAGGCCTTAAAAGAGGTGTGGAGTCAGAGCTGACACAGCCTTCACAGCATCTCGGGCACCCAGGACATATTTATTTAAGTTTGCTGATAAGAGGGTTTGGTGACAGTGATACAGTTTTATCTTGGGTGGAGATGTAGACGCAGAGGTCTTGCTGCTTAAATGATTTCTAGAAGCCCAGGGAAATGTTCCCTTTGGGCAGTAGTGGGAAGAGCATGCTAAGCTTTTTGCAAAGAGATGTGTTAAGCTGAGGTGTGCACCCTATCCAGAGAGACAGCCTTGCTTGTACACTGTCAGCACACATGCCTGGAGATAATCCGTTTTCCTGAGAAAAAAAGCAAAATTAGCTGTCCCAGGCCTCCTCTTACAGAATTTCTGATGCTTTCAGGATTTGCCAAACGGCAAAGCAGGCATTCGTTTCTGCCTTTCTGGACCCGAAAGCAAAACACAACGGAAGAAAAAGAAAATGGAAGTGAAAGAAGCAAGGGGTGGAGCTGGACTGAGGCATGTGAGTATTTTGTATTCCAAGAGTACTGTTTGGTTTTCTATAAGCAGAGGGGGATTCTCCTCTGTTAGAATGACCTAAGGGAGACTTTTCTTCCTCTCTGTCTTCTGGCTTTCTCTTCTCTTTTTTCCCTGTCTTCCCATAAAAAGAAGTTATGAGCACAGTGAACAAAGGAGTTTTGCAACACAGTATTCCCTAACATATTTTCAAAACACTTTGATTTTGCAGTACAGAATATTGTGCACTAAACTTGGAATACATCTGCCTAAACATTTTTTCATCCATGATTAAAACCAGATGTACTCCAAATTTAGTGTACAATTGGCCTGTGTTCCATCTGTAGCTGAGGGTCACCAGAGATACCAACAGTAATGAAAAGGTGGTTCCCAAAAGTCAGTGAAGATAAAACAAGGCCACTGTTATACCACTAAAAAGCTTATTGAGAGAAAAATGTTTCAGAGTGCAACAGAGAAAGGCTGTGGAGAATGTCAGTTCATTTGGGATGGGAAGTGCAAAGGAACAGAGTATTGACTGGCTTTTGCACCAGTCCTTGCCTATGATTGGTGCTCAGTGAAATGAGAAATTGTGGGGGGAATACCCAAAATGTCCAAATTGTATTTCATTCACTTTTCACTGAATATGTTTTTCTGGACATGTACAGCTGATGATTTTTTTAATCATTTGTCTTCCCCTCACACCCACTGTGGTCTCTCATGATCCTTGAGACGATTTTGCTCCCAGATCTCCTGATGCTCCCATTTTAAGGGAAAGGTTTTAACTACCTCACTGACCACAATCTACATAATCGTTAGGATATCCTATCAGTTCCCAGAGTGCTGCCATACCATTCTCTCTCTTGTACATCCAATTAGTTGGTTTAGCTTTGTAAGTACCTTCATGAATAATCCTAACAGTGCTGGTCAGACTCCTCAGGACAGCATTGCTTCTTCTGACGTGTTTGTGATGGGCCAGAAGAAGCTCATGTTGCATGTCAGCCCCAAATGCTAGTGTGTAGTGCCTCAAATGCTGCTGTGCAAGCTCAGCATTCAGAGAGACATAAAAATTGAAATTACTTATGAAGCCAGATCCACAAAATTGCTCATCACACTCCTTGTGCTACCTCCAGTGTTTCTGCGGACTCAAGTCATTTAGCAGTCACTGGACACATCTTACTCTTCAATGTCACTACACAATACCAGTACCTTCATCTCAGTATTTCTTGCTGCTCTTCTGTTCACTGGGGGAAGCAAGGGGAAAAATAACACTGAAAGACAATTTCAACACTGTAATGCCTTCTAAAACAAATAAATAAGAGGTAGGTAGATAACATGGCAAACTATTCTAATCATGTAAAAATTAATTTGTCCTGCAGTTTATTTAAATGCCCCACAATAATGACATTTTCTCTCGTATTTTGTACTTGCATATGCTTCGTTTAACTCATATGCTTAGTGAAGCATATTGTTTCAATTAAGCCCCAGCAAGGTCTGCAAACAAGAATGGAAGAAGGCCCCAGGGACTTGATATCTACAAAACAGAGCAGTGATGCAGTCGGTGCTTCCTTTGAAAAATCCTTGGACATTGTTAATAATTCACCCAATAACGGTAAGTGATTGTTTTTGCACGTCTGATGAATTTTCAGAGTAATGTGTAATCTAAGAAGTGCTCACAAATGCATTTATAAGTGAATATGTGAAATGCTTCTCCTTTAGCTGCATATTTTAATTCTTTGAGAGGCTCTGTATTACTCAGAGGCTTTTCTGTGACAAATAGCTGTTCCTGTTCCTTTCTGAGTTACTGAGCAAAAAAAAAAAAATAAAGCTGCTGTTGCATTTAGTGACAGTAATTTCTGCACAGCTCTTTTCAACATGAAACAGAAGCAAATGTGAGTCAGAGTGCACTAAAAACATTGAGTCCTCCCCATGACTTTGAATTACCCTTGAAAGTAGGTGGCCCTTGTAAAACATATCTAAGAACCCTTAAATCCTCTTCATTAGGCAAAAAGCCAACAGTTCTCAGGGATGCAATTACCTGTGGAAGGTTTGTGCACTATCCCTGTTGTTTGTATGGCAGGCATACCTGGAAAAAAGGAGAGGAGGAAGAGGAAGAAAATGAAGAAAGAGACTTGAGGGAGCTGGGTAGCTGCCAGAGTGCTAACCTGATGGGGCAGACATGCCAATGAGCTGCAAGGATTCTGCTTTCTGCGATGCCGCTGAGCCCCAGGCAGAGAGAGGCTCCAGGAGACCTCCCAGCAAGAGGAAGAGGAGAGGAGCAGTGAGCCAGAGCGTGAGTGTGTGAGAGCAGAGAGGGAGCAGGCTGTGCACAGGAGGTGGCTTTGAAACAGAGTGGCTGTTCATGGCAAGCTGCTGCCCTAGATCAAAAGCTGTTGAATGGGGTTTGAATGGTTGCATTAAGTCCTGTCAGTTTTTTTGCTGTCATGTTGTTTGTCAACTTGTAGTGTTCTATGCCATTGTAGAAATAGTCGGGCTGTTCCTGACTGTGATTGTGCTTTGGTCCCATGGAGGATCCACC
This sequence comes from Cisticola juncidis, assembly GCA_013400215.1. Taxonomy (NCBI): domain Eukaryota; kingdom Metazoa; phylum Chordata; class Aves; order Passeriformes; family Cisticolidae; genus Cisticola; species Cisticola juncidis. The sequence goes on along the minus strand of VXBR01007698.1, from coordinate 947,676 downwards.
AGCTAGTCTGGTCTCCTCTGGCATTTTTGCAGAGGTGCTCATTGACAGGCTAGTAATGTACAGAAGGAAGCACTGTTCAGAAACAAAGGGAGAATAACGTGGATCATTCTCCCGCCTCCTAACTTTTTTAAATCCTTGGTGGCTGCTGTTGTCAGACTTTTGACTCTTACCTTGCTATATTTATACTTTTTATCTTGCATCAGACTAGGTTGCTCCTCAAGGAACATTTCTAAAAAGTTTTTAAATTGTTTGGAAAGATGGTCTAAACGCATTTTTCTCCTTGGATTTCATGGTGGGCGAAAGTTTAAAGTCTGTATGTCCAAAGCATGTTGCATTTGTACTTATAGTAGCCTGAGGTAACTTTTAAAAATCATTTTTCTTAATCTGATGTTTGGAAGTTTTTTACCATTTGTCACTTGAATATTCTAATAGAAACTAAATTTGTAAATGAAGATTTTAAGTCAGTTTGGTATTTACTGAAGGGTGTGTATTTCTCCTTGTCAGAGGGCTCATAGTATGGAGGAGAGAATATGTTACAATAGAATACTGTGGTTTATAAACAATGCTGAACTGACACCACTAAAAGCAGAAGCCCTTGATTCCCAGAGGAGCTGCAGCTTTGGTGGTAGCTGGGGGGGTCTTCAGATGGTCCTGAGACTGTGCCTGACCAATCTCAGAAGTGCTGCCTTGAAGGATGAGACAGTGTTTCTCCAATCTCCATCTGCATTTGACTCTGTGCCTTTGGAGATGGTGGGGGACAGTTCCTAATGCATGTTAAATGTGTGCACATTTGTAGGCTTTGGGCTGATGTTGTGAAACTCTTCACTAGGGCAGTGAATAACCAGGGATGTCCGTGGCTTTCCACTGCCACAGCTGTACTCCTGTTTGCATCACGGAGCCAGAGGAGAGCTCTGTGCTTCTGCCATTGCATCCCTGATCCCAGCTTGTCTAAGCTTTACCTGCAGCTCAACACTTTTCCCTGATGGCCTTCATCTGTTGCATAGCTGTCAAACCAGCTGTACCCTTCAGAGAGGCAATTAACTGCAGCAATGTATTTGTGTTTAGAGTTTAGCTACTGTATGTTGAAGGGCAGTTCTCTCGTGCTGTGATTTTTGGGGTAGTTAGCTGTACTGTGTGCCCTGAAATTTAGCACAGTAGGCTTGTTTCAAACAGGCAGGGGAGGGGTAATCTTAACTGATGCCACTTAGCAGCCCCTTGTTAGGATCTGCACATCTTGGTGTTTCTGTCTCAGTGTAGGTGAAATATTGACAATTTGTGAATGGACTGAACAGACCAAAGAGATTTTATAGGAAAAGTAACTGGTTTGGAATAGATGCATAACAAGAAAATACATGGCCTCACTGGAGGAACAGGTACAGCAAGTTCAAGGATTTAGAAGTTGTGCTAATGAGTATGTGGGTAATGAACAAAGTTCTGCTATCTCTGAAGCCAGTGGAAAACATTCATTGACCTCATTGGGGCCAGGATGTTGCCCATGGCCTTTGCTTAGCATTGAAGATAACCTCTGTCATCCAAAAAAAGAGAGAAAGAAAACAAAAAGAGATAAAGAGAAGCTCACAAGATGGGTGGAATACAGACTTCTGCTTTTTTCTCTATATCTGCTTGTAAACTTTTTGGTGTCTTTGTAATTATGCTTTATTTCAACATTTTTCAGTATTTCAAATGTCACTGTTTTTATAATTAAAAATTAAAAGTTTTGTCCAAAGCCCATGAGCTGTTTTGTTTAATTTGTATGTGAGTAAGAGCATGTGTTTTTTGCTAGAACCACTCCATTTCCAAGCTTTTTCGAGGTACTATAGATTTTTTTAAGCATTTCCCTTCATCTGAACTCTTCTATATGTAGGAAATCCTTGTGACTTTCATTTACTGTTGGGATGAAAGAACAATCCAGACTTATAACACTGACAAGCTGAGGTGCTGATGACAAGCAGCAACAAATTATATTACTGTTTTTCTGTCAAATTCTTCAGTACCCCTCTTCCTGATTTCAGTGGTGTCTGAGACCTGCATTTTCCTTCTGGCTGCAGTTTCACCTCTGGGAAGTCATCACAGTAATACAGACGGGCTCAATAGTTTGCAGCAGCATATTACTGAATGCCATGTTTTAATGTCGGAAAAAAAAATACTTCTACAACTAAATATTCTTGGTCATAGGCTTTCCTAAATAATTAAAAAGCACCTTTCAGGGTAAATGGGGTGGCAATGTACAGCTTGTGTGATTCATCTGTTTTGCCAGCAGTTAGGAAAGGGTATGTTGGTTGTTGCTTGTTTGATATGGCTGTGGCAGTGCCGGGAGCCTTCCTGTTCCACATCCCCCAGCAGTGCTGCTGCAGAGGCTCCCAGGGATGCAGAAGTGTTCTTCAGTGAGAGAACTGAATTTACAAAGACAACCAAACCAGAACACAAACCTCTAAGCAACTCTGTCAGTTTACATTCTTTTACTTCCCAGTTGTCAGAGGCTGAAAAACCATCACAGAGCTTAATAAATGGTCTCTGCAGATTCTTTGAAAATCAAACCTTTGAGTTCCTTAAGAAACTCCGCTTCATCACCACATGTTCAAGTTATTCCCTGATTTCTGTGCTTTTAGGACTGAGGCTGTGCAGATCATCAGCCTGCTCTGCTGCTCCTGGCTGTGGAGGGGTTAAATGGGTGTGCTGGATGTGTGCATTGTCCCAGTCCCTGATCTTTGCTAGCTGGACACTACTGTAAATCCTCACAGAAGATTCAACATCCCCCTAACGTGCTGAGGCATTGCTTGAGCTATAACTGAGTGTTATCCCTTAGAAGAGTAAATGGAGAGTAGTTCTCTCTGGTCATTCAATAACCCAGTGTAGTCTAATTGCCAGTTCATGGGCCAGGTCCAGCTGGCATCCCCTGCCTTTTCTCTAAGCAATTTATTAGCTGCTTGAGAGGCACTTGCCTTAGGACCAGCCAAAAGCTCTGCACATGCCTGCAAATGGCCCAGTGACTGGAAATCAAGCCTCTGGTGCAGCCACAGTGTGGGAGGTGGGATAAAGTGTGGCTGGCAAACATGTATGATCTGGTTAGGGAGAAGCAATTCATTGTTATAGCAGCAGCTGTAATGATGCAAATGATGAAATACACAGGTTTAGGTTCTCACTTTCTCTTAAACTCAGTCTGCTCTATTTTTGTAATGATGCTCTTTCTTGTGGGCAGCCTCTTGAAGGTGGAAGATAGGCTATATCCCTAAAGGGCCATATCCACACATGATGAATCCATAGTATCACAGGCATTAAGATGTGGCTGATTATGTAAGACACAAACTCCTGACCTACAAAGCTGTGTTTACTTGCAGGCAGACAGCAGGATGCAGATGCAGAGGCTGAAGCTTTGCTTCACATTCAAACCACGGTGGAACACAAGGGTAAAGACAGGCAACCACAGAGAGGAATTCCGCCTGCTGTTCCATAAATACCCATAACTGACCACTGTAATTGTCTGTGATTATCAAGGTCCCACGCAATGTGCAGATTGGCAGCACAGCCAATACTGGCACAAGCTGACTGGCAGGTAGACATGCTAATTGCCTAGCAGGTAGTAATTTCTTTACTATGCTTACAACATAGCCTACTCTGTAATGCTGAGTACTTTCTAAGGGTAGCTGGATGTTGTGAGAGACAGTTTTCAAGTCATGGGTCACAAAAATCAGATATAGAAACATTGTCCTTCTTTGATTGTACTGAACCAGACCCAGGGATCTTTTCAAGGTCAAATGAACTTTCCAGTATGTGCTATCCCTGACATGCAGCCCTGCAGGTGTTCCTGCAAAGGAAAGGTCCTCCTGTACTGACTGAACAGACACTGGAATACATTGATCTCAGAAACTCCCTGTGTCTTCTGGGGAGAAGGCCACTGTAATTCTGTCCTCCCACCAATCATCCCACCAAAAGAGAATATCAGAAAACTGGTAAACGTTATTTTCCATCAAACTTTGATTTCACTTTGGGTGCACGATTTTCCTTTGGTGGTGCTTCTGTGCAGGGCACATCACCGGGACTCACCATAAATGGCTTTATCGAGCTCTTCTGGCAGCAACATCTGCTTGCCAGAGTGCTGCTCCTGGAAACCTGCTGGTGTGCTGAACTGCAAACAGTCAATGACCAATGCATAATGAAATAACCACTAGAAGGTGACTCCCTGCTTCCCTGAGAAGGCAGTGCTCAGGTCCTCAGGCTCCTGTTCACCCTGCCAAGATTCATGGAGGGGCAAGTCCAGACTGAGGCCTGGAAGGAGGAGGCTGCCAGTGAGTACAGGAGATTTTCCATTTCCAGTGCTCACTGTTGTTCATGTGAAAGCACTGAGATATCTGAAATTGCAAGTACCATTTTAGATCATGTTATTTTTAGACATTTTCATAGCTGCTCAGCTGTGTGGAGGCTGCTGTAAATGAACCACAGCTCTTTTAGTTTAGCAGATTTTGATTCTCTTAAATGAAGAAAAGAATTTTTATTCAGTGTTTGAGATTTAGAAAATCTGAGCATACAAAGAGTAACCCAGAAACAGTCCTGGGCTTAGAGAAATTTTAAATCATGCTGTCATATTTTAGCTTATTTTCTAACCCTGACTTTCTGACCCATTTGTTATGAGTTTAAAAGTTTTGGAACTGACTTAAACTGACTCATACTGGTAAAAGATAATTCATATTGTTAGCAGCAACCAACTAGAACAAATTGTACAGAAGCTTGGAACATTACATTAGGAGTCCCCAAATGAAGTTGATTAATTCAGTAAACAAGAGTAAAATTCAATAATCACAAAATTCATTGTGATACATTCTTACTGCTTTCTAACCCTTTTTACAAGAACCCATCAATCCTTCAAATTAGATGGTTTTCCTACAAAATTCATCTTGGAGAAAAAGGATGGTAAAATTTATTAATGCTGACTTCAGGATATCTATGATTTTGCTGTATGACTCACCAACACGAAAGTTTCCCCCTGACTAATTTATATGAGGGGTTTTTTTCCCTCATTGATATGTTAATGCCTTGCTTTTACTCTAGTACATTCTTATCTTTTTTAAGGAAGCAAAAAGTCAATCCATGCTTTCAGCCTGGGTATTTTTCACACCTTCTGCACCAGTTCTGTGGATTTTTCTAAATTCTGATAAGGGGATTCAGTGTTATATATTGCAATTTCTATGTAAAGATATTACTTTCTCTGCAATGTTTGGTTTTTTTAATTTAAAAATGTTTGTTCAGCATGGAAAAAAACTGAGTCTGCAGAGCTAACTAACCTTTTCTCTTTTTTGATTTTGTTTTGTTTTGGGGTGGTTTTTTGTTGTTGTTTTTAGTTTTGGAATGCAGAGTAGCAGGCACATGCATAAAGTTAAAGGAAAAAAAAAACAAACCAGCAGTAGCTTGTTCCTGCTCTCATACTCAATGCCTTCCATTTGGGATGGAGGAGTTTCAACCTGTCCTGCACTGTACCTTTTATTTCCTGGCAAAGACACCAATGGACACGATGTTCCTAGAACTCTGACTGACCTGTAGTAGTGTTGGTCAGAGCAGTTCATCTCACTGTGCCTTTCTCTCAAACCCCATCAGGAAAATATTTTCACTATAAAGTGATATGAACTCTGCCCGAGGTTACCTATGGTTATCAGTTTAGAGTCTGTAGGTTTCCCTGCACACAACACAGCAAATGCAGAACAGCACCTTATTCTCCAAAATATTGCCATCCTGGCAATAGCTCCAGTGTGTGGTTACAGCATTAAACCAGCATCTTCTAGCCAAGTGAAGAACAGCACAAAAGGGAAAAACCATGGTATTACAAAAGTTAGCAGAAAATAGTTTTAATGCTGCATTGTTTTGACATCTTGCAAGTGTAGGACTTTAAATTTTTAAAGAAGTTGAAGCCTGGTCTCTCATTTACCTGATCCTGGCTGTTTTGCTATTACCTCCTTAAAATATGATTATCCAAAACTAGTTTGTGTTTGGTAAAACAGTGGCAGGGTCTCAAGACAAAAGTGCAAATCTCCTGTCTAGTCATGGGTTTTGAAAGCCCTGAGTATGGCTAATGAGGAACATCTCGATATCAAACCCTCTCTACCTGCTGAGAGGGAAGGAGTTAAAATGTCGTGCTGGTAAAGGAATCCAAATCATTCCTTTGCAGCTGCTTCTGACTTTCAGATCGGTGTGCAGCTTCCTGCTCGTACTGTTGTGGATGCTTTGGTCCTGCATGCCATGGTCTTTCTGCTATTTGTAAGGAAGTTTTATCACTAGTACTCGCTGGCTCTGAGATTTTGCTCGGCCTGTCATGACTATAAGCTGAGCCCAGAGTTTTTAATACATTTAGCCTCACAAATCCTCTTTGAACTAGCAAAAAGGAGAGAATTAAGGCTCAGCAAGAAGGAAGTGTCTTGCCTGAGGTCATCTGGGCTGCTTGTGGCATGGAAGAACTAGAATTTTTTACAGAGGGTAGGACTAAAATCATTAACCTATTACCTCTTCCCCTAAGTACAGGAAACAATGCAATCATTCTCAAAATACTCTTTAAATCTTTCTTTTCCTTTTTTTTTTTTTCTCAAGGGAGGAGAAAGTGGAGAGGGTTTTTTATGCAAATTCAATAGTACCACATCAGCCTATCCTGCTGTTGAAAGCTTCTTTGTGATGTTAAATGAGGTTCACATTAGTCTTCCCAGTATCTTTGTTGTTTGCAGAGTATAACAAGCAGTGAAGCTCAAGGGAATTGTATCAATTTTTATTCTGAGTCTGGCTGACAAAGATATGAACACTTAATTAAGATTTCTTTCATCTCATGGAAATAGCCCTGAAAATCTGAGCCTGATGAGAGCTTGATCTTAGCGAAGGCAGTGTCCAACTGCAAGATCTTAGCTGAACACTTCCCCTCACGAATCATTTAAACTGGGAGTGAGATCTAGAGGTTTCCAAATGGATGTCCAGACTTTGAGGGAGGGACTCTTGCTTTCATTTCTGACTCATTCTAATCCTGTGGATTTCTGAATTCACGCAGGGACAAACCGACAGGAAGGAGAATCTCTCAGCTCCACAGAACAATGTAATCAATTCAGGCATGCATGAAGCAGGAATAGTTGGCTTAGACTTCCCAAAGTGCCATCTGTGAGAAAACCGGTTTTTAAATGACCGCTAACAATAAAAATGCACATTATTTTTTCTTACTTTTTTTTTTTTTTTAATGTGGACATGTGTGTATTGATTAAAATTAGTCCCCCCTTGCTACATTAAATCGGAGTGTTGATAATCCGGCATCTGTGCAGAGGGCTCAGAACATTAGGAGTACTTTAGAAGCAAACAATAGTTTATAATAGGATCATTACAGCCATCTTAGCAGCACTTACATGTTTATTCAAAAATGAAATATTCCCTAAGGAAGAAAAAACACCAACTATGGAACTCTGGGGATTTAAAATAAAAAGGTCACTTTTAAAGCCCTTAAGTAAATAATTTCAAACAACTCAGCAACAGCTCACATTAAAAATAGACTAAGCAGCTAAAACAATAAAATGTGTTAATTGTCTAATCTGGAATGTATCAAAAAGACAAGCACTCTCACCCTCATTACCTTCTCATTGTTCAAAGTGAAAGAACTCAATACTGACATACATCTTGGTGTATATATGCATAGCAAATATTTATGGCTCTGTGTCTCTGATTGTGCACTGCCAAGAAGGAAATACTTGCAGAACGTTAAAATAAACTGTGTGCATTTCTGCATCAACAGCTCAGGTCTCCAGAAACCATCGGGTCAGGGGAAGTTTACAGGTCCTGCTCCATGTGGGAGCAGGAGACTGTGTGTCTAAGTGGTGGTGAAACTTAGACACAAATGAAGACAGCACTTGGATTCACACACGTTATTTCTAATTAACATATTAAAAAGTGCAGCACTCGAAGGTTGCTGTGCAACTAATGAAGCATTTCCATTACCCACTCACCAACAGGGGCTTGAGTGGGGCTTGGACTCACCAACAAGGTAAAGCACTTCTGTGGACTAAATTTCACCTCCTCTGTTTTCCCACTGATGGCATATCCTCTTAGCATGTAACACAATCTCAATATTATTCTTTAATCCAAGGAATTAACTCAAAAGAACAGCAAAATGCTTCATGTGAACTAAACCTTCTGCAGCACCAGGTGAATTTCAGCAAAAGCCAGGGGACATAGGCAATACCTCAAAGCAGATCTCTTCAGGCTCTGCCCAGGTGTCATGGTTTAGGAATGGGACTCCCCAGTTCAGGACCCTCACTGAGACACTCTGAAACCACAGACTGTTCTCTCTCACTTCCCCTTCCCCTCATTTTTCCTGCTGCATTGGGATGGAGTTGAGAATTGGAGACACAACAATACACTGGAAATATCAATGAGGTAAGAAACCTGGCCCCCCTCCCAGTACACAATAGCAGTCGGCTCCCCCCTCCTTGTTTTCTTCATAGGAAGAAACCCCTTTTCCCCTGCTCCAGGCAGGGGAAATGATGTGAGGTGGGACAGAATAACCTCCACATCTGAGCCATTCTCCCTCCTGGCACCTGCAAAAATTAACACTGCCCAGCTGGAATCAGGACATCAGAAGACATTACTTACTCACTACTATTTTGAAATTAAGGGCTGTCCCTAATCACAAAATCAATTAGGTTGGAAAAGACCTGTGAGATCATCGAGTCCAAACCATGACCTAACATGTTAACCAGACCATGTCACTAAGTGCCATATCCAGTCTTTCTCTGAACACCTCCAGAGACATTGACTTCTGCTCCAATGTCTAATCACCCTTTCAATAAAGGAATTCCTCCTGACGTCCAGACTAAACCTCCCTGACACAGCTTGAGGCCATGTCCTCTCAAGCTGTTACCAACTGCCTGGGAGAAGAGGCCGATCCCATATGGCTACAGCCTCCTTTCAGGGAGCTGTAGAGAGCGATAAGGTTTTCTCTGAGCTTTCCTTTTTCCAGGCAAAACACCCTCAGCTGCTCCTCATCAGACTTCTGCTCCAGACGCTTCACCAGCTCTGTTGCCCTTCCCTGGACATTCTCTAGAATTTTCATGTCCCTCCTGAACTGAGGGGCTCAGAACTGGCCGCAGAAACTCGAGCCGCCCCTCACCCGCGCCAAGTACAGGGGAACGGCGCTAGACGACGCAGATTTCCTCATAGGTTTTCGCTGCCTCCCCGGCTGCCAAGTTCCGGCTCCTCAAACCTCCGGCGAGCTACTACAGGCAAGCACGCCAGGAGCTTTCCCCGCCAGACCCGCCTGAGGGCCGGCGACAAACGCCAGCAAAGCCCAACATGGCGGAAAGGGCACCACCCCCACCTCAGGTGCGGCCCCCGCAGCCGCAGGTGAATGCGGGGCGTCAGCCCCTGGGCTCTTGTGATTGGTCCGTGATTCTGTCAATCACTTGTCGCCGCGGCAACAGAGCCCCGCCCCGAGACAATCTCCGGGCCGTTGATTGGCCAGTGAGGCGGTGACGTGCGCTCCGGGGGTTTTACGGCCCTCGGTGTCGGGAACTGCCTGGAGAAGGCGGGTGGTGGGTCTGGCGGTTGGAGCTG
>VXBR01007698.1:908096-937377 GCA_013400215.1 Cisticola juncidis | reverse complement strand
TGCTGCCATGTGCGCACCGGCACCATCATCCTGGGCACCTGGTACATGGTAAGAGGCGGGGGCGGCCGGCGGCTGAAGGGGTGGCGGTGGGGGCCGTGCATCAGAGCGCGTGCGCGGGGTGTTCGGTGGGGCGGGGGAGCAGCGGCCGCTTTGAGGAGCCCCGGGGGTCCCGCTCCCCTGGCCCGAGTGGCCGTCCCCTTTTCCCGAGGGGCCCCGGGGGCCCCCTNGGTCCCGCTCCCCTGGCCCGGGCGGCTCTCCCGGGAAAGCCCGAGGGGCCGCGGGGTCCCACTCCCCTGGCCCGGGCGGCTCTCCCCGTTCCCGAGGGGCCGTGGGGTCCCGCTCCCCTGGCCCGGGAAGTTGTTCCCTTTCCCGAGGCGGTCGGGGGAAGCTGCACGAGGGCATTTCCTGGGGTCACCTAGCGCAGCTCGGATCCCTCTTCTATGCCGTGGTCTCCTTCGGGCTAACCAAGCCCTGCTGTCCCTCCGCAGCCTCCCTTGTTGTGGTTGGAAAAAAAAAAGCGAAGAGAAAGTTCAGAGCGTATTAATCTGCGTCTCAGAGAGATTGCGTTACTCTTCTCTCTTTTGGTTTGGAGGGATTGAGGCTTCAATACCATACTGAACGTGGCCTTGGTAAGGGAGGAGAGTTCGAGGAGACTGGACTTTGTGGTATATAATGGGAATAATGAATGGTGTGTAACCTCTGAGAGGAAGATGAGTGTGAATGAGCAAGAGCTTTGTGGCAAGGGAAGTTCCTGGTTATTCCATACTCGGTTCTCGACACAGTGATTGAAGAGCAGTAGAATCAAATTTTCTCCCAAAACACTTGCTTTTTTCTGACTGGTGAGTGCTCTCTCTCTCTGAGAAAGAGCTGTGGTAGTGAAGATGAAATATTAGAGGTAAAGGTTTGAACTAGGGTGAAATAGAAATGTGAAAACAGTACCAGCAAGTTAAAGGCCAGGAGACGTAACTTCCCTTGGTTCCCTTAAAGGGGGCCTGAGCTCCCGTGTTGAAGTGGTGTCCTCATCTTTCCTTCCCCTCGTGCACAGTAAGAATGGGAGGATAGGTTACGAAAGTTGTATCATAGCTTTTCTGTTCTCCTGAAGTTGTAATCAAAGCCTGTATTCTCCTTTGCCCTTCTTCGGATTGTAAGAAATAAAGAATGCTGAATTTTTGTGCTGATGTGAAACAGCTATGCACAGAAACTGTCTTTAGAGGCTTGGGGATTTGATTTTGGAGAGTTCATGATTTATTGTCAACAAGTATGCGGAAATCCTTATTTTTATGTATCTTGGTCTCTCAGTTGGCAAAAAAAAAGTACAGGCAAACAAAGTCGCTGAAGAGAGAGGACTTGAAGAAAAGGCAAGGTAGGGGGTTGGAAATGTAACAAAACTTTAGGGAGAAGGTATCTCTGTTCAGAAAGAAATTGGACAAAAGTCTTGGTGCTGATGGAGTTCTGTTATTAGTTCATTTCAAAGGAAAAGGTCCTTTGTAGTATTGAGAATCAGAGTTCTTTTGAAAACCTGCAGACCGCCCTGTGCTGATGGATGGAGTTCAAGAATGTGCTTCTGGTCCCTCAAGTAAAAGCACAAATGGTTATCAGGCAGGGGGACAGGGATCCTTGTTCAGAACAAAAGCGCCTCGTTGCCTTCCGCACTGCGATTCCTGTTCGCGGGAGTGTCTGTAAACGCAGGAACTTGCTGGGGGCGGGGGACAGGGAGATGTTTCCGTGGCCCCAGACCTGCTAGCACTTCGGTTTCTGCCTGTCCTGCTGTGCTTATGTTTCCTCTTGTTGCCTGGACGCGGCACCTCTCGCTTCTTTCTGAATGGGTGCCGGGGCCGGTGGGAGCTGCGCGGGCACCCGAGAGGCTGCGGCTCCAGGGGCGGAGCGCGGCTGTGATCTCGGGGAACCGCAGCCACTCGGTCTGCCAGAGCCAAAAGCAGAGCCCAGTTCAGGATAGCAGGGGGTATGCAAAGTGCTTCAGAGGCGCAGGTTTTTATTAAAAAAACCCGCTATATATCGAACACTTTGTTAACCTGTGCGTTGAATATTTTTATCTAGTTCTCAGCTGTCACCTGGGAAAGGATGAGAACTTTTAAGTCTGGCAACAGTTGGCTGTTTGAGTTGAAATAAAGTTACAACATGAAGCTTTAGGTGGTCCTGCCTGGTGCTTTAAATCAGAATTCAGTTATAAATACTTTTTTGAAGGTAAAGTACAGTTTGGACAGTAAAAGTTAAATTTAATTGCCTGCTGCCAAACTTCAAAAAAATGGTCCAGAATATGTCAGTTTTTTTAAACACGTTAATGCACCATTGAAGTATAACTCTAACTTAGTCTTTCAGGTTCTATGAGAAGTATTTCTAAATCAAATAATCTCTGCTTTTAAGTTACAATGGGACAACTAGCAATAACTTTCTCTGTAGGATGGTGTTTTTTGGTTTGTGGATTTGGTGGGGTTTTTTGTTTGTATTTTGTGTGTTTTGGTTTTGTTGGGTTTTTTTTAAGGACATAGTTTTTTGGAGGGGGACAATATTTATTTTAACAATAGTTTATTGTTACTGAAAATCGTGCTATTTACTATGTAAACTGTGTGCAGTGCAGTCCTGAAAGAATTTGCTATAAGACTTAAAATGGAGTCTCATAGAAATCTACTCCAGATGTTTTTGTAAGATAAAGACTTCTGTCTACTTAATACATGTGTTATTCTTATGTAACCGTTTCTTTAGGCATTTTCCTATTCCTTGATTATTTGTATACTCTTAAATCATGCATGTAATTAACTCTGCTCCTCACTAGAACGGTTTTATTTATCACTGTCCTTGCTGTGTGCTTCTGCAAGTCCAGAGAGAATGAAGGCTACCTTCTAAAATGTCTGCTGCTGATGCTGTGTGAACAGTGTGTCTCAAGCATGGTTCTGTCCGTGTGCTGCTGCTGTTTGTGATTGATAAATAAAAGTATTTACCAAAAGACAAGTTAAGAACATTCCTGGCAGAATTATACTTAAGTTCCAGGACTGATAAAGCTTGGTTAGCTCTGGAACACCCACTGCTGTTCTTTGTAGGAAGGAAAAAGAAACCTCCTGTTCCTCTCTCCATAGCTGCAGTCCTGTTGCTTTGAAGTTTGTTTCTTCCTGTAAACTTTCATATTGGGCTCTGCGCTTTCCAGACGCCGGAAGCACGAACACTGCACTGGCAAAAACGGGATCAGAGTTCAGTAAACAGCCTAAAAGCCAATAGCATTGTTTGGGAAGGAGGGGCTGGTGCATTCTGGCAGCGAACTTCAGGACTGGAGTCAGTGATGCAATTGCTGCTGGTTAGCAGGAGCTGAGGGGGCATCTCTGCAATTGTTCGTTCACTGAACCTGACAGAAATGAGCTAATATAACTGGTCTCAGTCCAATACTGGTAGTGCTAAAGGCTCTGAAGTACCCTATTTAGAATTACTGTTCTTCAGTTTTTGTTATTTCAATATATTAATAAACCACACCAAATCAGAATCTACATCTTGATTTGTAGGTGGTTTGGTTTGTTTGTTTTCCTCTCCTTTGGCAACATATCAGGGTAAAAAATACTGGAAAAGTAAAAGGAAAATGAGTGTAGTAGTGCAAGGCAATTTCCCTCTTTCCCCTGGTAAAAAGATACAAGCAAAGCATAAGTAGGAATTCTTGGTTTTGCCTGAAGTCACTCAGAGTGCTTGGGGAAAACTAGACTTCATGTTCAGGCCTCCAGAGAGATGAAGCACTTACATGATGAGGCATAAAGTGTACACTGTGGAGATAAAACTCACTAATTAAAAAGCTAACGATTGTTAATAGTTCCACAGTCTTTTGAGTTCTAATCATTTGGGGAGCTCATATTTCTGTTACCAGTGTGTAGTAAATGGTGACTTTGTACTTGAGAATTCGAAATTTCAGCTGTTAAAATTTTGCTACAAGCTACACCAGACTGTTAAACTTAGATATCCCAGGTATGAAAATATAAAATACATTGCTTAAGCTACTACAAAGCTAAATTAAGGTTATTTTCGTCTTAATGGAATAATTTTTTGAATAAAGCTTGAACATGCATTTTGCACTTTTTTTTTTGTTACTATTTTTGATTCCCTAGCAAGAAAGACCAGGAGTCTGCTGAAATTTCTGGCAGGTTATTTTAGGGTGCTGCAGTATCCACTGAGTGCTGTCTTGTCAGGTTTGGGGTTCTTTTTGAGTTTGCTTTTTTTTGAGGAGGAGATGGTGATGGGTTTAAATCTCATATTATTACACTGAGGCATGCATGAGTTACATTTTTTTTCTGACTTCTCTATGCAGACATTTGTGAACATACATTTGATTTGCAGTGCATAAATAGTTAAAAGCTCTAATGATGTTCTGTGGTCCAAACCATACTTCTGCCTGTTACACTGATTATTTTGAAACAAGCCTTGTGGTCTTGCTGTTACAAGCATCTGGGAAAGAATGGAAGTAGTTAAAATAGAAGTTCTGGCTCTGTAGCTCATAATTGAAATCAATATGTTAAATGTGATGGATTACTCAGTGTTGTGATGGATTTGTAAACATTAGTAATGGAGGGCTGCAAACCCTGAGGTGTTAATTGGCAGAGGTTTGGGTTTGTTGTGTGTGTTTGTTTAACTTGTTTTGGCTTGTAACTATTTTTATTTGGTCTCACTGATTCCAATAGATTGGATTTTGAATTACTATTTTCTGTTTTACTTGCACACTATTTCAGGTTGAGAAAACAAACCTTTAATACTTGAAACTGCACTCAGTAACTAGTGAAATTACTAAGGACTTTGGTATGCTGAATTAGGACCACAGATAGGCTGAAAATGAAAGAAAGTGATAGATGGGGAATTACAATCTCAAAATTCTGAGCCATTCAAGTTCTTCAGTACTTCTATGGTAATTCAAGTGCTGCTTGCTCTTTATCCTGAGGCAGATAGCCTATCATGGCAGTCAGACTCATGACTGTGTATAAATGATTTAGTTGTAATTGAACATGTACTTTTGTGCTTTATAAAGTAGAGATCAATGTTTCAACTGCCAGAGATCTGAACCTTGACATGGGCTTTTTGAAACAAGTGCAGTGCAGAAAGGTATTTTCCAATACTTCCAGCTCACTAACAGAGAGGAGGAACTAGAAGGGTTGAAAATGCATTGAGAGCAGAAGGCCAGAGTACAGAAAGATGAACTAGGTGAGAGATGAAAGAGTTCTATATTTGTGACCAGTGGTGCAGCAAAATAAGATTTAAAGATAAGAGCCAGGTGAACAACTTAACAGTTTGCCCTTTAGGATGTGTCCTGTGAGAGTGAAAATAAATGTGTTTTGAGGCTAAAGATACTGGTGATTAAACAGAATTCTTCAGTGCCAGCTGTTTTGCCTACTATGTTTTATATTCCAAGGCATAAAATGCCTTATAAAAGTACAAGTGGCTTGAAATAGCTGCAAATTCTATTAAATTTGTGCAATACATGATTGGATGATTGCATTTCTACAAAGTAACCAACTTTGATTCTACTAAGGTGTTCTTTTTAGAAGAAAGTGCAAGCAGGCTTATCAACATGTATCCCCAAACTCCTGGGAAAAAACAGTAAAAACAGTGAGGGGTAAAAAGTTATAGGAACTATGAGTCTCAAAAATTTTAAAAGGTTCAAAATTATTTTTTCCTTAGTGAAATCTTCAGTAATTATACACAGACTTGCTACCATTGGTGACTTCTGGAACCATGCCAGTAGAAGAAGAAATACCTGGCAAATACTAAATTGGGTAAAACTGCAAACCAGGGGTGGGTTTTTTTGAGGCTGATTGGAAGGGATCCTGCTGGTGGTGGTGACAGTACTGAATACTGATTGGAAAATGTCTGCAGCTTGAAAATACCATCATGAGGTTTATTGTGTTATGCAACTTTTGGCATTTGTCTCCAGATATTAGTAACAGAAACTATGTCCCTGTAAACCTTGAATACGTTACAAATGCTGTCAAGGCAATTTTACAGAGGCTTGAGCTACTTTTTGTTCTTTGAGGTCTTACTGAAGACATTTCTGGTGTGTACCAAAATGGGGCAACAGAAGGAGCCCTAAGTGGCAGCGTGAGGAAGGAGAAGGACTGGTGAGCACACAGCCTGTGCTGAATGTGTATACGGTTTTTTTTGTGTGAAACTTTTTAACTTCCCCTGTGGTCACATAGGGCCCTTTCTGATAAGGGCTGGTGAGGTTTTAATAAGTGATCTGGGAAGCAGAGGGAGATGTTCTCTCTAGCTTATTAAAGCTGAAACAAGGCAGAAACCCAGTAATTTGTCTGCTAAATTAACTCAATTTGTTGTAGAAAGCAGAAATTCTTTCCAAATACTCCTCATTCTGTGCCTTTACCTTCCTGGCTTTTTTAACTGTTTCCAGTTTTCCAGTTCACAAATCTATACATTCATCAAGCAGCATCAGTTTAATTATGTTATTTGAATCCCTAGGAACCTTACTATCCCCTCAGTTTGCAAAGTTAATTTGTTGTGATTCATTGAACTAGCAAGTGCTCCACACTCTTTGGGTTGTTTTGGTAGTGGTTTAACTAAATCAGCTTGAAATTTAACTATAAGTTGGGCTCTTTTTTTTTCCTCCTCATACAGGCAAAGGGAAGAGTTTATTTGTAACTGAAATAAAGGGTTATTAGTGGTCATTAAAAAGATCTTAGCTGCTGCAATGTAATTAACCTTGAGGTAACTGTGATCTCTCTCAGGTGGTGAACTTGCTGATGGGCATCTTGTTGACAGTAGAAGTGACTCATCCAAATATGGTGCCAACTGTTGATATCCAGTATGAAGTCATTGGAAATTACTATGCCTCTGAGAGAATGGCTGGTAGGTCTAGAGCTCTGCTGGTTGATGGGAATATAAAGCATGCAGTATCATGGATTTGTCTTACACTAGATTGTAATATATGCATATACCTTTAAATAACTATGGTTATCTTGTTTTCTGAATTTCTCTTCCATTATTCTGGGACTGAATTCTTCTAAAAGAATAAAAAGAAAACTTTATGGACTCTTATTTTACCTTCATTTTATGCCCAAGTATCTTAAGTGATGAGATTTCTTGACTTCTGATACTTAAGTGTTGAAGTGTGTGTGGGACATCTCTGATTTGCTTTCTCCATAAACATTACCTATCTTTGCTGTCTCAGTAAAACAAGCAGCAGAAAACAAGTTTAAAAACTTTTCTTCAGATTTTTTGGTCATCTTCGTGGATTGGGAAATACTTAGAGCTCCTGTGTATGGATTTACTAAGAAGAAAACCATGATCTCTTTTGAAGGAAAGTGGAAGAATTGGGATGCCAAGTACTTGAAGAGTGAAACTGAAGTGTTTCTCTAAGTTTCACGTGCAAAATAAATGAAAGAGAAAGCACCATGAGCAGAATTGAACCCACTTTTCACTCTCTTACTGAGTATATGATGCATACAGCTATAATTGGTGTCAAGCGTTTTAACTATTGTCTGTGAACTTGTACATATGCTTTGCTTCTCTTGGTTTTGAATGTGCAGAAATATGTATTGTGTGGCACTTGTAATCTGCCTCAGTCTGTCGTGTTACATGAAAACACAGGGAGGGTCAAATTCAGTGAAGTTAAGTGGTACAAGTACAGTACCAAACTTGGTTTTGAGCATTTTGGATTTATTTTTCATTACCTCAGTTGAGGATCTGTTAGTTCTGACCTGTGACTCTAACTCAGGTGTACTAGTAAAGAAATAAGAGTGGGAGCAAGGACCAAATACTTGAGGCTAAGATATTAAATAAAATTACAGCAGATATCTGTAAAATGTCATATGAGCTGTAAAGGCTTTTGGTGTTCTTGGTAGCCTTAAGCTTATATGGGTGAAAGATGCTTCTGAAGCTGAAGGTGCTTTCTTCACTCTTTAGTGTAAAATCTATCACAGGATTTTGACTTAAAAATTCTTACTCCTTATGTTGAGATCTGGGGTAGAGGGTTTTGTGTGCATGAAAGAATGTTACAGGTATTATTGTACTTGTGTATATTGTGAGTAATAACTCCTCAGAAGACAACCACACTTACTGGTGATTGCTGAATATTAGGTCTGATCAACACAATGCATTTCAGACATGGTGGGGCCTCTTTCTTGAGGCCATCTGTGTATGTAGATACTATTACCTTGCACTGAATTGGATGTGTAAGTGCTTCCCTAGTGTATCTTTGCAAATTAATTGCAGAGTATAAAGGGTTCTCCGATAATCTCTTTTTCAAGCAAGGGAACCACAAAATTTTGGGTTCAGTATTGCTAAAAAACCTTTAGTTTACCACTTCTATAGACTCTCAAGCTGCTTTCTTTGTGTTTGAAAAGTACAAGTATAATCTAACCCGTGGAAAGCAGCTGTGCTTCTGTCATCAGTAACTGATGCACAAGGAGAATCTTTATCATGCAGCTTCCATGAGTGTCCTGGATTTTGCTACAAATTGGTTGCTGTTCAACTGCTTTTTCTTGTAAATAGTGGGATACCTTCCACCCAGTGATTTCCTGTTTTCCTTAGTGTTACTGAAGGAGCAGTGCTGCTCCCACTGCCAATGACCAAATTACGTAACCAAACCATTTTCAAGTGTCAAGGTTGATACTGTGTTAGGTTCACTTAAGATTCTGTCCAGTTGTAAAGTTAATCACTCACATACTTTCAGCACTGACACATATTGCAAATCAGCGTCATTATGGTGCATTACTGTCAAACTATGTCAAGCTTCTAATTGGTGTTCCTGGGCTTTAGTCAGGCTTTTGGTTAAGGCAGAGGGATTTTTCCAAGTAGTTGTAGGTTTTCTTGAACCAGATCTTTTTTGTTGGAAAGGATCTGAACTACTCTATTCTGCTGCTGGTAGTTGGCATAGATGAGTGAATAGAGAACAGATCATAGTAATGGACAAAGCTTGGGTACCTGTCAGCTGCAGTCTGACAACTCCAGGAAATGACTGATTCTTACTGTTTTTCTTTTAATGCAGAAAATGCCTGTGTTCTGTTTGCTATCTCCCTCCTCATGTTCACAATCAGTGCAATGATGGTGTATGGTGCCATTGCTGTAAGTATATTTACAATCCATGGTTTTAAAGTTGCTACTTGATTTTTTTTTTTTAGCTAAATGATTTACAGGCTGCTCCTTTTTTCTGTTTCTTCTTAGCATCGTGTAGGCTGGCTGATTCCATTTTTCTGTTACCAACTCTTTGACTTCGTACTCAGTTGTTTGGTTGCCATCAGCTCTCTAACCTACTTGCCCAGAATCAAGGATTATCTGGATCAGTTGGTAAGTATTCAGCTCAAGTTGATATTTTACATTTGAAATTGAAGTTTGTTTTACTTGGATCAGTGATTGAGCTACACTTCCCTTCCTCTGCATAGGAAAAAGGAATTCAGCCTGCAGAAGCCAAAGGTTATGGTTGGGGATGGGAATGGTAGCTTATCAGAGGTGGAAGAGTTAAAGGTGTCATTGCTCCCTAAAAGGAAAGCCAGGGGGAGTAAGGAAGGAATTGTACTGGGAACTACTGGTTTCAACTGTTGACTACAACTGGACTTGGAAATGTCTTTGCAACCCTTTGAGCAATGGGGCTCAGTGGCAGTTTTGCTGCTGCAGATGAAAAATATGTTGACCCTTATTTGGTAGGGAAGGGAAAGAGACTTTTAGGTAAGGATTCCTACAGCATTACACATGAAATGCGAGATTCTAAGCTTTCCTTTTTACATTCTGCATGTTCTCAAGTTGCAATAACACTTCCTGAGGAAACTGCAGTGGAGTTCTCACTAACTCTGCCTGTGTTTGAACTGCAAGAAGAGTCAATGCATGAATGTACTGTCAGCAGGGACCACAAGCTCTGCTGGCTGGTGTTTTGATCTGTCCAAGTAGATGTTTAAAAGCAAATGCTTTTTAAAACAGATAAAATGTTAGATTGATGTTTGAGAGAGGCTTTGATACTGTGGTCAGGGGAGGAAAAGAGGTTTGCAGAAGCTCTGTTTTGGCTCACTTCTGATACAGGGTGACTTGTTATGCTGCACATGTGCGTGTTACAGGTTGGACTGACAGGATGTAATTAACAGTAAGTCATTAATGAGTTGTAGAGGACCATAAGTACAAATACTGTCCTGTAGCTGTGAAGAAGAATCTGTTGGCATGAGACTGATGAAATGACTTGGGACACAGACTGTACTGTAGTGACCTATTCTTGTGGGACAGAGGCAGGATAAATACTGTGCTTTGTGGGATGATAAAGAGGAAACTTGTTGGAAATGGAACTTTTTGTTTCAGGGGAGTAGTTTACACAAAGGTTTGTTTCATTTGGTGTGAAGCTTAGATGGTTTTTTTTGTCATATTTGATTGTGCAGTGTTCACTCTTATCTCTTCCCTTTCTTTCCCTTCCCCCTTTTTTTTTCACTAGCCGAATTTTCCTTACAAAGAAGATCTCCTTTCTTTGGACTCCAGCTGTCTCTTGTTTATTGTTCTGGTGTTCTTCGTTTTAGTTATCATTTTAAAGGTAAGTTAAAACTCAGTCATATGTCTGTTGTAAGAGTTAACTATTAAGATGCTGTCAATCAGAGTTAATTCTCAATGCTGAATTTAGAAGCCAGTTGCTTTCTTAATACAAAAGTAAGAACTTCTTTGAGCACAGTTGTCAGGATGTTCAGTTCTGGTATGACTGAAGTCTAACATGTTGTGTACTGGTGTCTTCAGATAACTTGTGTGTGTGCAGTGGGGTGTGCTTATGCAGCTCTGCCCTTCCTGAGTAGGAAGGAGGAATGCAAAAAGACTTTTTGTCTATGTGGAGATAGTTTTAGTATTTGTAATTAAGCTTGTAGTGAAATAATACTGAGTTAATGCATACAAGTTTCTAAACAAAATGTTTAAAATCTCTCACTGAGAAACCAGGATACAAGTTTTGGAAGAAAGATGATGGAATGAGGAAATGTATAAGTTAATTGTAGACCTGCATCTTCCTCCCTACTGAAGGGTGATATTACCAGTTACTTTCTTTCTGGAGGTCTAAATAATGAGGCATTCATGTGAATTATAAAAACTTGTGTAGACAGAGCATATTAGAGAAATGAATTGGTAATATACATTAGCCACTATATTATTCCTTTATTACATTCAGGTTGCATTTAAGAAAAAATGAAACGATAAAAAATAATTTTACTGATTTTCTGTACTTTTTCCAAGAGGAGTGTCTAACTAGGGGGAGTGAAAACCTAATACAGTAGATAACACTTGTGTATTGATTGGGAAATTTGGTACCTTTTGTTACAACAGTGCTAACTTGCCAGTGAGAGATTTGGAGAGGTTAATGTTATAAAAATTATTAATAAAAAACCCTAATCCTCATCATATCATGATAGTGTTTCTTTCTGCAGCAGTCAGTGTTGACTGGAAGTTCCAGGTTCATTGCTCTAGCCATTCCCTGCTGCCTGGGTTGTGTGTTTGAGCCCTCTCCTTCACACTGGCAGTTAGCTGGAGGAATAATGCCAACTGGGGGATGAGTGGGATT
This sequence comes from Cisticola juncidis, assembly GCA_013400215.1. NCBI lineage: Eukaryota > Metazoa > Chordata > Aves > Passeriformes > Cisticolidae > Cisticola > Cisticola juncidis. The sequence goes on along the minus strand of VXBR01007698.1, from coordinate 925,865 downwards.
GTACTGTTGCCCTCTCCTCCTCCTCCTGACAGGTTTGGACTGAGATCCACAGAAGCATAAGCCAGTCAGGGATTAATTTGATTAGCACTGCTGAGGCAGACAGAGAGATTAGTTTAATGGATCTGTGAATTCTTTTGCTGAAACCTGTGTGGTGCATCCTCTCCGAGTCACGGTGACAGCAAAGCTAAACGGAGATCAGCATAGGTATGTGGCCAGGTCTGTGAAATAGCAGCCATTCCCCAGAGATGTATTACCTGAGTTGACTTATGCTCCTTTTTATCATAGGGGTGTAATCCAACACCTAATTTCCGAATCAGCCAATGCTTATGAGGTGTTTAAAAAGAGAAATATCTCTTCTTTCAGGCATATCTAATTAACTGTGTATGGAACTGCTATAAATACATCAGCAGCAGAAATTTGCCAGAGATTGCTGTGTACCCTGCTTTTGAAGCCCCTCCACAGGTAAAACCTCTTTTTGAGATAAAAGGAAGCAGTATCATTAACTTTTGAGTAGAAAATCACCATGTCCATGTGTTTCCAAACCTTGTCCAGCTTTCTGAAAAAATACTGGAAAAAGAAAAAAATTTAAAGCAGCTAATTTTGTGGTGGGTTATTTCTTAGCTAAATTCTGACAGTGCCTAAAAAAAGGGTCTTGGGAGAAAAATTTTTGAATGTGTGGGGTTTTTTTTGTGGTAGAGGGAAGGTTTGATTGCACCAGTCCAAACCTTCCTTGCTGCTTTGCAAAGTCAAGGTGCAGTGGGGTATGGAGTGAATGAGCCAGGGTTAGGCTCAGCAGAGCAGTAAACTGCTCCTGTGCCTTGTGTCATTTCCTCATTTACTTACTAGGAACAGCAGTAAATTTTTAAAATAACTTTGCCTGTAACAGAGAATTACATTGTTGATGGGGCATGTGTGCTTTTGTGGGGTTTTTTATTTGTTTGTTTGAAATCTTTTGAATTAATCCTTTGAAAATGTCTTCTCCTTAGTATGTTCTGCCAACCTATGAAATGGCGGTGAAGATGCCTGAGAAGGAACCTCCACCTCCCTACATACCTGCCTGAAGCAATTTTTATGTTCATTAACATCTGTACCAGCTTCCTGGGGGTTTTGTCTTTTAATCTTTCAAAACTGCTTAAGTAATAGAAATATTCAGGGCTTTAGGAGCAAACTGTTCTGTTTAAAATGTTTGATATAAACTTACTAAGCAAAACACATCTGAGAGTGATTTCATTTGCTTTTTGTTTTCCCTAATGCTCTTAAACATTTTATTGCCTTAGGGCCTTACACCTGCAAGAACTTATGCATGTGACTAACTTGTGGCTTTAATAATACCAATTGAGCCACTCTGATTGAAGTTAGCTGTGATTATAAGTGTCTGCAGGATTATGCCCCTAATTTATATTAATTTTTTGTAAAGTAGTTCATAAAGACAATCTGATCGTGCAGCAAAATGACAGTTTGCCTTTATCCATTTTTCGGAGGGGGAAGGGTTTGAATGTGGTATATATGTGACTTTTTTACTTTGCACTTTTCTCATATGTTATCTTACCTTTTATTGTGGGTTTTTTTTTTTTTGGTTATCCTATGTCTTGAAACAGTATTTTTGAGGAACAAGTGAGGGTGGCACAGGAGTTCTTACAACAAGCTGGGAATGCAAGAAAAATAAATAGAAATGTGGAAGATGGTTGCATGCTTCTAATCTTCTATGTATTTTCCTCTTTGTGATAAATGATACTTAAATAAATCTTTTACAAAATGTTTACCAGGAGTGTTGGTTGATCTTTTTGGTGGCTTTTTTGTTTAAGTGCTTCAATGTGCTGCAGACAGTCCAACATACACTTAGTTACAGGTTTAGTCATTGATCCATTCTTCAGTAGAAGTCCTTATGTGGCTGGAGAACATGGATTTTCTCAAACACACAGTCCTGTGTTAAAGCCTTTGCCATTCAAGTATGTGGTTGACTTCTGCTTGTCTGATTGGTTCTTACCCATGAGCTGGGAAAAGGGAATTGCACTGGAGGCTTTGAGCCCTCAGGGAAATCTGATGTCTGGTGAGCTCAGGCATTAACAGCAGGACAGACATCCAGTAGGACTACAGCATTTACTTTGGAAGATGGCCAGAGTTGTTGGAGTTATGCCATAAACTTAGTGATGTTCTGCAGTCAACAAAAAACCCCAAACCAAAAAATCAAGCTACAAAAAACTTTCGACTCTTCCTCTTTTGTAGCAAGAGCTGTAAAGAAGTAAAAGATTATTTAGCAATTTAGTATGTCTAAAGAAATAAACTATCTTTCTGCTTTGGAAGAGAAGATTTACCAGGTGTTAATTTCTGAAAAAGGGATTAAAATTGCTACAGCATATAATTTGTGTGGTTATTCCTGTATTTTCAGTATGTACCTCTGCACACATTTAAAAATGCTTTATTAGGGCTGTTCCATCAGCAGTAGTTTCCCTGTTAACTCAGGTGCCACCTGTGAGAGCACCTGGAAGTGCACTTCGGTATCAGACCCGCTCTGCCTCTGGTCTGACAGTTCCATCCCTCCTGGTTACTGTGAGGGGTACCCAGGGTGTGGGCCCAGTGCTGATGGCAGCTGCACTCTCACTTCCAGATTCTGAGGAGCTGCATTGATCTGGACTCCTAGAGAGACTCCAGGGCATTTTTAGATGCTGCCACAGCCTGCTGCAGTGTGACTCAGGAGGGGGGATGTGAAAGACCACTGTGGTTTTGCGTGGTATGAGAAGCACAGCTGACACTGTTGGGTGTTTGGGTGCTGCTCAGGCGTGGATTCCAGCACACACATTGCTCTGGGTCCCTCTGCAGCAAGGGAGGGTGTGTGTGTCTGACCATGAGTGGGCAAAGAGCTCCTGCCAAGGGCTGGCTCTTGAGCCTGTCCAAGTGGGTGGCTGACCATGGGTGTGAGCAGTAGTTGGCAGCAGCAGGCACTGCCTGAAATGTGTTTGGGGTGTGTGTGCATGAGCTCTTGCTCAAAAAGCTGCAGTGTCTTCTGAGAGAGGAAAGCCATTATACTCCCCTGGAGCCCTGTCCTGTGGCTTTCTCCTGCTGGAAGGGTGATGGTCCCTCTTCCCTGATACCATTTACAGCCTTTGGCAATGTGACGGTGGCCTCTTCTGCTGTGCCTTTGCAGCAGAACTTCCTGAAGTGAGCCAGTGCCTGCCTGATACTGTACACTTCGGGGGCTGGTGATTCCTCTTCTAACTCAAGGCTTCCTGTTCCCCTGATGGAGGTGATGGGAGAGAAGTCGAGCCTGCATTACCAGAGGATACAGATTTGGCAAAGGTCTCTTCTAAACCCCTGTGCTGAAGATCAGGGTGCCTTTGTGTCCTAAGCCGTGCTTTATATTGAAGCTCACTGCAGCTTCCTGCAGGAACTGGCAGGAGTTCCAGTGCCAGGAACCAGCCAAATGCCCTTGGCTAGATTTGGCAACAGAGCGGGCAGTTCCTTGTTCACACTGGGAGCTTTTTCTCCCGTTCTTTGCAACTACTGTTCTGGAGCCTGGGCCAAACAGACCCGGTGAAGCAAGAACGGCGTCTCGGGTCTCCCTGTGCCCAGGTTTGAGCCCTGCCCTGGCCGTGCCGCAGGATTCCAACGAGGAGCTCTAATCCTCTCCCCCTCTCTCTTCCCGCGGCTGAGCGCCCGTCGGGGCGGGGAGCGAGGCCCGCCGGCCCGCCCTGGGGAGGAGGCGGAGGTGCGGTGGGTTCCCCTCGCTGTCCCGGCAGATTTAAAGGCGGCGCGGCGGGCGCGGGGCCGGCGGCGNGCACCCGGGGCCCCTCCGCAGGTACCGAACCCCTCCGCAAGTACCGCATCCCGGGTTCCTCCGCAGGTACCGCGCCCGGGGCCCCGCTCCGCGCTCCCCTCGCTGCTGCCCCGCTGCCGCTCCGCGCCCCTAAACCCCGCTCTCACCCACCTTGCTCATTGCTAGAAACATCTTTATTTTAGAATCGTGGAAGGACCAGGTTTCTGAATTTTTTTCTTCTCAATCTCAGAAAGAGAATTCTTCTACCTACAAATACTGTGCCTTTTTTCTTTTTTTTTCTTTTGACAAACCTTGCTTGTCTTTTTTTTCCCCCATGTCTTAAGCTATCCCTATCTTAAGCCGTATCTTAAGCTTATGCATGCATTAACATTTCTCCATGTTTTCTCAGCTTACCAAGGGCAAAACTGAGTTACAGGATGAACACAAAACTATATAGAAGATACCTGAATAGGATCCTAGAGTCATCTGGTCTATTACTCCATCCAAAGGCAAAATCAACTGTGCTGCTGTGCTTCCTGAAGGAATTTGTGCAATTTCATGTTTTCCCTCTGTTTTCACTTGAATCAGAGAAAAAAAGATTTCTAATAACTTGGAAAAAAAGGGTGCTATTTTTACCTCTACTTTTAAGATACTTGTGAATTTTTTTTTAATTTAAGCTGGAATGGAATAATAAAAGTGAACTTGATAGTAGCCAGGAGAGGTGTGTCAGGTTCCCAGAACAGCCCTCAAGATGTAAATTCAAACTGGACACCTCATATTTTACTATTTAAAGCGTTGGTGAGCCAGAATGTCTCTTTTATAGAAATACTCTTATTTAAGGTTGTCCATTTTTCAGCTGCAAATCCAGCTTTGGTGGTATAAACTAAGTACATGGTACCATCAGTGTCAGGATGTGGTGCCAGGACAGGGAGGGGGCATTTTTGTCACCTTCTGTCACTGCCTTGCTTGTTTTTTATCTTCCTAGAAGTGATGCTTGTCTCTGATCTGAGCCATGGCTTTTCTGCTTCTTTCTAGATTTCTATGGCAGTGATGAATTTTGGAAGTGTGTGTGTAAACGTTCATTTTTACATGTAAAATGACTTCAAAGTAATTTTACTTTTCTCTCTGTTCTACAAGCCTTAAAACAGTAACAACTTCAAAAAAAGCCTTTTTATAACATCATTTGTATCTTTTTCCTTGTTGGCCTTTATTTCTTGGTTTTGTGTATTTTGGATTGTGATTTACAAACAAGAAATAATTCCTAATTAGCAGTTTCTATTGCTACTATCCAAAAAAATATTAGGATCTGTTCCCTATGTAATCTACTCAGATGTTTTGCCATTTTATTTCTTTATCTTATAAAAACTGGAATTCGAGCTTTATGAAAATAAGCAGAAGGTTCATTTATATAGAATTGCTCCATCTCTTGTTGGTTGTTACATGAAAACCATAACCCTTTGTTTCAAGAACAGTTAGAAATTTTGAGGGCTCAAATGTGCACCTATCTGAAAAATTCAGCTATTTATTACTTGTCAAAATTAATATTTGAGACTCTCTAATATATAATTGGAAGCCTCTTTGTAAAGAATCAACCAACTTTATCTGGCAGGAGTAGTTTGCTGTGACAGCACTCACTGCCCTTGGGTGAGAGCTCCTGTCCTGTGCAGGAGATGACTGAAGCATTTTCCTGTCACCCTGGTTTTGAAGATTTTCTAAGCCTACTGTAATGCTCTTCATATTAGAGTCAGAAATTTTACCTTATCACACTTTCCACTATAAACACTAGCCATGTTTTGCTGTCTTTCATTGTTTACATATTTCTAAGTGAGAGGAGAAAGGTGATTGACAGTTGGCTTGACCAATGTGGATTGAGAGGTAGAATTCCATCCTCCAATCCTCAAGCCCCATGAGAAATGTATAAAACTAAGTTTTGTAAATAAACTCGCCCCCGTTTTTCGAATGTGACATTTTCCTTCCTTCTTGGCAGACACTGCCTGTAAGAACCGGCCTCTGGACCTCGTCTTCATTGTAGACAGCTCCCGCAGCGTCCGACCTGAGGAGTTTGAGAGAGTGAAAATCTTCCTGTCAGAAATGATCGATACCCTGGATGTTGGTGAACGAACCACGCGTGTGGCGGTCGTGAACTACGCGAGCACTGTCAGGGTGGAGTTTCCCCTCCGGACCCACTTTGACAAAGCCTCGATGAAGGAGGCTGTGTCTCGCATTGAGCCCTTGTCTGCTGGCACCATGACCGGCCTTGCCATCCAAACTGCCATGGATGAAGTCTTCACTGAGGAGATGGGCACCCGGCCAGCAACCTCCAACATCCCCAGGGTGGTCATTGTGGTGACAGATGGGCGGCCACAGGACCGCGTTCAAGATGTGGCAGCAAGCGCCCGGAGAGCCGGCATCGAGATCTACGCGGTCGGGGTGGGCCGGGCAGACCTGCAGTCCCTGAGGATAATGGCCAGTGAGCCTCTGGATGAACACATCTTCTATGTGGAGACCTATGGTGTAATCGAAAAGCTGACATCCAGATTCAGGGAGACTTTCTGTGGTAAGGGGATCAGTCCAAGAGAGTAGTGTAACTTGGCTCCTTGTGACTTCTGCTGCAGTTCCACTCCATAAGAAACAGGTTTTTGAGAAGTGTTATGTATCACATCTAAATATTTCCTTTACCATCCATTGGGCAAACAAGCCAACCCTCTTTTTCAGTGGAGGCCAAGTAATGGCCTTTCATTCTGGATAATGACCTTAGTGTAGGTAACAGACCTGACTGGAGCGGACCTCCAGTGTACTTGGTCAGATTTAGAGAGAGAGAAATCACAGCAATCTGGACAAGGTTTGACTGCATACATTTATGGCATTACTGAAGGTACACACCAGAGCTGTGCAGGCTACTTATTTCTTTTCCCATCTCACTGGGAAGCAAGGAGGGTGGGAGTGAGGATTTGAAGGGATTCCCTATAGGTTAAGAGTAGGAAAATCAGCATGGCATGGTATCCACCACTGGCTCGAGCAATCTGGTGCAGGATAAAGTACCCAAATGCAGCAGCAGGTCTTCTCAGGACAGGCTTTAAGTCCTTAGGCACTGCTGGGCTTTTCCAGTGTGCCAGGCTCACATCTCCCTCTGTTTCTCTGCAACTTGATTTAGACAAGGAACTGTGGGATGGGATTAATTAGCTTCCCTTTTCAGGGCTGATCTTATAAAAGTGCTGTATGTATTTGGTTTAGGCTAGAACTCCGCTAACAGTGCTGGGCCAGAGTGGGCTGTTACTGTTATTTACAGGGAAAAAACGTCATCTGGAGTATTTAGAACTGCCTATAGATAGCTGTGACACAGCTCTATTCACAAAAATCAAATGACAACTTTCTGCCAATTTCAAAACTTGTGCATAGTAGATTTTTCTAGTGAATTTCTAAGAAATTTACTTTAAAATAAATCTCCAGCAAATAATAGGTAAGATCAGGTATAAATAACATTGTAAGAGAATTAAAATAACAGCCACTTCCTTGGGAACTTGGTTGGCAGTATGTTACTTTTATTTCAGAGCCTTACTACAAATTACCACCACAACTTTTTTAGTATATTTACAGTGAATAGACCTCTTTCTCTAGGTATGAAATAAATACGTAAGACCATCTGCAAACTGGACACTGTGCCCAATAATTAGCGTAGGAAATGCCTTGAGGTTTGGCTTGACACCATGTTGTGCTGCTGATGTGACCAGATCCTCACAAGTGGACAGGTACCTGTGCTGTGAACGTAGCACTCATGTCCACCTGTGTTCTCACCAAAGCAAGTCCTTTCTAGCAGCAAAGAAAAATCCCTTGTTACTAAGAATAAACTTTCTGCTTATTGTGCTGAAGCATGGAAATTGTGCCCCTGCAAGGCTGGAGGGTAAATCAGAGAGCTCACACATGTACACTTCCAGTGTCACTCTAAGGCGCCTGCGTGCAGTTTGCCAGAATCTGTGGGATTCATGAAAATAACAGGGTGAAGGAAACAGTCCTTCTAAAGACTCCTACAAACCAAATGAATCTAAGAGGGTCTTGTAAAGACTCTAAGAGGGTCAGTGTGGTAAACTGGGTCCCTTTCCAGCTCCAGAGTACTTTTTATTGTGCCTACAGATCCATTCATTAGGGCCAGATTCAAAACAAAGTCTTCAGATGTAGACACTATAGATATTTTCTCCTATCACTTGTTCTAATCACTTCAATGACTATTGCCATTTCTGAGCTGATTCCAAGTCAAAATATATTAAAAAATGGAAATGTGCACTCCATCCCAAACTGCTTGTTATTAACAATGAGTTGTTTCTCTAACATGCCTAACAAGCTGTGGACATGTGTGCATCTGGGAGGCACCAGTGTGACCAGATCTGTGTGAGTAACCACGGATCCTATGTCTGTGACTGCTATGAAGGCTACACCTTGAACCCAGACAAGAAGACTTGCTCAGGTAACAATTAAAGGCTGCTTCTCCATAAGAAACTCATGGAGATATGGGCATGTTTTCTGTGAATTACTCTAAAATGAGAACTCAGCTGTAGTCTTTTCCTTGGTTCTAATAACAATAACATTGCATTTTTGTTTAAATTTGCAGATTAAAAAATGCAATTTGGCACTTATCTACCTTTTTATGGTCTTCACAGAATTCTATAAATATTGTTTAGCTGCTGAGCCTGACATGGGGCAGGTTATCATTCATCTCATGTGGGTTTTTAGCTTCATGCTTACCGAGGATGTACGAGACTGTTGGAATTGCTGATGAAATAAAGAACTGCATGAGGTGTGGTGTAGTCATGTCTTGCAGTATCTGCCTCCTCCCTTAAATAATTAATAACTAAATTCAGTTGTCTGCTGACATAATATAATAATTATAATATATATAATATAATAATGTAGTAGGACACTGGTTAAATCGTAATTAAATTGTAATTACAAATGTTGAGCATTTAAAACAGTGAAGTATCTGGGAGGGATTAATAGATTTCTTTCCTAAACCATGGCTCACCACAGCCATGGACATGTGTGCACCTGGAAGACATGACTGTGCCCAAGTCTGTCTGAGAAATGATGGCTCCTACAGCTGTGGCTGCTATGAAGGATACACTCTGAATCCAGACAAGAAGACTTGCTCAGGTAAGAACTGATTAAGGAAAAATGGTGTTCCACTAAAAGCAAGCAGCTTTTAAAAATCCGGCTAATTTATGTTATTTTTCTGATACATTATCCCAGAGTTTCTGTACAACTCCTGAAAACTCAGGGTATCATTATTTTTCCATATGTTCAGTAGTAATTTGAGATCCTTGGCTCTTCTGCAGTTGTGTGAAGCTTGTATTTGGTTAAGACTAAAATGCCATTTGGCATTCCTTGAGGATTTCACAGTATTTTCACACCCATGGAATATGAATTGCCATATCCAATATGTGATGTGGACCACTTCTGTCAGAAAACTCTTCAGTAAAGAAGCACAAGGGAATGAGATGAGGGAGAGCATGGACTGTGCTGGAAGAGGGATTGCAGTCTGTATCATCATGAGTGTGATTGCTCTTCCTGGTGGATATGTTTGCACTGTAAAAAATATTCCAGCATTAGAGCTCTAGAGGATAGAGGGAAATGTTCCTTCTCAGTGCTGGTCTCTTGTGGAGAACAAGAGCATAGATGAAGCTGGTACGCAGGGATGTACACATAAATATATATTATCCACAAATTAATATCTATTCTATATTATCTTCACTTGATTAGGGTTTGATCTTCACTCTGAATTTCTTCAGATGTCTCATTGGTGATTTATTTAGGGAAAATCCCTTTTTTTTTCCCCCACTTCCACTATAATTCCTTTCCTTACTATATTTTGTGTGACTAACTGTTGAATTAGGCTTCCAGTTCCAGGAAGTTCCTAGGCAAATCTCTCAAGTTAAGTCACAGGTCTTACATCTCAAAGAGGTGAAGCCAGAGGGTCTCGGTATTTCTTCCTGCCTAGGTTAGGAGCTGATTTTGTAAATATGGTGCCTAGGATTAGCTCTTAGCTGGCATTACAGAGAGACAATAAACATGTGAGGAAATGTAAATTCAATTAGGCCTCTCTTCGGGAGTCCAATGCCAAACCTCATTTCACAGCAAAATTCTCCTTCTGGATACTGAAATATTAAATTATTTTCTTCACATGCTTGTTTGTTTTTTTTTTTTTTTTTTTCCTTTTGAATCTCATTTTGTAGTACCTTGCTAATGATTTCCAAATCATTCAGGTCTTTGTGGTAATTATATCACACAGATGTGCAAAAATTATGCAAAAAATAGTCTAGGTCTGGGAGAAGGTATTCCTTTTCTCTTATTTTCCTTTACTTCCTTTCCCTTCTTTCTTTCTCCATCCTTTATTTTTTCTTATGCCTTACCGGGCCTTCTTACTGCAAAGATATCCAAATATAGGAACTCCTTCTCAGCTTGCCCTTTCAGAACTGACGTGTTAAATTTGGCAGAAAACAGCAGCCTCACACATAAAGCACCCACTTTGTAACTGGCAGTGGGTGTCACATCATTTTTAGCAGCCACGTATACTTTCTGTTTATGGTCTTTTCACTCCATAAAACAGTGTCTTCTCCAACTCAATTAGAGCTGAAGTAATGCCAAACAGTCTTTTAAAATCAAGATATTTGTTCTCTGAAATTCTGTTGGATAATTGTTTTGTAACTTCATCACTTCTAGTTCCATTCCTTTTGCCATCTGTTACAGCTGCAAAAAAGTGTTGCCAGTATTCCAAAATTTTGTACCAATTTTGGGACGTTGATAGCAGATAAAAACACACTCTATGCACCTTGCTCTCATTAATAGCATGCTGACATGCAGTAAAAACATTCTGGTTTGAATCCAAGTGAAGATACATTTGCAAATGGGAATCACTATGATCAACTCTAAAGGCTGAAGATTGGATATGGAGTAATGTTCTCCTCAGCTGCCAGGGAGAGCTCAGGGAGAAATGCCTCCCTCAGCTGCCAATGTGTGTGTGCCCAACAGGCACGACTGCGGGCAGGTCTTGACCTCCAGACCTAGGGAGGGATTCATGGAAGCACTGTGAAATAGCACAGCAATGCTCGCTGTCTCATTCTGAAGAGACTGCTGACTTCTCTGTGACACTAGCTGGCTCCTCCAGTTAGATTGCTGTGACTTCATGCTAGATTTTAAATTCACTTGGGCCTGTTTGAATGATGTCATTCCCTCCATCTTTATCCATGTGAAATTTAAATGGATTTGTGCCCACCCTCTTGAATCAAGAAAGATACTCCCTATGCCTGCATATTGCAAATGTTAGAAACCAAGAGTACTTGTGGGGTGACACAATTAAAGTCAGTGGGGAGGCTGGTTTGCCTCTGCAGCAGGCCTTTTTTTTTCCCCCTCAGTAATGGTCTAATTTAAACAGTGTAGAGTATCCAGGTAGGCAGGTGAGGAACACCCTGTTTTTCCTTCTTGGCTGCAGTTGAGCTCTCTCTTGCCTGTACTGAACTCTGACACTCAGGTCTCTGGCTACACATCAGGCCCTGTTCACTGCTGCCCCTCCTTCCCAACTGCCCTGGGCTGCAGTGCTTGCTGTAGTCTCACAGGGTTCAGCTCATTCCACAGGATCAAGCATTTTCTTGGGATTTAAATGTTCAGTAGTTGTAATTAATATGCTAAATGCTGTTTTCTCTCTTAGGAGCCATAATGAGCAGTCTTGTAACAACTGAAGAGTCCTGTAAATGTGAAGCTATAGTTGCCCTCCAGGATTCAGTGACCTCACTTCTTGAAGCTCTGTCCACAAAATATATCCTTTTTCTTACATGATCACCTGCATTCAGCACTTTCCTGGTATTTTAGAGGTAGCTATTTTGATATAAACCAGGGAAGAAATATTCCTCAAAAGAGAAAGTATTTTCAGGGTGATTTTAGAAATATTCTGGAAAAAAAGATAAGTTGTTGCAAACACCACTATGTTTTCACATTTCATTGAAGAGCAACATGATACAGATAAAATAAATGCATATGCCCACATCCCTTAGATTATATGTGCCATGCGGAACGTCAAGCACTGCTCTGCTCATAATTCTTCTGGGTGGCTTTTATTGTTCCATCAGTTTGAGCCCTCCTATTATATCCCAAAACTTTAGAGACAGCTTCATGGGTAGAGTGACAACAGTCCCTTTGGCTGTGGTACTCCTCTGCACCCCACCTCCATAGGCAGGCACTGTCCCACGTGATTTTCAAGCACCTTCTTTTCTCAGAAAATCCTGGGATACAGGAGCATGAGAGAGCTGCAAGGCAGGGTGCTGAGGCTGAAGGCTCTGGGCAAGCCTTGTGCCTGTAGGAGATCCAAGGTGCTGGCTGCTGGTGGAATTTCCCAGCTTAGTTTGCTGCAGTGTTGTGTGTGCAGCCGTGAAGAGAAATGCGGTCAGCCCCCGGATTAGACATTCCACAAACATGTGGGAGAGAAAAAGAACCTCAGCCAATAAACAAAGAGAAAGTGGCAAACTCTCGTACCACAGCAAGCCTGAGTGCTGGAATAAATGCCCTCAGATGACATGGCAGGAACTAATAACTGGAAGCTGAAGCTGGACAAGCTGTGGTACATCATAAGGCACAGTTTTTAGAAGTGAGAGTAGTTGATCACTGCAACAATTTACCAAGGACTGTCGCAGATTTTCTTTGCTGAAAATTTTTGAGACTGAATGCTTTTTTCTGTCAAAGGTGCTCTTATTCAAATAGGAATTGATTTAAAGGAGCATTATGTCTGTGGTTATCATCCCAATCCCTGGGGCCTCAAAATCATGGAAGAGTGGACTATTTAAGATTAAAAAGAAAGGAGAGCAAAGCAGTGAGTTTTATACATGAACTCATCATTTAGACAGATACAAGAATTTTTCAGTTTGCCAAAGTTTCTGAAAGTCAAACAAACACTTCTGCCAAGGACACAGGACTTTCCCAGTTTTTGAGTAAATTCAAAGTTATTTTTATGAGATCTAATTGCACATCCCTCTTCTTGCAGTGTGCTTGGAGTTCAGTTTATCTGCCTGGGAAAAGTGAGAGGGAGAACTCTGATTTTCCTGGATTATAATGTATAATTCTAGGGAATTTGATTCGTTAAAACTTTATGTCAAGTTATTTAAACCTGTAATGTCATCTCAGCAGTAGCACGTCCTTCAGAGATCAATGTTTCTGCCCCAAGAATTCATGTTAGCAAGACGATGTTGTGGGTTTCAGTTAGGAATAGACTTTATTACAACAAACTGAGGCTTTCTTTCAAAGTTATTCTTCGATAGGCCATTCCTATTCGTAGCATCCTTTCAAGATAACCTGGAAAACATAGCAGAGACCATCACATTCCACTCCTCATCCCTGAGTATCACCTGATCCAACTCTTTCTAAGAAATTAGGGCTGTTGAGATTATTTGGGAAGATGCCAAATCTTGACAGAGCTCTAATATGTTTGGAAATCTCTGTTTCAAGCATGTATTGGCCTCCTCTAGAAAACAGACTTTTTTGAAACTGCAGCAATGGGAAAGACTGTAAATAAAACAAACCTTATAGTCATCTATTTTATTGCCCTTAACAACTGACCACTAGAGGAAGTGTCTGAGAAGCTGAAGGCATATCAAGACAGACAGCAGATTGTCTGAGCTATCGTTTTGCTTGATTTTAAAATAATTTTTCAGAATTAAGCTTTTTTATGGCTTTCAGGAAGCTTTATTTCATTGCACAGCTTACAAAACAGCAGCAGGTTTATTATTATTGACAAATGTCAAGAAGACTTCAGGAAGACAAGAGTCTTGAAAAATACAGCAATCCTGAGGATCTTCATGTACTGTCACTTTATAGCCATGAAGCTCCTCATACCTGCTGTGCTTGTTTGTACTGCAGATACTGCTTTTCTGAAGTAACTGCATATTTTATTCTCTTACTTCAAAGTAAATGCAGAAAAAAATGAATTACATTATATAAAACTTCGAAATGGTAAGGCAGAATGAAAAAATGTGGCTATGTCTTATTTCAAGTAAATGGGAAAGTAAGTTGAGACCTTGTAACTTAATAAAATACAACATAATATGCATATTGATGTTGGAAGTTATTTTGTATTCAACCTAAAGGACATGTGTTATAAATAAAGAGTTTAAAAAAACCAAGGAAACAAAACTTTGAAGATAAAGGAGGCATAAATGGAAGAAATAAACAGAATACTGCCCCAAGTCATGTTTGGGAAAAGAAGTATTTGATTTTAAAACCTAGATGTCACTGTAAATATAGATAAAAGATTGAACAGTAATTTCAAGTATTAATAATGTTTAAAATGTAGAAGAATGAAAGATATTCTCCAATTTAATATTTTTATCCTGCAAGATTTACTTATATTATTAGTCAGTCATTCCTTTTGTCATTACACAGACTTTACTGACATTTTACTTGTGTCAATCAGGCTTTTAGGGTAAGGCACACAAGCCAACAGTTAAAAAAAATAATTGCTAAAGGAATCAGTTCATTTTATACACTTGGCATTTATAATCATCCAAATACTTTAGAGATTAGATTTAAATTAGGAGTCAAAACAATGGGGTTTTTTAAACTGAAAAATCCCACATATTTTGTAGACCCCCTTGCAATAAAATTACACAAAATATTGTATCTGGTACCTGCCAAGGATGTATTAAACTAGATCTGTACTTGTTTCACACCCTGCACATACCACATTCAAGCATGCTCAGTTATGTTCATTTCACCACACATGGGAGTGTGACTTCATGTATGCCTACACAGTAATGTTAAGCTGGAATAAAACACTAAATAGCACAAGCGAACATGAGACACAGCTTCAGCTGGAAGGACTAAAAATGAGACTATAAACCCTCCAAGAATGCTGAATTTGGCTGTGCTAGGTATGTTGTGATGTGTCCCTGTACTGATAATAATTTGCTGTAGTACAATTAAAATTAGCGTGGGATGTCCTGGCTATGCTACACTTGCTTCCTTAAAGTGCTGTGCATGCAATTTTTTTTTATTTCTTCAAGTCATGGAGTTTTATATCCAGCACTTTACTTTGCTTACTTTCATGTCCTCTGCTTAGGCACGGGTATTATACAGGCATTTATAGGGCCAGAAGTATGCCTTGGCCTCTGTAATTGGGAAGAATAAACAAGTTGTAAATCTAATGCAAGACTTTACAACTTCTTGGCAATTGGGAGGGGATGACATCAGTCCTATTTACACTAAGGCCAGTTGTCAGATGAGATGTAAAATTTTATAAGATACTGGAAAATGGTCCTGGAGGCCAGATGTATCTTGCAAGCTGTCAGCTGGGCAGGCTTTGATTAATGCACAAGTATTCATAACTTCATTTTGTATTACAAGTGATAATATTTACGTTCAATTCCTCTGAGCAATTACCTGCCTCTCTTTGTGAGTACCACATAAAATTCCAAGATGATATAAATGCTTTGTTTAAAATAGGACATATTGTTGTTCAGAAAAATTGGATTTATTATCCAGCATGCTACAAGCCAATAATTACACACTCACACTCAAAAAAGACTTGATTTTTTTTTTAGAGTTGTGCACTCAGGACTGGGTGCTCAGTGGTTTTCCAAAGATCAAGCGCATTGCATATAAAAACTTTTTAAAGTTAGTAAAGCACAAAAATATAGTAAAATTTCTCCCTGAATACAATAAAATTGCAGTACAGATTCTATTTTTGTTCATGTGCAGTTCATGAGTCCCAAGTCAGCTTCAACTTTGGAGGTCCTTCTGTTAAGACCTCCACCAAGCTGGAGGAATACCTTTGTTCTGTGTGTAATGAATTGATGAGTCCAGCCCTTCCAATTCCATGGCTCTGTGTGGGGTCAGCAGTCTCTGACAAGGTCCTTTACACTTCTCAGCTAGTGGAGTATCTTTCCAGGTTTTTGGGTAGATTTAATCTCCACACTTGAAAGAATATATTGGTGACTTGTTTGGGACTGGTGTTCTGAGCAGCAAGTACCTGTGTAATAATCTCAGGGTTTCATTTAAAGACAAGAGATAATCTGTTAAAGCTTTTTCTCCTACCACATCATCTGCTCAGTTTTTCCTCTGAGATTCACATTATGTGGTGTACCATGCAGAATTTCAAATTTTTCTGGATTTTTCAGTACAACCCGGCAGACTTCTTCCAAAGTATCAAATCAGTGGTTGGTTCCAAAAAGGAACTTGTACATATACAGGGTTTTGGTGTGCCCAAATTCTACCCACAATTGAACTAAATGCATAACTTCCTTCAGTCTGACCATCAGTACTTTTCTGGTCCCAATTATCACTATCCTGATTCTTTCTCAGAGAAACCAACAATTGTACACTCTCTTCTTCACTATCCACTTTCAAACACCTTTTCCCTATACTACAAGCAGAACAGCAACTAGGTAATTTCTTTTTCTCTTCCATCATCTTTAACACATTTGAGTCAGACACCAATAACCTGCATTTCTTTCTTGTTTTAAGACCATTTCTCAACGAGAAAAATAAATCCACACACAGGATTTCATCCCACTTATCCGATTGTCTGCAAAACAACAGCTGTAGCATGTTATTATAATTCAATGTTCCCATTTCTGGCTTGTTTTCATCACCATTCAATTTATATTTGGGCCACCATTGAGTGCAGTATTCCTTTAACTTCCACGTTGTAAGAAGTTCTCCACCAAACTTGTCCCAATGATTCAAAATACATCATAATGGAGAACAAGGAGAAAGTTTAATTGATTACCCCATTCCACATTGCTACCCAAAAAAGATTCTTTTTTTAAACTTCATATACTCCACTTGTCACTGTCAAGCATGTATGAGTTTTCCAAAATTCTACTACACAATACCAACTCCAGAGTATTATATCAACTCCTCTTCTTATTTTATACAGTCTCTTTTTGTATGTTGCATCTTTGAGTCTCTTACCCACTCCTGGATGGGGAGATATTTTCAGAGTTCCTGACCAAAAGGCCAATGTGTGCTGGAGTTTCATAGTCCTACAAGTTACATAGTTTTCTTATTAATTATTCTACCTTCTGTTGGTTAATGATTCTCTTGCTTCTCATGCTAATTAGTCCACATACACAGTCTTTCTTTTGGGTCTCCTTTTGGTGGGTTTCTTGGGTCTGGTGGTTGCAAACTGCACCTGCTGGAATCACCCTTTATCCAGTCAGAGCTGATTTCCACACAGTTGACTTTATTCATTCCTTTCTTATCTTGGGAGTTCTGCCAAATGTGAGCCTTGTGGCCCATAAATTCTGCGTTCTTTGTGTCCATTATCAGTGTGACATCCTTCTTCCCAAGCTTTATTAACACCCCCCTAGGTCTGAGATCATCAAAACTTGTCCAGCCATAAATTTTAACATGACAGTATTACCGGCAAGTAATATATTTTTCTAACACCTCAACATCACCAAGAGCTTGTTAGTTGCTCTCTGTTTCATGGATTAACTCTCCTTCCTTTTTGCATAGGAATTTAAACCAGAAAGCTGAAAGAGAGCAGGTTTAGGTTATATATTATGAAGAAATTTGTTACTGAGGGGGTGGTGAGGCTTTGGCACAGAGAAGCTGCGGATGCTCCATCCCTGGAAGTGTTCAAGGCCAGGCTGGGTGGGGTTTTGAGCAGCCCGGTCTAGAGGAAGGTGTCCCTGTCCATGGCAGGGGAATGGGATCTAGATGGTCTTTAAAGTCTCTTCCAACCTAAACCATTCTACGATTCTATGCTGATGTGACACTACAAACACCGGGCGCAGACAATCTGGGATCACAAACGTTGGGATTTTTCTTCGTGTAAAAGCAGAGTGACGTTTATTAACGAACTGGCAGTGCTTTCTATCCAAGCTGAGCACTGCCATTCCCGGGCGGAGAGCCCCCACAGCCCCGGCCGGGACTTTCCCTCACG
This sequence comes from Cisticola juncidis, assembly GCA_013400215.1. Lineage (NCBI taxonomy): Eukaryota > Metazoa > Chordata > Aves > Passeriformes > Cisticolidae > Cisticola > Cisticola juncidis. Next base: position 908,190 of record VXBR01007698.1, on the reverse strand, counting down.
GCCCAACCCCGGGGCGGGCACGGCCGTTCACGGCCCGGGGCGGGCACGGCCGTTCACGGCGCGGGGCGGGCACGGCCGTTCACGGCCCGGGGCG
>VXBR01007698.1:818702-907820 GCA_013400215.1 Cisticola juncidis | reverse complement strand
CGGCCGTTCATAGCGCGGGGCGGGTACGGCCGTTCATGGCGCGGCCGCTCCCCCGGAAGCGGCGCCATTTCCGCCGCGGTTGCCAGGGGGACGCGGGGCTGGGTTGGCCGCGCTGCTGTGAGGGGCGGCCCGGGCGGCTCCGCGCTCCGCCGGGATGTTCATCTACCTGTGCAAGAAGGTGCTGCGGGGGGCGGCGGAGGGCAGGCTGTCTCGGGCAGGGGGAGCTGCCCTGGGGAGTTCGGGGATCGGGAGCGCGGTACCCGCGGGGGCTGAGGGCGCCCTCGGGTCCCTCCCGTCGCCTGCGGTCGCTGCGCGGTGTCCGGACGCGGTGCGGCATTCCCGGAACGCTGCCCTGCTCTGTCCCGCCGCTTCCCTCGGCCTGCCTGGGGCTTCCTTGGTCTCCCGTTGCTCCCACAGCTCTGCAGTTTTTCCCCCGATGGGCTTTGGACGCGGCTTTTCCGCTGGAGACCGAAGCCCCGTGCACTGTGTGACCTCTGTCACCTGTTTTGTTGCTCAGCACACCTTTGAAGGTGTCCCATTATTACTTAGTGCATAAGTTCAATTGCTTGAGGGTGTCACAGTTTCACTAGTGCTCACAGTTCTGTCTTCTCTCTTGTTTTTGGCATGTACAGATCTGTTAATAGAAATAAATTTATCTCTTGTGCTATTGTGGCTGTCTCTGAGGTGTTCAAATAGACTATGTAAAATAAAACATGGTTATTGCAACTGTGTAGAGATACAAAATACTTCTTTTTCAGATTGCAATTCCAAATAATACTCGATTAAAATGTGTTTCCTGGAATAAGAGCCAAGGTTTCATAGCCTGCGGTGGAGAGGATGGATTACTGAAAGTTCTAAAATTAGAAACACAAACAGGTAAATGAGTGGGGGAGTGGGGGCTGTTTTTTAAAATTTTTTTATTTCAATAACATATCCCAGCACACTCAAGAACACATAGCTTCTTCCCCGAGTTACTTGACAATATTGGATTTTTTTTAAATCTGTACATAGCTAGTAATGTATTTCTTCTAACATCAAAATTTTTTCGTCACTGTCTTAAAATTTTTCAACCTTTTTTTTTGGAATGTAACAAAATGTAATAACCATACCTGTTGTGGGGTTTGGAGGTTTTTTGTTTGTTTAGTTTGTTGGCTTTCTTTTCTGGGAAAACTGCTAGACCTTAAGGCACATATCAATTTGGGTGACAGATGTGAATAGCAAGCACATGGAACTGAGGGGTGGAAATTTCATCCTGCAGTTACTGTGTGCTTCCTTTTAAGTGGTTCAGTTTATCTTTGTAAATAGTGATTAGAGCTTCAGTATTCATAGAAACATGGTAATGTGTATGCTGTGTTAGGTTTATTTTCATAGTGAATTTTGTTGTTTTTTAGATGAAGCAAAGCTAAAGGGACTAGCAGCTTCTAACAACATTTCTCTGAGTCAAACTCTTGAAGGTCATAGTGGTAAGTGTATTTGGGCATCTGGTCTACTTTTAGTGAGAATAGAAATACAAGATATTGTGAAGCTGATAGAGTAATTTTGGTATAACTTTTTATTGTAAATCCAAAATAAAGGTTGTGAGTATCCAGTATGGTATGTAACAGCTTGGCTGTATATTTTTACCATATTGTATTGGATTAGGCTGTTTGAGGGTTTTTTTTAATGTATGTGAGATTTGCTTACATGTTACAGTAGGTTTCCATTTTCTTCTGAAGAAATGAAAATTGGTTCAGTAAACCCGATTTCTGTGTTAAATATATCATAATTTTTCCCTTTATTGACAAATTACAGACTGTGTTTATGCATAGACTGCAGTGTACAGACAAAGTTTAGATTAGAAAGCAAGCTGGAGAAGGATAATGTGTGAAAGTAAAAATTGAATGCAGCAAAATTAGGGAGGACTTACATTCTCACATGAGAAATGTTGAATGGTCATCACCCATGGACAATGGGTAATGAAGAAGATTGCTAAAGAAGAATGCTAAAAGAAGAAGAAGAAGAATGCTAAAACCCTTGTATTATTTGAAGAAGTGGACTTTTGTATGAGGACTTGCAATTGAAATCTACCAATAGTCAGGTTATTTTGAGGGCTTAATTAAATAGGATTGAAACAAAATAATTGTGAGGAATTGATTTAGTAGATACTTTGAATGGATGTCTTCAATTCTGAAATAGATTACTATTACCTAAAAAATCCCTGACGTTCAGAATATCTTTGATTGCATCTCTTAGCAAAGTTCATGACTGAAACACTAAAAATGGAAAGGATACCAAGAAAATGGGTACCCAGCAGTGAGGGCAGGAAAAAGTGTGATACAAGTTGATCTACAGTATGGAACTGATAAAAGTCCAAAGATTTTTCAAATATTTATGAGTAAGATCTCATATGGAGCTTGAGGGTCTGAAGGGTTTGTATGTACAGTGCTTTTTGGGTAATTGTCAGGGAGATTGTGTTTTAAAAGTGCAGCAATAGTGAGGCTCAGACTACTAAGAGGAACAAAACTCCCAATCTTCCTACAACAGTAAAGTTTTGTCAGTGTCCCAGAGTGTCAGAGGTGGTCAGAAATTGCAAAACTCTGATTTGGGTTTTGGGTGTGGAATCAACACAGGATTTAGAGAGGATGTTACTCCAGTGGGGGAATACAGAAGCAAAAGGAGCTCTTGAGCAGAATTTTGAAAGAGGAAATAAGTGACACAGAAGGAAGCCTACAATTAAATCAAAGTCAGCAATACAAATTTCTGAAAAGCTTCATGTTGATTAAGTTGGATATTGTATTTTTTATTAACTACTTAAAAAATGCCAAAAAGTTTTTCATCACTTTCTAGGTGTGGTGCAGGTGGTGACGTGGAATGAACAGTATCAAAAATTGACTACCAGTGATCAAAATGGCCTCATCATTGTGTGGATGCTGTACAGAGGTATTCTGCAGGATAAACTTGAGATGTCTGTGCCAAGAGAAATATTTTTTTCCTCACCTGCAGTTTTTACAATTCTATTTCTGAGTTTTTATTTTGCAGATTGTATAATTCAGAATGATTTAAAGATTATTTTCAAGTTTTATTATCATACCTGCCTGTATGTTTTATAGTGTAGTCACATGTGACAAAGCATTTGTCCTGCAGAGCTACCATAGGAGAAGATACCAGTACTTAGCCATGTGCTTGATAAACTGCTCTAAATTTTTTATCTTTGTTGCTTGGAATACAATATGAAAAATATATTGTGCAGAGAGCATAAACATGTTAGTAGACTACCAGAACTTAACAACACAATGCATAAAGCATCAATTAAATACTCTAATAAAAACAGTCTCTAGAAATATTTAAGGGAATGAACCAATATGACTAACCAGAATATGACTATAATTATATCTCTTATTGCTCTTGACCCTTTCACACACATACTGTGGTTCACTGGAATTCATTTGAAAGTCAGCAAACCTCACAGTCAAGGTAACCACTTTACAACACCTGTGGGAAAGAAAAAGAAAGTAAAGGGTTTGCCTATTGTCTTGGGAATTTTAGTTTAATGAAAAATGGAAAAAAGTAAAATCTCAGTTCTTTGTCTCATTTCAGGAGTAAAGAATAAAAGTCTTTCTGGCTGATACATGATGGCTACTGTCACATAAATAATCTCTCAGTTATGAAAAATAATCAGTAAATTACTTATTATCTATTCCTAGCAAAGCCACTTGTTCCCTCTGTTTATGTTTCCTGTTGTATTGTCAGTTCTAAAATTACTTAAGCACAGAGCTCTTTCTGTTGGGCCCCTCTTGGACTTTGGCTCCTCTTTCTGAGTCTTCATTCATCACAGCTTGCTTTGGAAATGAGCAGCTCGTGTGGGAACACGGGGTTTCACAGTAACTGTGTCTGTGTCTTTTGGGGACACTGTACTGAAAGGGCAGTTCAGTGATTCCCATGTACCTTGAGTCCTTAGAGGTTTATCAAATCACAAGTATAACTCTGTTTTTTTCTTTCACTACTAACAGGTTCTTGGTATGAAGAGATGATTAACAACAGAAATAAATCAGTGGTTCGAAGTATGAGCTGGAATGCTGATGGACAGAAGATCTGTATTGTGTATGAAGATGGAGCTGTGATTGTTGGATCTGTGGATGGTAAGATTTTTAAGCCCTATTAATTGTTCTGCTATTACACAAATTTATTTGTAGTATTATGTACACAGTGGCTCTGTTTCTCTAGGTAAATACAATTAATAGTTACTTACTCATTGTTGCTTTGACTTTAGCTGTTTTAGTTTTTACACCAGTAACTTGCATCCTGGTTTTAATTTTGTGGTGTATTTACTAAGTGCAGTGAATGTTTTGTTCCAGGCAATCGGATTTGGGGAAAAGACTTGAAAGGTACCCACCTGTGCCACGTGGCCTGGTCCTCCAACAGCAAAATTTTACTCTTTGGAATGGCAAATGGAGAGATTCACATTTATGACAGTCAGGGAAATTTTATTGTAAGTTCATTGTGGTATAATTAAAGATTATAATTATATTTAAGGACTATAATTGACTTCAACAGGCTTAAAAGCTCACTTCCTCTTAATTTATTTCATGTTTGTTCAACTGGTGGACTTCATTACTGAGAACTGGACAACCTTGTTCACAGAGCTTTTATTCAAGAGTTCTGCAGCATTTTATTATAATTATTTCTTTTTTGGTAGCTAAATGATTATCATATCAACAATGCCTTTCAGCCTTGCAATAGTTACTGAAAATGTGAAAGTAGGAATGGTCAGACTGGTGAAATTAAGTGAAACTCTTTAGGGCATCTGAAAATATTTACTTCCAAAGATGTTTGTGATGATAGGTCAGATTTAATATTTTTTAGCTGTTGTTTTTTTCCTGCTTTCATTATTTGGAGGAACTAATGCTGGCTTAAAGGATATTGGCTTCTTACAACTTCTGCTTCCTAAAGTATTAGCATGCTTTAAAAAACCCAATAATTTATTTTCCTATTACTCCCATTCTTTAGCGAAAACCTGGTAGTGAGTGGAAAAATAAAAGGAAATAGCTATAGATATGTCGAATTCCTGCAATCTAGATTTATTTATTTATTTTTATATTTATTTTTATTTACTTACTTAAAGTATTGGAATATGACTATAACAAAATGCTAAGTAAAACACTGACTTTAAAAACAGTGTATTTGGGACCATGTTCTTAACTTTTAAATTCCTACTACGGTGAATTTTCTTCTCCTTTCCATTACCTTCCTAAGAAAGTATCTGCTACCCTTCCTATTTTCTTTATCCTCCCACTATATCTATCTTCCCACTCTGTGAGTCATGGTATTTCCAACTGCTACAAATTACTGAAATTCTTTAGGTAATTTGCTGTCGTTTCCCCCACCATATCAACAATATGTATGGCTGTGCTCTCTCTCCCTCTTCCCCTCTCTCCCACAACTTACCTGGCATTCCTCTTTGAATTGATCCAGGAATACTCTTATCTTTCAGACAAACCCTGACTTGTGTTACCAGGTATTCTGGGCTAGTTCTTGCAAAAGTTGTCTTAATTTGTGTTCTAATTTGGACACTAGTTTTTTCCAATTATTTTTATATGTTATTTAGCAAACTTCAGTCAAGAAAAAGCAAACAAAAGTTTTTTTTGTTTTGTTATTGTTAGTTATTGTTGTTGTTTATTTTGTTGTGGTTTTTTTTTTTTTTTTTAATATTGTGCCCAGGAATGATTTGAAATAAAAACTATCTTTTGCAACATTCCAGGGGGTTTCTTGTGTCTATGCACATGTGTGAGTGGTGGCCTTTTTATGTTTTTGGTTTTCTTTGTTTTTAAGTTACTTTTCAAAGAATGAAAATGCCAGCATCAGGGCTCCTCTTTGTAGTTAAAAAGTATGTATTTTCATATGTCTAAACTGGCTTTGATTCTATAAGGAAGCTTTTCAAACCCATAAAATTCTGAGAACTTAAACATTTTTCCCAGGACAGGAAAACAATTTTTCTTAGACCTCTTGTCTTTTGCAAGTGTCAGTAGAGATGTAAATAATTCTTTAAATAACATGTTGTATATGACTTTAATGAGGCATTCTTGTGCAGGTGAAAATGAAGCTGAGTTGTTTGGTGAACTTGACTGGAGCCTTCAGCATTGCTGGGATACACTGGTACCACGGCACCCAAGGCTACATTGAACCCAACTGCCCTTGCCTTGCTATCTGTTATGACAATGGGAGATGCCAGATAATGAGAGATGAGAATGACTACAGTAGGTACAAAATGTGGGGTGCAAGTTACTGAGCTTCTCTTGGCCCAAAATATCTACTAGTGTTGATACTCTTGGTGTTCATTCCTTCAATACTAGATCCTGTTTTGATTGACGCTGGCATCAATGTGGTGTGTATTCAGTGGAACCCCAATGGCAGCGTCCTGGCAGTGGCAGGCTCCCTCAAAGCAGCTTCTCAAGATAAAGATGTCAATGTTGTGCTGTTCTACACTCCCTTTGGTGAGGTAAAAATGTGTAGTCTAAATGTTTGGGGGTTTCTTCTTTCTAAATTTTATTACGTTTTGCTACGAGGTCATTACTGGTAGAATTTGGATGCCAAAATATAGTGTTTAGTGCTCAGAGGTATCCATCTGGGATATCCACATGGCTCTGGAAACAGGACCCATGCCCTTTTAGAACAGTGGCATAGTGACCAGCATGGAGATCCAAGTGCCTCTCAAAACAATGATAGGATAAGTGTGGTGCCTAACTTTAAATACCAGATCCCTGAGATGAGACTCTAGAGGATAAGCAGTTGGAGCTCAGGCAGCAGTCAAGATATCAATGTCTGTGTATCAAATCCAGAGGTACTTGTTTTTCTACACTGGCTGTGTAAGAGACCTGGACATCTCTAGATTAGAAACTGAAAATACAGCAGTGAATGAGTATGAAATACTTGGCATTTGCTCTTTTTTTGTGGAATCAGTAAAACTGGCAAAAAAGCATCCTGTAACAGTAAAAGCAATGGCTCAAAAACCTCAGAAAAGCTAAATTTTTTCTAAATGTCTTCATTTGGCTGTTGGGGCAATTGTTTTGTAAATGTGTTTTTTGTCCATCCTGTCTTTTTAGAGTAGATTAAATGTTTGATAGTTGAGAGACAACTGGTAAATATATTTTTGTTGTGCTATTTTTGCCTTGCCAGATAATATTCCTTTCCCCCTTAGTAATATACCTGAACATGAGTAAGTTGGTGTTATGAGTGTGATGAAATTTGTCCCTTGTACAAGAGAAGCACTGGCCAGCTCTGGGCTGTGCTGTGAAAGGGGTTAAGATCCAACATCATTTGTAGGGGTTGCCTTAGTTGAAAGTATTTAAGGGAACTAAAGGTATTGGCAATAAATGTTGCATCTCTGGTTGCTGATGTCCTTTGGATTAACTGAAACTGGCATTTCAGATTTTGTGTTTAGTGTTTAAAAGTAAATTCTTCATGTCTTAGAATTGTTTTGTGCTAGTTCTGATACCCAGATGGGGACTTAACTTTTTTGAAGAGGGTATTTTCCATGAATAATGTGTAAGCAGTATTTTGACTTGGTATTTGCATCTGATCAAAGGCACAGAATAGGTACTGAACTGGGTAAATTCATTGGTAGGAGTTTCCTTAGGCACAAAGTTATGCCATCAAAAGGAAAGTTAGATCTGACTGTAAGTATCAGTATGCTATTCAGTAAAATATATTTTTTGAAGTCTAAGATTATTCAAAAACATACAGTAAATAGTAAATAAGTTTGTCTTTTATTACATGCATCTATATTATTTACAACTAAAAAGGTACCCACAAACAAGTGCTCTGTGGGACTAAGGTGATAGCTTTTGAAAACACTTTTTTTCTCAATTGTTTCCTTCATTCAATTTAAAATTCTTCAGCAAAATAAAGATATTTGAAAAAAGATGGGAAGTGTACCAAATGCCTTTCTTAGATTCTTTTGGAAAGGGGATAGAGAAGAGGAAAATGTCCATTGCCTCACTGAAAATGTGTACCTCTGCAGCTAATTAATTGCATTCTCTTGACATAGAGCAGGGATATGTTTTTATTTGTTTAAGCTATCAGCTGTAGTTAAGGGTGTTGTACATGAACTGACCAATGCACTTGCAGTGTCAGGGAAGCTTCTGAGGCGTGTCAGGATCAGTACTACTGCTGGGTTTTAATTGTGACTGAAATTATAAAGGTGATTCAAATTAACCAACCAAAGGGAATAATGTTTACACTGTCATTCTCCAACTACTGTTTATTTCTTCAAGCTTGAACTATCACTAAGTCCTGTTAGTACTTTCTCTCTGGAGAAATAAAACACAACAAACCAAAGCTGAGGGGTGAAAGAACACATTATGGTGTTCACCTTAAGTATCTCTCTTTCTTTGCATATGTATTGCAATTTGAGAATTGTTATGGGGTACTGTAAAAAAAATCTGTAGGATTTTTTCCCCAACTATCAACACTGTCATTTATTTATATTAGAGTGGCTTTCCTGTGATAAATTCGAATCTTTCTCTTTCCTTGTTCTAACCAAGCACTTACGTACACTGAAAGTTCCTGGCAAACAGATATCCTCCTTGTCCTGGGAGGGAGGTGGACTGAAAATTGCACTGGCTGTTGATCATTACATATATTTTGCAAACATTCGTCCACATTACAAGGTATGTACTAATGTGAAACTTAATTGTATTAATAAGTGTCCTGTTACCTATTATCTTTCTGATCAGGTTGAAAAAGTAGCTTGCTTTGATATACATACACACTATGTGTGTGTATACGTACGTACATGAAATTAGTGCTTAACTTAAAATTGCAGCTTCATCAGCAGTACTGAGCTGAAGTTTTAGTGGAATGTGAGTGTCTGTCTTGGTGATTCTTGACTTATTCATTGCCTTTGCAATGCATTTGGAGTTTCACTTGCACAAGAAGGAATCAGACCTGGGCACGAATCAAAATTTGGTAGGAATTGAGGATGTCATTAGGTAAGGCTCCCAAATCAGTGTTTTCACTGCTCTTTGGTTTGCTAGATTGGGCTGAGTCATACAATGGGAGTTGTTTTAGCCTTACTTGACATTTTTTTTAGTGGTGAATTATTCACTTGAGCCAGGAGAGTTGAGTAGGCACCTGAACAATAGGACTGAATGCAACCTGATAGATGTACTTCCTGCTTACATTTCAGTTCCCAATATACTTCTTACAGGTGTGTATTCATCTAATTCCAAATAATGTTTTATCTTGTCTACCTCCTGGGTTTTTCATTTGGTGTGGTTTTTTTTTTTAGGAGGTATTTTAAGAAGGTTGTTTTAGAGCTATTTCACTGAAATTAACAGTTTAACAAATAATAGCAATTACTGCCCAGTATATATTGTATACTTTTTTTCCTAGCACAGGACATGTTCTTTAATTATAAGTGTGCAGCCACTGTAATTAAAGAAAGAGAGAGTACAATGTGAGGAACATCCTGCAGCTATATTGAAATGTAGCCTTCCACTTGGTTGTGTGAAAAACCATTGGTCAGGGAGTTGTAAACACAATTCTACAAGGAAGAAATTTCAAATAGTTTGTTGTAAATCTTCCGTGAAAGACTTTGGAAATCTGAGCTGGAAATTAGTCTTGCAGGAAATGCTACCTAATGTTTATCCTGGCAATGTGCAACAGCTGGAACACAGGCCTGCTGGTTTTTCTTAAACTCATAAGTATCTAGAAGATCAGGTGTATTTCAAGATCAGACACAGCTTGTAAATTAATACTTTGGAACTTTAGTTTTGGAAACTGCATGTGTAAGCTCATTTTTTTCCATTCTGCAGAGTTGAAAAGGAAAGAGATATGTTCAAGTTAATTTATTTCTGCAGCAAATAAGTTCTTAATATGTTGGTAGTGTACTCTGCTGCAATGTTAAATATTTTTATGGCCAATGATATATGTTTTCCTTCAATGAATACTTCTGCTGTGTTTGGATAATAATCTCCTTTCTAGGAACTACGTATTCTAAAAGGTGACAGTCACTAAATGGAAGTGATTCAAAGCTGTAATTATCTTAGGCTGGATTGGAATTAATGACCTGGAGATGAAGAGTTGATATCACATTACCAATGTACTGAATAATCTATTTTTCTCTATTTTTCAATAAACCATAATAAGAGAAAGGGGGTTTTAAATTATTAATATGACAGTAAAAACTATGAATTGAGCTCTTTTTTTAAACTATTCATAGTTTGCATGGATTTGTAATACTAATTTACAGTCTGCAGGTCTATTCTAGAAGTTCTTCTGTTGATGCTGTAATTTATCATCTTGGTTTCATTTCCTGAGGAGTGTGGGAACCTCTCTTGCCAACAGCAATAACCTTTCTCTTCTCTTCCTCTAGTAGATGCTGATGCAGAGAATTCTATTAGTTTTTCTACAATTGCATCACCATGTTAAAGTGCTTTGCTTTAAGTCTCATTTATTTGACAGCTTCACCTCCTTTCTGAGATATTTTCTGATTCTGCTGTATTAGAAAGGATTTTCATTATTAAATTCTGTACTTTAAATCAGTTGTATGCAATAAAATGCATCCTCATATGTATATTCCATTTCTTTTGCCTTTTTGCCCTTTCTCCTACTTGTTACAAGAATTATTACATTCTTCTGGGAGGCAGGGGTTTTCTCATGGTACTAATATGGAAGGGTGATGTGAGTTATTACAGTGCTCCTATATAATTGCTTTTTTTTGTCTGCTTCTGGAATTGCATTGTTTAAGGTATTTATTATATTTCCTTTGGGAAATGAACTTTGGGTTTCCAAATCAGTTGTCACAAAGCAAGCATTTTCATGGCAAAAACCATCATCACAGTGGGTATTTCTGAATACCTGCTGAACTATATAAATATACCTGTATACCTACTGAGCAAGGAAGAAACAAGGCAGAGTGAGATCTTGTCACATTTCAAGGCTGATCCTTCAGTTCTGAAGTTATGCTGTGATAGAAAAGCTTCTTTTGCCAGTTTAATATTATTCCAATATGTTATTATGTGAGCTGTGTTCTCATAATAAATCATTTGGTCACTTGACAGGTAAGAAATATTAAATACTAATTGTGTAAATGAAGTAAACTCTTCCTTTCATGGCTGGAACAATTCATCATTGAGTTCTTGTAATTTCTGATTGGTTTTGTCACATTGTCTTTCTTGGCAGTGGGGCTACTGTTCCAATACCGTTGTTTACGCCTATACCCGAGCGGATCGCCCAGAGTGCTGTGTGGTCTTCTGGGACACAAAAAACAATGAGAAATATGTGAAATATGTCAAGAGCCTTATTTCCATAACAGCTTACGGGGACTTCTGTGTTTTAGCAACTAAAGCAGATGAAAATCAGCCTCAGGTAAAATCTGTCTTAATTTTCACTTGAAATGCTCTGTTCCATATGTCAGTTCTTAAGAGCCAGAATAAGAGGAAATGTGAAAATCTGAATCTGCCTTAGAGTTGTGTCAGTTGTCATTTGACAGGGTGGCATGAATAGGCTCAGTGTTTAAAAACAGAATCTCAACAAACAATAGAGTAGCTGATTAACTGCATCTACAGATCAACTCCTTGTAGCCATTAGTAACCTAATAAAAACTGCAGCCTTCCAGGTTAATGTTTCTTTAGAAATATTTGGAACAGTTCTCCAGAGACAAGGTTAAAGCATCAGAATGGTAATGAATATTTCATCAGTCAAAAATGGAAAAAAAGGGGCATTTTTTTAGGAGATATAAATTACAGTTTACTGCAAACTGCTTTGTTTATTAGTTTATTTTATATGTAATCACATTGATAAATGTATCCTTTGGTTAATGAATGTTCAGTAAGTGTGATACTATTACATGATTTTTCTTTTGTAATCACTTCAGAATTATTTTCTGTATCACTTACATGTTGCTTACAAAGGAGGAGCATGAGACAGAGTCATTTGGTGCCATGGTAAAAAACCCCAAACATGCTTTAGTGCTGCTTTGTTTCATTGTGCTGTAAATGGTATATTGTCATATGGACTGAAAACATAGGATATGTGGCCATAAACGTTTGGTGAAGTTGAGTGCAATAAAATAATTATTTTCTGAGTTGTACTTTTAAAGGAGGAAACAAACAGTAAAGAGACTTAGTGTAACTCTGTTGAGCATAAATAAGAGATTTAATTTTAGCACCTGAAAATTACAGATGTAAGGCCCTTTCCTTTGTTTCGAAATGGCTCCAGTGTAATTGTTAACACTCTGAGTTGCCAGGTTTTAGGAAATGAAGTGCATAGGCCTGTGGGTAGCAGTTCATTAGAGTTGTCTGAAAAACTGATATGGTTTACAAGACATTTTGGTCATTAGAATTGTGATTTCAAAATGGCAGAATTTACAGCAATATATAATGAGAGAAAAAAAAAGGCTTGACTTCAGGAGGACCTGTTTAAAGATATTGCAAGTATATGTGTCAATAAGTTAAGAAGGACTTGATGTTGATATCTGTAACGAGGCTGGATAAATCAGACAGTGGAAATTCCCTGCCCTGGCACCACCCAATGTGGGTCATAGGAGCTGTCTTGGATACTGTTTGTTACTCCATTACTCCTAAACAGGCTGTGATCTGCTGACTTGGAGTCTCAGAAATGACTAGAAAGGGCATAAAAGAGAATTTTATTGTAGACTGAATGTGGGGATAATTTACCAGAGAAGAATTAATGTAAACATGATGGAAATAAAAAAAAAAGCTTAAAAAAGCCATGTGTGTGTTCCTACAAAGGCAGAGGCACAACATATTGTTTTGAAAATAGAATTTGAGAATGCTAGCAGAAACTTTAACTCATGAACAAAGAAATAAAAATACTATTTTGTACTTATTGGTGGCCAAACCAGAAAAAAATCAATGAAAAGAAATCCATGTTCAGCCCTTTTTCTTTAAAAGAATGAAGTTTATATGGTAGATGAAAAGCTGAATTAAGCTGCTCTTATGTGATGAATAAGATGTCAGTCTATCAGTTTAGAAGGGTAGCTGTACTGTTACTGTAGTCTGCTACCACAATGACATGGATTGTTCAGAAGATGAAAGAGCCATGAAAAACTAATTACCTTTCATTTCCTGGAGAGTCAGGGTAATGGCTCTTGGGTAATTCACATTTTGGTAGCCCTGTATATTTTATTTATTTTATTTTAAGTTTAAAGACTTGACAGTAAAAGTTGCTCCTTAATTTACCACACTTCTCATTCAAGGCATTTCCTTATGAAATAACCATTAAGATACTTAATCACGATTTAGATCTGGAGAAATAAATACATAAACTACAACAACGAAGCATTAATGTCTAGTGAATTGTTATGCATTTGCATCTTCCTGAATTTAACAGCCCAATCACTGAGCTAACTGCTATTAAAGCCTTTCTGAGTGAGATTACAAGAAGGTTACAATAAATCCTAAAAAAACCCCTCATCATTTCCGTAGTACCTGTGATACTGCAGGGCAGAGGGGGACAGCCTTATGGACAATTCTCCCCACACTGTTACCCTCTTGGAGGTTCAAGGAGGTAGAGATCTGCAAAGGATAGAACAGAGATCCTACCTGCTGGGGGTTTATTAGATTATCTTTTGAGCAGCTGCTGAGAGTTGAGTCCCTGAGTCAGTGGTGCAAATACTCACAGTGCAGCGTGTGCCTCACACAGCAGCAGGGGAGATGCTGCCTGTCTTGCCCGAGTGTTGTCTGTGGATGTGCTGGTGGTACCTCCTGCTTGTTGGATTTTGTCTGGTAGATTTGCTCACATGCATAAAATAGCTACTTGGCTGTTTTGAGCTTGTTCTTAATTTATATTGCTAATTGACCAATAGCTCATTACTCTCATGCTTGTGCTGCTTTGTACTTGCTGCAGTCATGGTCTCTGTGTTCTCTGTTGCTGATGAGCATTAGAATGTGTGGCACGGGTTATGAGATGCACCTTCACAGAAAACCATGTGCTATGATCTACAGAAAGTGGTAGTAATGACACTTGCTTTTATTTCCTACAGTATGTGCTGGTTCTCTGCAATTCTATTGGCACACCCTTGGACCCAAAATATATTGATGTTGGTAAGCAACTTGCAATAGTCTTATTCTGTAATTTGTGTTGGAATTGACCTGTTTGTTATCTGTTAATAAAGATAATGGCTTATAAAACCAATAACATTCCTTGTCAAATTGGCTAAGCTTAAACTGATGCTACCAGTTAATGCAAACTATTGGATAAGAGAATTTTTTAAAATTCCAGCTTTTCTTTATTTTTTTTTTTAATGGATGTCTTTTGGCAATTCAGATTTTCCTTCACAACAGTGGTAATTCAACTTCTTTTTGAAAAAATGTGCTTTGAAAAGGTCCAGTTGTATCAGAGGAGGTGAAAAAATTTGATTTGGACTTTCATTTAAAAATAACTTGTTGCTTCCCAAGTAACTTAAGCATCAATTTCTTGTGTTTCAGTGTTGATAGTATCTTTTCCTTATCTTCCTTACAATTGTTTTATCTAAGTAGTTTCAGATTACAAATTAAATTTCAGTTAAAAAAAAAAGAGTGGATTATAACACAAGTATGAAAACACTCCCAAATCCTAACTAGTGCTGAATTTCAGGCTTTCCCTTCTGCTTGTTTTTTGCAGGTGTGGTACAGAACATTGCAAGCCACTGTTTTCTGTGATTTTTGCTTGAGAATAAAGATCATTGATTGTTTTCCCTTTAAACAGATGAGAGAATTGTAGACACCCTGACAAATTAATCAGTTTTTTGACTAACGAATCCACTTCTATTTGTTCAGGTTTTTGCTTTATTTTTGGTTTGTTACCCAAATAGATCTGAATTTGGATTCAGAATAGGCACTGTGAACCCTGTTTATAGTTTTGTGTTTGAACATTGATTGTTTGATTAACTGTCCTGTTTTGTTGAAAGGCTAAATAAATTATTTAAATTTATTTATTTATCGAAATTTATAAAAAATAATTTGCTTTTGAATGAGAGGGAAGGCTCTATTATGACAAGAAACCTCAAGAATTTTTTTAATGTAAATTGCCTTCTAGAGCCATTGTTGTATCGTCTCTGCAAAAAGAAACTTTTCTGGCTAAATTAGTCTCAGTAGAGAAGTTAGTTTTGAACCATAGTGCTAATACTTGGTGTTAATATTAAACACCAAACAGCCATTCTCTCTGATAAACTGACGAGGAAAGTGTCTAGCAAAGTTTGGTAAGATAGAAATGATGAGGAAAGTAAGGTGAAGAACTATTGAGCAAGGAAGTAACAACAATTCACAGAAGAATATAGGTGGGAAAAACATCAACCAAAGACTAGAAATAATCGAGATCATAAATTACTATTTTCCTCAACCAGGGCTTCTAAATGGTTTCATTCTTATGTATTAACTAAATTGTAAGTATAATTTCTAACTTCAGTTTTTCAGTGATAGCAGGAGGAAATCAGTTGTGAGTCATAAATTTGAAATTCATGCCCTATATTGTAGGTCATAATTAAAATGAAGAGTATGCTCTGATGAATGAGTTTGACTACTTTGTCCTGTGGAAAGTTTATGAAATATTGTGGTAGTTTTAGTCTTGTGGTTTCTGTTTCTGTTCCTTTGATGTCCTCTTGCCACCTTTTGCAATAGAGTGGCCATATCAGAATCTTAAGGGATAATATGTCTAGGAGGTTCAATACCAAAAATTTTACCAAGACTGGAAGTAAAAAACATCAACAAAACAACAAAACAATGCCTCCCTGCCAAAAAATCAACCACCTAAAATAAAAAAACCTAACCCCAAAACAGAATCCTATGAAGTTAGATGATGTGAGGGGTGACAGTGGTGTGAGTTGGGTGCCTGTTCTGTCCCTGTCCTGTCTCTGCTCCTGATCAGATGTCTGCACTGACTGTGCCCTCTGGTTTCCTGGACTCATGTGGCAGGTGGGGTTGGGGTGGTGGGAGGAGGGTTCAGGGACTTAGAGGGAGTAGTTCTTCTCCTTTCTGCAGCTGACATCTAAAATTAGTTGAGTGAATCATTCATGAAGGGGCTCTTTCTGCTCTCCACTGGGTATGAAGAAGCCCAGGGCAGTCAGCTCATCTCTGTCACAGATGTCTAAAATTAGGTGAGACGAATCCCACTCAGTTAAAATTAGCTATACATGTACACCTCTAACTCTGCATTTAAACTCTTTGCTTTGCATTTTTCTAGTGTTCTGTTTATGTGAACTTTCTGAATCTGTCTGTGAGAGTTTTATTTACATTATAGACAAAGGTTTCTTTATGATTCTGCCAGTATGACCCATCTCCTACATCTGCCTGTACACAAGAAAATAATCTTTTTCAGTAACTGGGAGCACTTAAGAAGAAAGGCTATTTGATTGAAAAATGCTGTTGTTATTCCAACTGACTTGAATTGTGCTAAAGAGATCAAACAATTTCTTCCTTTAGCCTAAGGAGGCTTTCTGCAGTCTGCTGCTGTTCCCTACAGTACTGGATGACCAGTTTGGTGCATAGATTTGCAATGCTCTTTCCTAGAGTGAGTTCACTTGTAAAAATGCTGGGCATTAAAGCTTTCAGCCTTATGGATAGACAAATACCTGAGGTTAGGAATATTTACATTTTTGAGTCCTGAAAAATTTCTGTAGCCTCATTAGTTAAAACATTACAAGCGAGTCTTTCATTGCTGTATGGTAAACACAGCCAAAGCTTCAATCTTCTTTAAATCCTGTAAGACTCCTTTAAAGTTTGCTCTCCAAATCTGCAGAAGGGATTGATGGTACAAGTAAAAAGTAAATGCCTATAAATGCAACTCTTTTGGAACACACTGTGCTGGTTTCACCATAGTTACTTTCCTCTTTTTGTAACATTTGAAAATGCAGCTTTATAGAACAACTAGAAATACTTACAACATAAGGTCAATTGGTGTGAGAGGTTGACAGCTGTACATACTCAAGGTCCTATTCTACAGTATATCATGCTGTTTATCACAGTTGGAGCTTCTTGGCAGTAGGAACTGTAATTGTTCCAGTTTGACAACATGCTGAACTTAAGCAGCTGTCTGGCCTTGCAAAAGTCAATAGAGAGAGAAGACCTTGTAAAACCTTAAGGGCAGGAGAGCTTTCTGAAGGTTCTTCTAAGATTTCAGTTGATACATGATTTCTAACAAAATCATTGGCCTTTTGGTCTGTTTATCAATGAGGAAAATCAGCATTAAATCAATTATCTGGTGAGAGTCATTATTAATAGTTTTAAGAAATAAGCAGTTAAAACGTAAAATTAACTTATCTCTTACTCAAGATAATTGGACTGATGTTACTGACTTATGAAAAATGCTATTATCTGTTTGTAAAATTCTTTTTTTTTCCTTTCTTCTTTCTACTAATACAAATTTTCAGGTTATTTTCTTTTAGTAAACTAATAAATTGTTGCATAAAGTTCTGTCCATAAAAAGTTAAGTAATTTTTGTTTTGAAGTGTTGTACTTATTTCAGACTTTTAAGTGCCATTTTTCAGAGTAGCTTCAATACACTTAGATTGTTACTTTATTTGATTTTCATAAAAGCTGGTGAAAAATGATTTCTTATGTTGTAGAATGTCCTCAACAGACCAGTTGGTATCTGTGTGCTCCTGCCTTTTCTTGGGTGTATGCTCTTCACTACCACGAGTCTAAACTATATTTTTTTGACTGACTGTAGTTACTGCAAATTGAACAGGCTCTGTCTGTGATTTCTAGACTGCCCCTGGTTGGAACAAGAATCAACTGGAGCTCTACTGAACATAAAGGATTTACTCCTCCTTGAGACATAGGTGCCTTGCAGGCCTCTTGGGCAAAGCCTCTTGAACTTTGTCCTGGTAGGAGATGGATAGTGGAGAAAAAAGTCTGCTTAGGGATGCTAAGTAGCTGACAGAGCATTTGAGAATGTGTATTAAGACACATTTTTTTGAATTGTCAATTTATAATATTTAATAATACTGTTTCAACAAAGTGCTATTAATCTCTAATAACAAAGTAATTGTGACATGTTTGATTCACCCTCAGGAGATGTAAATCTTGTGTAAATATTGTTGTTGGGCTCTAAGCCAGTAGCTCAAGTAAGGCTCAAAAAAGGAAGTGCTTATTTCCTTTATTCTGTTGAATTTTTAATTATGTCATAAGCTTTCTAATGTTTGTCTGTGTTAATGATGGCAATAAAGAATTAATCAGTCATTATCTGATGAAGGACCATCACTTCAGCTTTCTTTAGACATTGATGTGTGGTTACATTTTCAGCTGTTCCTCATACTGCTTTTTATTTTGTCCAAAGGCATTTTGCCTCCCCTGCTTCCTGTGCCTTGTGTTTGAGGCCCTTCACAATAGCTCATGTTTGCTAGCCCATAAATTACTCTTTTCTTCATTGTCTAACATTACTGCATTCCATCCTACTCTGGTACAAAAATTAACCAACACAGTGTCTTCTGTGCTTGTTTTACAGGCTCACAGGCTTTCTGTCAAAGTCCTGTGATGAATAACTAAATATAAACTACAGAAGGTTAAATATCTTGTTATATAATATCTTTTTAATGGAAACACAACAGATGGTATCTGCTAAGAAAAGGTCACTCAGGCTGGATTATATCATCTTCTTACATGTGTTTAGGAGCACTGACAGTGAAGTGTTGGGTTATCTTTCAAGCGTGTGTTAGCACCCAGTGAAATTAATACAACAGCCTGACCAATATACAGGTGGATTAAAGGCAGAGCTGGAGTCATGCCCAGGTGTCTTTCCTCCCTCCTGGATGCCTTAACAGGGATGACTGAACTACATGTGAAAAGCACTTGAATTGCTGTGACTTAGTTGATCCTTTTAATGTAAATTGTAATGGATTTTGAATATTTATGTTCCGTAAACTGTAGTTGTTCGTGAGGTGTCCCATATGTCCCAACATGTTCAGTTGTCCCTGCTGTTTCCTGACATTTTCTTCCATTTGTGAGCCAATGCTTGTATAGATACTTGAATCAAGCTCTAAAATTAGGTAGATTTATTGATTAGACTAAGTACATTCCAGTTTTGCAGGAACAGCCTGTAAAAGACTTGTATGAAAACAACAGTTTAGTATTGTGTCTGTCAGATTGCTTCCTTTCCATCACATTTAGCTGGGATTACTTGTCTTGTTTGTATATCCTATCTCACAGACTCGAAAGTGTCTCAGCCTTTTCATGTGGTGAAGTAATGTAGTCATGCATTAAGTTTGATTTCTGTCTGTATTTTTACAAGAAGATTAGACACTGAAGCAGGTGTTTTCTAACAGCTTTGAAGTGAGATGAAGTGTGTATGGATGAAATGCAGACACTGTAGAAGGTTATTTGAGATTCCTGGGTATACAGGAAAGAAAGTTCTCTCCTTCAGGGAGGAGGCTTTATGAAGAAATAGTGAAGAGAAATGAGGTGAGAAGAGAAAGGAGAGCCAGAAAGAATTTAAAGGGCAGTTGTTTCACATGTTGGAGTTGTTTTGATGGGGATGGTTTCTTTAGTCCTTTTCAGTATTTGGTCAGCACCTGAAAAGTAAAGCACCTGTTTCAGTGTTTTCCCCACATATTTTCAATGTCTGAAAATTACGTATTAAGACATTAATACTCAAGTTGCATATCTGCAAAATCAGCAGCAAGAACTCAACGGTCTAAGAAGTTTACATGTTGAGCATGGAAAGCTGCTGAGCAGAGGAATGTCCAAATCTCTTGCCTCCGTTAGATTTTAGGTGCTTGCATTTCTGTCTGCTTAGTAGTCAGAGCACAGGTTCTGTGAAGGGCACTGATGCTCAGGTGAGCAGCTCCTGCTGGTAAATCAATGCTGCTGTATGAGATGGTATTTCCCTGCACTAAAGGAAACTTAAGTAGTTAAACCAACTGCTTGGAAAGGGATTCTAGATTTTCCTCAGCCTGAAGGGATTGAAATGAGCATATTGTCTTTCCTAGGAAATGACAAATCCCATTCTTTCCTTCTCTGCCCAGCAACAGCCCAAACTTGGAATGGCTAGGACATTTTCCCCTCATGTTGAATTTATGCTGTTATGCAGTCAAGAAGGAAAATATCTTAGGAGCAGAGCACAGCCCAATGTGGAAGGCTCTGAGGTGAGAAGGTGGAATGGAATACTTTCAGTTGGAGGGGACTGACAGCATCAGCCAGCCCAGGATCACTCCAGGCTGATCAAAAGCCTGTTGCTCAAGGCATTGTCCAAATGCCTCAAACACTGACAGGCTTGGGGCACTGACCACCTCCAGGAAGCTGTTCCAATGTGTGACCGCCCCCTCTCTAAAGGAATGTTTCATAGTGTCCAGTCCAATTTGGATTTGAGTTTCTTCTTCCACAGATTTTTCTATTTGTGATTTCTTGTTCAATGACTGACCAATATAAAATGCTAAAGCAATTCTAGAAAAAATGGCCATGTGTCCTACTTTTATGCAATTGTTGAAGTTATACAGGTAATTCTGTAAAAGCATCAGTTCCCTTATAGAGATGCTGCTCTTCCAGATGTGGCTTTGCATGGATCTGATCCTGATGATTGTGTCTGTGTGCTGTGCCCTGCAATTTTGCATTTGGCTTAAATCCAGTCATTGCTGAGCCTGCTGTTGCAAAGAAGGAAAGGCCCTGCCCTCCATGCTGGCTGCTCATTCCTGCCTGTTCCAGCATTTGTGATTTTCTCTTTAATCCAACTTAATGTAATCTTTTATTTATTTAATTTTGAGGTCAGTTAGATGAATGAACTGATCCAACTTACTCTGTTGTCCAGCTGCTGCTAGAGCTATGAAAGAAGTGGCAGGAAAATGTGTCAGGGGTTGGTGTGTATGTGCTTTTTGGCAGTAACAATCACTTTAGGCTTAGGGATGTTCATAAAATGCCTAATTGATTGCATTCCCTGGATAAAGCATAAATGCTTTGCCATCTTGTTTCTTGATCACAATAGACTGTATGTGAACAACATTTTTTCCCAGACTTAGGTATTTCATGGTGTGCACAAATGAGTAAGTTTGGGCTCCATGGAAGCTGTAAGTCAAAGGAGGAGTCACCTTTTGAGTGTGAGGAATGCCCACAGCTTCAGATGTTGGCATGGCAATATGGTTTAACATTGTCTTGGACCACAAGTACTCAAATGTTGATTGAGTCGAGTCCAAATATGAGGCTTAGTACAAAAATATGTGATTTGAGCAAACCTTATTCCCTCACAGGTCAGGAGATTCTCATGTTTCGTTTTTAAAGGTTAAAAGCATTGGTTGTTATGGCACATAGAGCTGGAAGTTAATAAAAAACCAGAGCAAAACCATAGAATTTATTAATGTTTTTGATGAAACAGGATACTGTATCCTTCAGTTTGGATATTGAAATGAATTGAATGTCTTACAGGTACATGAAATACACTGACTTGCATATAATGTAAACAACTGTGCTGCTCATGTTAAGCATTGTCACTAAGCCTTCTTGCCCAGTACTGACATTTTTACTAAAAAGTATTCTGCAGCCATTGGGTAGCTTATATAATCCTCTTGGTTTCAAATAAATGAAATCTGTTCAACCCATCTTCCCCCATCTGGCTCCTGTAGCACTGCTCTTCTATGTGGCAGGCTTATAGCTCCCTCCAGAGTTCTGTTCTGTGCTAAAATACAGAGGGGAAAAAAAAAAGAGATTCACTGTAAAGGAATTTTACTTTGTGCTCCCATCAGGTTATCTGCATGACTCAGTGTTCCACTACCAGACTGGTTTGCACAATTCTTTTGAATTTATCTTGGTGGGTTTTTTTGGCATCATAATGATTTACTTGTAGAACTTAAAGACATTGGCTGGTTTGCCTAGAAGGTTTCTTTACTAAGTGTACAGTCTGCTAAATATTTAATTTGTTGCCATTCAGGTAAAGAATTGATATTTGGTCCAACTATTAACTAAGGTACAAACAGCATTTCCAGCATATCTAACTTAAGATTTATGAATTGTTTCTAAGAAAAAGAATCTCTTCTAGATTGTCAACTTTTGAATAGCCTTAAATATGTCAGATATGGAAGTATTTAATAGATCTTGTTAAGGAGATTCGAGATGTTCCTGAACTGGTCATTAACCTGAAAGTTTTTCTAAATGTATTTGATGTTTACTGCATCAGTGCACGAAGATTTGCTGAAACAGGCAGGGAGGAAAGTATTAATGGTAAAATCAGAACAATTTCTGTGTTCTTCTGGACAAGGCCACAAGGCCCCTGTGGAATTGTTACCAGCTAATGAAAACTGCTGTTAGGTTGCGTGTGGATGGATTTTTTGGTTGTTGTTTTTTGCATTTAATGTATGGGTATGTTTTTATCCATCTTGGAAAAGATGTATGAATGAGCATGTACTCCAGTGCTTGCTGCTCTAATTTTGCAACTCTCTGGGGTTTGTTCCAGAGCCCTTGTTTGTCACAATGACCAAGACACACGTGATCGCGGCTTCCAGAGAAGCGTTTTACATCTGGCAGTACCGGGTGGCCAAGAAGCTCACAGCCATGGAGATCAATCAGCTGGCACGCACCAGGAAAGAGGGCAGGGAAAGGTTTGTCTTCTGGCTTTGGCATTTTTCTCCCTCTGCTCTGGTGTCATTGATAAAGGTGGATTCTGCCATGTCTAAAATGCAAACCCTTGTCTTCTCATTTTTCTACTCAGGTTTGTTGACTTGCAGGACTGTAAGATGAAGTACTAGTTTTGTATAACAACTGGATGTTTGTTATCCAGACCCCTAAGACATTTTTGGATTAGTTCCTGTTCAGTGTCTCCATTTGCTTGCTGCATGTTTTCCTTATGGAGCTGTGTGTCTTGATGCCTTTTTACCCCTCTCCTGTTTCTCCTCCATGCTCTTGGTTTCCAGGCAGCTCTGTTCCCTCTGATAACTGCTTCTCATCTGTCATTGCCTGTAAGAACATAGTCTGTCCAGCTGGCCCTTCTCTAATACACTTGTGTCTGGTTGTGGCTTTGACAACTAATCCTCTATGGACTTTTATCCTCTCAAACTAAACAAGCCAAAGTCAACAATGTTTTGCTTCCAAAATATTTCCTTCCCAGGTGCTCATTTCTGGCATTAACTTTTCTGTCACCTCCACAAAGCTTGCAACTTTGTTATGGTTTTCTTTTTAGTTATTTTGTGTGTTCCATATCATCTCTACACTATATCATCTTTCTATAAACCTAGCATCTTTTGTCGCCATATATCCCTATTAATGAGTAATTATTTGTAAATAGTGTAATAACTTACATTGTTGTAGGTTATGGATGTCCTAGCCTTGGACAAGATTATAAATTGATAAAAATATTAATAAATGTAAATAGTTGTAATTTTAGCATTCCAAAATCTTTCCTAATGCTACTTTTTAAGGCAAAAGAGGTTATAAGTCTTGAATAATACAGTAATACATAAGTTTTTGTGGATGTGAAGGTGAAGCTCTTCATAATTATGGAGAAGAGCCTGGGGAAATATGGAAGTGCATGTTTGAAAAGGACAACAGTGATTGATGGTTTTCAGCAGGACACTTAACTGTAACAGCAGGAACTGTGACAGGATGAAAGTGTACTGATCATAGGAAAATAGAGCATTGGGGCTGTGAAAGTGAAAGCAACTGCCATATCTGTATATAAATACAAAGCAGGTTTATCAAAGGGGATGCTTTTGAACATAAGAACAGGCATAGCTTTTATTCTCTTCTCCAATTCCAATGGTTTCTTTTCCAAGGATTGAACATACCGATGCTATCAAAGATGATCCTTTTTTTGGACTCACTTTTTCTTCTAACTTTCCTTCTCTACAGGATCTATCATATTGATGACACCCCTTCAGGAGATGGATACCTTGATAATAGCAGAGCTTTTGAAGTGAGTGATGTCTTGAACTAGTTTATTGTGGTGTCACTGGACACTATTACTGGAAATACAACTATAGGAACATGGAAAAAGTATATTCTGGGTGTGTACAGTATGTAGACACCTGCTGTCTTCTTGATCCGAAGCAGCTCCTTTTACTTAAACAAAATATAACTTTGTTGAAACTTAATATCCTTTGTAATCTTTTCTAGTATTTTTGGCCATTTTCACTTCATGTATGTGTACAAGTGCTGGATGTCCTTACTAATATTTTAGTAAGGACTGAAATTGATTAACAGACTTCACAAGTCAGGGATTGTTGCTTTCTTGTGTTTTCTGTTAAACACCTGTTTCTTGTTTTTCTGGGGGAAGGGGCAGGACAAGAAAGGAAGCTGTTAATATTATTGTCATGATTCCAATAGCAAAGGCTACTGATACCATAAACCATCCACAGACTGTATGCTGACAAGGTTTGATAGCCATTTTCATGTGGATACTTAGCAACACTCTTTTTATTTAAATAACCTTCTTTTTTTAGCAGGGCATTCTTACCTTTGCAGTAGAACTGATATTGATATCACTTGTTTACTTTCAGGGAACAAGAGATCCAATCTGTGCAATAACAGCATCTGATAAGATACTGCTTGTGGTAAGCTACATGATTAACACAACTCCTAATTGCCTCTTGTGCTTGTAGGCATAAGATTCTTCTCTATGTTCATAAGCAGTTATAATTTCAAAGCATTTCTGAATTTAGAATTTACACAGACAAAATCTTTCTGAACTTCCTCAAAGATAACTTTAACAGTTTCTTCTGTTAACCTGGATTCTTTCTTTAGGAGGGCTAATTCACTAAGTACTTACAATTTAATTACAGACTAGTTGCCTGAGTTAATACTTACACATAGGATTTTATAAAGTCTAGGTCAGGACTTAATTCTGTAATCTGAGTCCTAAGAAGTCTTTCTGAGACATTATGTTCTGGACACAAAGATTTAGCAAGTTTGTCTGTTTATATATTAATGGTGTAATGCACAGTTCTGTACTGTATACAGATGAATACACTTAGACAGATGTATGAGGTATTGAATCATGCCAAAGAACTGGTGGGTTTCTTTGTTTCAAGCTGGAAAGTGATCTCATTAGATGAACAAACATGTGGGCTTTAGGGCAAGCTAACTGAACAGAACAAAGAGAGAGAAAGAACAGTGTTTCTTCCTGTTATCCACCTTCCAGGAAAGATCTTGATGTTTTCTCATGTTCTGATTCCAGTGTAGATCCTTATTTGTTTTGTTATATCCTTTGACTGGATTTTGCAAAATCAGAGGGTCATGGGAGAAGGCATGAACAAAAGAATAATAGGTGACTATGGGATTGTTTCTGCTTGAGGAATGAGAAAATGAACTTCTGACAATAATTTATCTGTGACTTTTGTTAAAAGAAAAGGAATGAGAGGAAATGCCTTTGAGATCAGACCTGGACAAATGTGCTGAAGCTGAATGCATATGATAGTGGTTCAATTTTCTAACACTTCTGAACTAATCTGCTTTTTAGTCTATAGAGTATTAAATATGCAAAAAAGTCAAGAATGGTGATTTATGCTGAGAATCTTAGGGATGGCTTTGGGGGAAGAAAAAAGAAAAAGAAGGAATAAAATTTTCACTCCTCTGAAATTTAATGTTGACTCATTTCCAACATAAGAGTTGAAGAGTAGGCAAACCAAGCTGGATATGTTGTTCACTTTACAGAAACACCATGAGAAAATAGTGGCAGTGATAATTTCAGTTCAGAGATGTCAATCCTTTCAGCCTGATGGCCTGATGATATATTGACATTGGGGATGGGTGTTTCATTCAGCAAAATAAAGATAAACCTGGTACTTAGATATGTTTGCTGTTACTCAAGTCTGTGAATAACCATTGTCTTTATGGCATTTCCTTTAAAATCCAGCTCTGATCTTGCAGTAACTGATGAGCCTTGTTGGTGTGCAGACAGCCCCCCATGAGCAGAGCTGTCCTGCTTTCAGACTTGGGCTGGTGCTGCCATATGGAACTCTTTGAGGGGATTTACCAGTGCAGGACAAGGATCTTTTCACACCTCTCCTTTTTTATTATGTAGACCATGTCTGGAGGTTCATGGCTTCTGAAATTCTGTGGGCTAGATATGGACTGTAATTGTTTAACATCCCTGATTTAAGCAGATCTGTCAGTTGTAGCATCTTAGAGCATCTTGTTTAAATACCAGAATTCAGAACTTCTGGGTTCATGACTCCCTCTTTTCACTCATGTTCTGTGACTTATCCCAAAGCTCTTTTGTCTAAAAGACATTTGTCTAAAAGAGCATTTGAAGGGGTTTACTGATGGACAAATTCGCTCACTAAGGCAGCATTGCTTTCCTCTAGGGAAGAGAATCTGGCATTATTCAGAGGTACAGCCTCCCTAGTGTGGCTGTGGTGCAGAGCTACACCCTGGGCTGTCGTGCCTATCAGCTGTCCTTGAACTGCAACTCCAGGTAAGTCACAGATCTGCTTCTAACACAGATACCCAGTTTCAAAATGAAGCACTAAGATTTGTGGAAATAAATACTAATTCTGTGAAATCTGTAATTCTGTAATAATTTTTAATGGTTAACCATTAATTAACCATTTATTTATTAGTAATTACTTCCATCTGGACAGTCATTGCTCTGAGAGACTGTTAAAGGTCTCCTATGTTTTACACCCTGTGTACATGAAAGTACATTGTTTTATTAGGTGAACCAAACATAACCTTCCTTTGATCATGACATGAATTGATAAAACTATGTCATAATGTGAAATTTGATATCTATGACTTCTTTCTGTTTCTGTGGCCTTCTAAAGCCTGGAAACTTTTATCATCCCATTTAATTTTCCATTGTAACAGGCTGTACCTAGTGGTGCTGTATCTGGTAAATCTGGTTCTCCTGAGCTTCATCTGTGCCAATACTGAAGTTGCTTTTTACTTAACAGCTATTTTTTTTTGCAAGAGAGTGCATAAGAGTGGCAGAAGAGTTGGCAGAAAAGGCTAAAATACACAAGAATTCACAAGGCAATTTTAATCACTTCAAAATAACCTTATAATTGCTAACAAAATTCATCATGCATGTGTAGATCTCTTGCCTTTGCTTAAAAGGCAGTGTGATCTAATCAGAGCCATATTAATTTTGTTTTGAACCCAAGCTGTTTTCTTCTTAAATTACTTTGTTCTAGGGAAATAAGCTCAGATCCATAAGCAATTTGAGGTTAATTTTCTAAATTGCATTTGAAATTTTAATAGGGATTAAGGCTGTCTACCTGTCAGTATTTAGAAATGCTTTTAAAATAGCCTTGTAGTAAATACAGGTTACTATGATTCACTGAAGACCTATGCAATTGTAAATTTTCAAATGTAGCTTTTTAGAAATTTGATTTTTCCCATGTTTTAAATAAGTTCAAAGATTAATTGGATTATACTCATTATTGCTTTGGGAAAAAGTGAAGAGTATCCATTGTAGAAATGCAAGAAATTCCATTTTAGGAATTAACAGTCTGCATCACCACACTGAATTTTAATTCAGTAATCTGCTTCATTGCCTCCTAATAAACAAGGGAAACCCATTCTGTTCAGCTGTTAATTTGAGTCTTTGTCAAGAAAAGTTTGACGAGGGACAGATCTGTAATTCATTCAGCTTGGTATCTGAGGTATCTTCAAAATACTGGACATAAAAATGGGCATATTTCAGGACCTTTGCAGGGCCAGGTCCTGTGTGAGCAGAGGAAAAACATCTTTTCCATGTGTCTGGTCTCTGCTGTGCAGATAAATGAAAATCACACGGATCTGTGCTGGCACATGACAGCATCTAATCTATAGAACTATACTGCGCCAGGTTAGAGATCTATTTCAGATTGCCAGCCTTCAGAAGTGTCATTTAGCTGCCTTATTTCTTCTGTTTGTTTTTGTGCAGTCGTCTTGCTATCATAGACCTTTCAGGAGTTCTGACTTTCCTGGACCTGGACCCGCGGGCTGCAGACAGCGCGGGGCAGCCCGAGGCGGGCGAGCAGCCGAAACTGGAGCGCAAGGACGTGTGGGACATGAAATGGGCCAGGGACAACCCGGATCTGTTTGCAATGATGGAGAAAACAAGGATGTATGTCTTCAGAAACTTGGATCCAGAGGTAAATATCAACATATGTCAACTCCCCATTTCAAGAAATCCACTCTTAAGTTAATGGCTCTTCCTTGAATAGTATTGTTGTTGTGCTTACCATTCAGTTCTGCAAGTCTGTGTTTATATAAACTTGCTTCAGGAAACCTCAAAATCTTCTCAACTCTCACATGGGAATGTTGTTTTGGACCAAATGGGTAAAATGAATGGTCAGTCCTAGAAACATAAAAATGGTGTCATATTTTCAGGAGCATGTTTCTTTTTGTATGGTTTGGAATATATAAATGTAATTTTAGTAGAGATACTTGTAAAACAGTTTTGTTGAATCCAAATATTGGCAGGTGTTATTCTCTTTCTCAAAATTTAGTTGCAGAAAACATGAGGATTTTTAATGATGTCTATGTTTACAGAATTGTCAATAATGTTAATGACTGTAGTATTTGTTTCTTGTTGGAAGTGCAAGTATATCCTAGTTTGGCGAAGAATGTATTTATATGTATACTTAACAGATTTGATTAGGATTTACTCAGACTGAATACAAGGTCATTCCTTTAAAACTTATTTAAGGAACCTATACAAACATCTGGATATATTTGCAACTTTGAAGATTTGGAAATCAAGTCTGTTCTTCTGGATGAAATATTAAAGGTCAGTATAATTAATTTTATTTTCTAGGAGCAGTCAGTGTCTGTCTTAATGATAGACATCTGTTTTGCTGGGTGAAAATAACAGTCACCAGGAATAAAAATGTTTCTTTATCCATTATGTTAGAATCCTGAACATCCTAACAAAGATTACATCATCAATTTCGAGATTCGGTCATTACGAGACAGTCGAGCCTTGATTGAAAAAGTTGGCATTGAGGAATCTTCCCAATTCATAGAAGACAATCCACATCCCAGGCTTTGGTAAAATCTCCTATACGCCAAATTTGTTTAAATTTGTCTTCTTTTCTATTCTTTTCCTGTTCAGACAGATCTAGTACGAAAATAAAAAACCTTAAAACCAGCCAAAGCAGTGTACATTTTACTGTATCATTTAAGATTTAATGAATGCTGGAGTACCTGGAATGTCAGGCATGTGCTGGATCATGATAATAGGTTTACAGTGTATGCTCAGGACACCTTTTTGCTCTGTGCTATACGGTCCCAAGACAGTGTTCCTTGTCTTTTGGAGGGAATTTAAAGGAAATTAAAAGCAGAAAGATAACCAGGTTGGTTAAAATGAAATTAAAATGTATGTATTTGATATTAAACATTAAAGAGCTTAAAACCTGGTAAAGGGAACATATCAGACTGATAGTAGGATAAGAGTAGTTTGAGTAACTTTGTATTATTTGGACAGGCCATGAAGGACAGAAATGAGAAGGGCTGGGTGTGCTGTGTTCCCATGCAGCATCTCAGATGTAATCTGAGAAATGGAGATAGTGGCAAGCTTAAACTAAACGTGTCTCAGATATTAAAACTAAAGTTGACAAGCCTGCAGAACAAACATGTGAGAGTAATCCTGTGAAAACAGGAGGGCTGGAAATCTGTTTAATACCCCAACTTGTATGAGCTGGAATAGTAAAGGCCTCAGTAGATAATTTGATGAAAAGTCAATGCAGAACCTAAAACTGGACTGACTAAACTCCTCGGTGAAGGAGACCAAATCTCTTTAATTCTTTGGAGACTGTTTACTTATCTGTACCTTTCTTTAGTAGTTTTGGTTTTGAAGCTAAATGGTCTCTTGAGCATTGAATGCTTAGCTTGCATCAAGGGGGTTGAAGAGTTCACTGTTAATTAATGATGGTTCAGAGATGAATTTAGAGTTGCTGAAAGACTGGGCAAGACACCTTGCTTTAAAACTTTGTCCCAAAAACCATTCCTTTCTATCTGCTTGTGCCTTTGTCTCCAGAATGTTCATTTTGAAAAACAGAATTTGCTAGTTACATATTAAAAGTTTCTGTAGCACTATAATTTTATTAGCTTGATTATGTAGGGTAAAATGTTAGTGTATAGTGTCTTCATTTTTAAAAATGTCTTGAACTAGCTGAAGATTTTTGGAGCTTTGAAATTGTTCTTGCTTTCTTAGCTAGTACCATCTGTTCACTTAATATAAAATGACTATCAGTTTTGCAAGTCTGTGTCTCAGTAAAAGTTCTATATCATAAAATCACAAAATACAAATCAAATTATGTTCACCTTGATCTGGAATTGCCATGAATTTTATTATGAGAGAAAACACGTCACGCATTTATGAAGAAGAGATGGATTAGAAGTGCTGGATATAAAGTCAGTATATTCCAGATCAGAACAGAACAGTGACCTTGCTTCTAGAATGTAAAAACAGGGTGATGTGTAGCAGATCAGTTTATTTCTTTGAGGTCAGTGATGAACACTTGAGTCTGAGTGATACCAACCTTCTCAAATTGATTAAAAATACAGAGTCAAAACTGCCTATGCATGGCTTGGGTCATTGAATACAGCAGTGATATTAGTGGTTTTGTCAGTGCCTTACTGCACTGAGTTTGTTTCACAATGTTAATCAGGCAGTTTTAATTTTAAATAGCCTTATTTTTGCCGAAAATTCTAGATCTTAGTCAAGTACCTGATGCACACAGGTTGGCCTGAATTCCCTATTTGCAGAACTAACCAATGGGGCAGTACCAGGTTCCCCAAAGGTTTCCCCTGCTCTCCCAGACTACTCTCCTAACAGGAACATCCAGATGGATCAGAAGGATAATTTATTGGTGGCCAGTGTAGCTGGAGGCACTTAGACTGAGGCTGCCGTCAAGGCCTAAAGTTTGGACAAATGCATAGGGAGAAATAAATAACTGGAACTGCACTGAGACCAGCAACACATTTCACGTAAGTGTCACAGTCAAATCTTGCCCATTCCTCCCAGTCCAGTGTCCGTCTGAACAGCTGAACAAAAGAATGTTAGCAATTATTTGATCATCTCTCCCTGAGCAAGTACTGGATGGATCACAGAATGTATTAGGAAGAAACAAATGACTGTATTAAGATTAGCTAGTAAACAATAAATTGCAACAACTCATACGTCTTCTTTAAATAATTACTAGTTAAATGTATCCTCATTTAATTTACTCTATAGCTGCTTTTCCATCTGCTGTGTTTTTCACACAGGCGACTCCTGGCTGAAGCTGCTCTTCAGAAGCTGGATCTGCAGACAGCTGAACAAGCCTTTGTGCGTTGCAAAGATTATCAAGGCATCAAGTTTGTGAAGCGCCTGGGCAATCTGCAGAGCGAGCCCATGAAGCAAGCAGAAGTGGCAGCCTATTTTAGCAGATTTGAAGAAGCTGAAAGAATGTATCTGGATATGGACAGAAGGTAATTGCATGTAAACATCTCAGCAGTAAATAAAGAAAGAAAAGTCTGGGGGGAAAAAAGCATTCCTTAATCAGGAATGGCTGTTTTCTCTGGAGAGTCTTTACCAGTTTCTGCAAAAACATAAAAGGATCAGATGGAGAGAACTTTGGTTTATCCATAGATAACCAGTTCTGTATGTAAACCAGCGCATTCCAAACTGTTTACAAAACCTTGGCTGCTCTAGGTAGTGCTGTGTTTTATAGATGTTGTTTTCACAAGTATTTTGTCGGTATTTGGACTGGGATTCCAAAAATACAAACAATCTTACATAATGTTTAATTTATGTGGTGTTGCTCTGCGCTAGTAGCCAAGTACGCATTCTTCTCAATTACATATACAAACAACAGTTCTTAATGAGCTGTAATCTTTGGAGAGACAGAAGTATTCTGGATGAAACTGTGAAACATTGAAACCAATCAGTGTAATTTTTGCTTAAGGAATGAAAACAAACAAAGCAAAATTTTAGTATTGCTGGGAATATAAATTAACACTAAATAATTAGCTAGAGCACTGTCTGTACTGAAAAAGAATAGCGAGAAAGCAGCAGCAGCAGTTGTGCAGTGTAGCCGGTAGATGGTGGTCAAACATGGAGAAACATGAGTGAATCACTTATGCACATGTGAACTTTTTAAGCTTTGATTAATGGAGCCATGAAAAACAGAAGGGAATAATGGAGAAAAAAAGTAGTTATTATTTCATGCTGTAAGAATGACAGTAAGGGGGACAGGGTGGCAGGGCAGAGGGAGAAGGCAGGAGCTGAGGAGAAATGCCCAATAGTGCCTGGTATTGAAAACCTCCTTGTATTTGTTAATTAGTAGATGGCAGTTTGATGGTTTGGGGATGTGGGCTTCCTCTAAGCACTTCAGTCACACTGCAACAGCCAGTTTGAGATATGGCATATTCCTTTTCACATGGCTGAAGAGAAATTTGGACATAGAATTGCAGAAGTCAAAAACTTACTGTTTTGTTTACTGGTTTCAACTTCTACAACTGAAAAAATCCTGATAAGGATCTACCATAAATCACAATAAAATAAATCTATTTTTCAAATAAAATTTTGATGTTTTTAGATAGATGCTCTTACTTAGTTGACTGCATTGACTTTCTAGTGCCTTCTTCAATTTACTTGTAAGTTGAGGGCATTTTTAAAAAAAGGGCATAGGTCTCTCCCATTTATTTTCTATGCACCTGCAGAATTACTTTTATATGAGGTAATATAGAATTATTCTGCTTGGTGAAAAAAACGTGCCAGGCAGACACACAGTGAGTCATATGTATGCATGAATAATAAAAAGGAAAAACTACTGCTGAGTCCTTTATTCAAAATCACACTGAGTCTGGAAGAGGAGTCTCTAAAATCCATTTTATTACATCTCAGCTTTAGCCTCCATTATTCATATTTGTTGCTTCTTGGTCTTTCCCCTCACCTTCCTTCTGCTTTTAGCCTTTTGTAGCTGCTGCCATCTCCTGTAGTGGTCAGCAGTGAAAGATACAGAACAGAGTAAGAGGGAACCTGAAGTAACATCAAGCCAACTGTCTCATTTAATTCCTCACTCAGGAGTGTGGCAAATAGAGAAGTGCATACAACCTGTGAGCTCTCCTGAGTATTTGCTTTAATGGAATAGTGTTTAAATTGTAAGCAAGTTATCTGGGATGACTGTGATACCTGCATTGCAGGTTAGGAACACAAAAATACTCTTGGATGCTTTTCCTGAGATTTTTGTTACCTCTTTTATTGTGTTTGACTTCCCCTGCTGTTCCTGCTCAGAGATCTTGCCATTGGGCTGCGGATCAAACTGGGGGATTGGTTCCGTGTGCTGCAGCTGCTGAGGACGGGCTCGGGGCACTCAGACGATGCCCTGCTGGAGCAGGCACACAACGCCATCGGAGACTACTTCGCAGACAGGCAGAAATGGTATGGTCTGTAGAGGAACCAGCAGTAAGGAATTACAAGGGAAAATATTAAAGTCATGACAAGGCTTAATTCATGAGGAGAACAGATATCAGGAAAGTCAGAATGCGATACATTGGATAATTTTGGAATTATGAGATTTAGCTCACACCTTTATGGTTCCATGATGAACAGAGAGCTGTTGATCAGCTACGTAAAGGGTGAAGGTGATACAAATCTCTGCTTTGCCAGAAGACTGGGAAGGAAAGAGAAGTACCTATACAGTTACATTAGGCTGGATATAGAAAGCATTAAAAAACCCAGAAGGGATTAAAAGTGGTACAGAATTACTAACAATCACTGAATTATCTAAAATACCTCAAGTCAAAAATATTTGAGAAGATCAAGAGTTCTCTGACCTGGATGTCTCCAGCTGTTGCCCAAACTGGGCACCCAAGGAAGATGTCAAGGGCAATGCACACTTGTAATGGTATTTCTCTAGAACATATATTGCAGTCAGGTGCTTACTGAGCCAGAGGTGATGTCTTTATAGCTGATAACCTGCAGGGAATTTGTTTCGTGAACGTTTCTTGTTGCCTTCTAAGCTCATGTCTTAGAGTTTCACAGCTCCACTATGTATTTGCCATTATCCAAACTGTATTGCCACAATGCAGCTGAAAACCTGTGATTAGATTTTGCAAGCTGAGTTTTAGATGCTTTAGGTAACTTTAGAGAATGGTCTTGGAGGTCTCAGTGTTTGTGTTTCAAAATATGGAAGCACAACAGTAAAGCCCTTTTCTGAAAGTTTAGCTGTAGGTTTGTGTGCCCTCATCTCTGCAGATGTGGGAATATAACTTCAAGAATTCCTTGAGTTCCTAATCTTAAGCTAGTCAGAGAATCAATATTGCTACACTTTTAATATAATGATCTGTAAAACTTAAATTTTTAGTGCATTTTGGAAAAACAGTGAAATTCTAGCTATGAAAGTTTTTCAAGCAAAGTTATCTATTTAAAATAATGTGATTTTAAATTTACAAGTGCAGAAGGCTAACAGAATTAAAAACTTCTCTTGTGTTTATACATCAGAAGCCACCACATTTTTTGTCTTACTAGGTTGAATGCTGTACAGTACTATGTCCAAGGACAAAACCAGGAGCGTTTAGCTGAATGTTACTACATGCTAGAAGACTACCAAGGACTGGAGAATTTGGCCAACTCACTTCCAGAGAATCATAAATTGCTCCCAGTAAGTAAAAATCACCTTTGTTCTTCATTGTCTTATACCCAACTATTTATTTAAAATTTCCCATCTTGGAAGGGTTAACAATGAGAGAAAGAATGCAGTGTATGGCCTACTCACTTAAGTGCAGTGGTGTTACTGTGGTATTGATCTCTAGTATTACTGTTATTTTCATACTTCATCATTCTTCCTTTCCTTATTGTCCCAGTTGCCCAGAAAGACCTGACTGACAATGCTCTAAAAGGAGAGGAAGTAGATGGGATAGAGTGTGTAGAACAGGTGTACAGGGTATAGGTGTGTATATGTAGCAGGAAATTACCTACTAAATAATAGCTAATTTAAAACTATGCTG
Source organism: Cisticola juncidis (assembly GCA_013400215.1). Taxonomy (NCBI): domain Eukaryota; kingdom Metazoa; phylum Chordata; class Aves; order Passeriformes; family Cisticolidae; genus Cisticola; species Cisticola juncidis. The sequence goes on along the minus strand of VXBR01007698.1, from coordinate 873,006 downwards.
TGGTTGACTTAATCCTAAATGTTTGAAAAATGCAAAACATGCTCTTTTAATGCCTTTTCCAGTAAACCAATACATAGCAGCAATGCCTGGTGCCTTCATGGGATCCATGAAGCAAACAACCCATTCCCCACCCTCTCAGACTTGAATTAAGCAACCAAGAGTACTGCTGTGCTGCACAATACACTAAAAATGCAGAAGTGAATTTAACAGTGCTGATGCTTTTTTCAGGATATAGCTAATATGTTTGTGAGAGTGGGGATGTGTGAACAAGCTGTGTCGGCCTTTCTGAAATGTAATCGACCAAAGGATGCCGTGGATACCTGTGTGCATCTCAACCAGGTAAAGCAGCAGGAGATCATCTGGAATAATACCAGTTTAACAGTGAGATTTCTATCCTAATGCCCTGTGGAATACAAATTCTTGTGAAATGTTAGATGATTTGTCATAGTTTCTGGAAAATTCATAGTTCAGTGCTTAAGGCAGTTCTCTGAGATTTAAGATTAGACCACTGGAGGGGCAGGTGCAAAGCTACACGCAGGGTATGTGGGCAGTTTACAGACATTTGTAGCCTGTGTGGAGCTAGGCTGGGCTGCATCCTCATGGAATGGGAGAATACTGGATAAGTTAAGATCTCAGTCCTGCCAAAGTTTTCATTTGGGGCAAACACAGTAGCCAAACCATTGAAGATCAGTAAAATTCACAGACAAAATGGGGTGTATAGAAGGATAAGTAAAGTGTTACTGTGTCCTTTAAGCTTCTGGGCTAAGGTCCTCTTTCAAACATGCTTTTTGAGAGTCTGGTTTAAGTAATATCAGAAGTGTAGAAATCCACATGTCCAGTTATGAGCTGCAGTGAAATGATTTTGCATAACTTTTATGAAAGTAGAAGGAACTGTTTTATATGTGGTTTTGGACAGAGGTCCAGCATTTTTTTTCAGTACTGCTGTATCACATGATTTGCAATGATGTAAGCATTTGTATTCTCTTGCTTTTTATGCTAATTTTATAGTAGTCTAGTTCAAAATGGTGATGAAATATTGCACACAAACATTGCAGTCTGTTCATGGATAACTGGTTTGTTCTGAGAGTATATTTAAAAACTGAGATTAATAATTGTCTCCTTTAATTTCTAGTGGAATAAAGCTGTGGAGCTGGCTAAAAATCACAATATGAAAGAGATTGGATCCTTGTTAGCCAGATATGCAAGTCATTTACTGGAAAAGAACAAAATCCTTGATGCTATAGAACTCTATCGTAATGCAAATTATTTCTTTGAAGCTGCTAAGCTCATGTTCAAGGTATCACAGGTTTTATTTTTATGTCAAATGACTGGGTTTTTTGGACTAGCTCTTACTATTTCTGTGCTACTTTTATGCTCTTGGGCTTATTTTAGTTTTTACATTGTCTAGGCAATAAGCAGATGTCACACAAGGCAGCTCTTTATTTATTTTGAGACTTTCACTTCAGTCAGAGATGAACTGTATCTCAGAAAAGGTCCTGATGCTCTGCATTGCCTAGAAAATGTAGGCAGACTGGCCTGGGGTGCAATGTCTGCATTATTTTAGATATCATGGGTGTTACTTTTATCTCCTTTTTAAAAAATAAAAAGAAAAGCAATGTCAATAACGAGAAGTTAAGTTCTGGTACTGCTTCAGTTAGTTCCTTCAGTTAGAAACGGCTGTTTCTATCTGAAATCTGTCTATCTTTTACCATAAAGATGTTGCTTAGATTTGGTTTGGCTGCAGAGATTTCTCTACACAGCTTAAAGTCTTGTAGGAGTGATACATAATTTTTACAGCAAATATTTATAGCAGTATATATATATATAATATATGTAACTATCCAAAGCCATTCTTCTTTTCTGGGAAAACCACCAGACCTTATTGAAAGCTATGTATGTGTTAAAAAATTGCTATTTTTTAGTTTATTTTTATACTAGTTCACTAGACTTACACATGGTTATACTGATTTATCCTTCCTGAGAATCTGGCTTTATATACATGTTAGCTAAATAAATATAGAATAATGTGCATACTTCACTTTGACATTTTCATTTATAGTTCTGTTTGCAGTCTAAATTATTACATGTAAAGGCAGAATCATTTTTTGGCACGATTTCCTAGGTTTGTACAAGCATACAATTGTCCAAGAGAATTAAATCCCTTTGTTATTTTTTTAAGATTGCAGATGAAGAGTCAAAGAAAAGGACAAAGCCTTTGCGAGTTAAAAAGCTTTATGTGCTAGCAGCCTTACTTATGGAACAGTATCATGAACAAATGCAAAATGCACAAAGGGGAAAAGTTAAAGAGAAAAGTTCAGAGGTAGGGTATTTATTATTTTTTTCCCTTTTGGAATTCTGGTATCTGCTAGTCAGAATAAAGCAAACCATCTTCATGGGAGCCTTTTCTCTACTAAGAACAAAGTTTTCCTTCAAGCAAGTTCCCCCTGAAAATATATTGTTTTAAGTATTATTTTAAAAATTTAAATTGTATGTATTAAGAGATACTTCTCTTCCTAAGTTTAACATTTTTTTCTTAATGATTTCACTATAACAATAAAAACCATAGTAAGAAACTAAGACTTTTTTCTTCCTGCAAGACCCTTGTGCCATTTAGGAGTAAGTATTGATCCCAAAGGGTGATCTGTGATTAGATTAAGGTACATTGCCTGTAATTTAGCAGAGAGATGGCTCCAGATACAGGGGAAACAAATGGAATTTTTTTTTTCTCAGCTCACACGTTCATCTTCATATGCACAAATGAAATAGTTTAAACAAATTTTTAAGAGCTTTGGTGTTGAAATGCAGTATTAATCCAAACCATGAACCAGTCTGCAGATGTGCACAAAATATATTTGTATCCACACGTATATGATATTTATCTTTGAAAATCTGCACCATATGTTGTGCCTGTGCCCTGTACAGAATGCCTGACAATGCTCACTGTAGGTCTATTTGTATTTTTCCCACTTAACATGGCCAGTGGTGTAATCACCAAGTATAGAAAAGCTCTTTTCATATATCCCCATTTCCTGCTGTATCTGTTTCATATAAAAATTATTTGTGATACTGGTTTTCAGAGTGCTTCAGCTTTGGCTGGTCTGCTGGAAGAAGATGTTCTTTCTTCAACAAATCGCTTTGCAGACAATGCTTGGCGAGGAGCTGAGGCTTACCACTTTTTCATACTTGCACAAAAACAGCTCTATAAAGGTTCTGTAGATGCAGCACTTAAAACAGGTAAGAATTCATTTTCAACCCTGTAAAGGCAGCACTTAACTTCATTTATAGCTGCCACATTTTTCAGTTCTTAGTAAGTCTACAGAATTTAAACCAAAACCATAATATGAATCCAAATGGCTGCAGTCACAATACCTGGAAAGGACTTTGCTGAAGAAAAATCAAATCTTTCCAAATATTGCCTGGTAAATTGGTCAATCTCTGTAGATGCTCTGCTGACTGTTTTGCTTCTCTCCCTAAATTATAAGGCATACTTGAATTTACATCAGACTCTATTGCAGAGCTTCACAAAAAACCTCTGGGACTTAGAGAAGAAAATAGTGCCATGTACTTTGTCCAAGTAATAAAGATTTTAAACCCTTCTAATATTTTTAAAATCAACTAAACAACCAAAGCGTTTCAAGAAGATACCAATTTCCAAGTGACATCTCCTAAATCTTTTTAGAGTAATGCTTCATAGTCATGTCAATAAAAAGACTGTGGTTAATTTTGTCCAATTTTTAGAATTAATCCTGTCTTCTAGTAGCAACTATTTCAAACAGATACTTGCACTTCTCAGAAGATGTGTAATAACTTCCTTGGATTTCTTTTTGTCATATTTTTAGCTCTTCATTTGCGAGATTATGACGACATTATCCCTGCAGTTGAAATCTATTCCCTCTTGGCACTCTGTGCATGTGCAAACAGAGCATTTAATACTTGTTCAAAAGCCTTTGTTAAATTAGAATCCTTGGAAACTCTAAACCCAGAGCAGAGGCAACAGTATGAAGACCTTGCTCTAGAGATATTCACAAGATACAGTCCAAAGTATAAAAAAACCCCTGATCTGGATGATGTTCTGGAGAGGTGGGTCTACTTTTTATATGATACTATAATAACATTGTCTCTTTTTTCTGATGTTTGCTGCATTTTGGGTTTTAGCAGGTTTTGTGTGTGACCAAATTAAGTGTTTTGCTGCTTAAACCAAATATTGGGCGAGAATGAGGCAGGAGTTGGCCAGTTTGGAGGAAGGTAATACAGCACTATGTTATTTGGGAAAATAGGCACTGGCTGCATTTGAGGAACTGGGCAGAAAGATGTAACTTCATTTTAATTTGAAATGCAGGTAGACAAAGCACAGGAGTTTTAGGACCTTTGAGACTGTGTTGTGTGACATTAAAGTAAGAATGTTACTCTTTACACCATGGTGAGGTGATTAAAGCATCAAAAAGGGACTGTTTAACCTTTATTAACTAACAGGTCAGTGTTTTGTCAATTACCTAAATCTACTTGGTGTGAAAAGAGCAACATGTGAAGTTAAAATGAGTATGAAGTGCACATTTAAGGGGTAAGTCCTTAGAGGAGCTGTACTCACAACAGTGTGTAGACGTTTCCTGCTAAGAGCATGGAACTTGTAAATAGGGAAATTGATTCTGAATCAATTTTCTTTTAGCAAAAAGGATTTTAACCTATCTTGATTGATCCTGCTGTGCAGAGTCTCAGTAGCAGCTGTCAAGTTGACACTTCAGACTTCAGAGGAAGGAGTATAATAGCAGTGCAGGTGTCTAATCAGGCCTTACCTTTATATGGCCTTCGCTGCTTCTTTTCACCCCATCTTTTGGATCTGCTGGTCCTGATTTGTTAACTGTATGGTTCTGGGGGTGGGCATTCTCTGGTGTGAAGATTAATTTACTTGGTTACATGAACAGAGAAGTGTTACATAAGCTAATAACTTCCAATCAGCAACTGGCACCCCACATTTTTCTTTCAGCTTTACTCTTTTTTTTCTTTTTTTTTATAGTGGAGATGGTAAACTTCCTGTATGTGTTGCAACAGGAGCCCCTATCCTGGAGTATCGGTTCTGGATGTGCAGTGTGTGTAAGCATTGTATGAAAGCCAAAGAAGCAGGCCATTATAACGCCTGTCCTCTTTGCCACAGCCCAGTAAGCTGAGAATAAAGACTGTATCTGCATTTATGACTGCTAAAAACAGCCTCTAAAATATTACTATCTTTTGAAATACAACTCAGGTACAGTATTGTGCTGCTATTAGAGAAACATTAAAAAACCGAACTTCCAAAACCAAAACAGAAAACCCACAAGAGAAACCTTTACTGCTTCCGTTTATCTGAAGAAATTACCATGTAAATAGATTCCATTTTTTGCTACACTTTAAAAAAAAGATTTAAGGTAAAAGCATTCTTTTGAAGTGTAGATTGAGCCTAGTTTCAAAACCATGTGAGTTGAATGTAGGCTCATATCAATATGGTCTACTCTGAGCAGGCTCCATTTTTTTGTCTCTCTAATTCCATAGGACATTACTGGGTTTACTCAGAATTCACAGTTTTTTGAAGGAAGTGATTCCTGAGTTGAAATAATGTCACAACATTTTTTATATTACCATATATGTTTTTGTGCTACTGTTTAGAGTTACTAGAGTAATGATACCAGTATAAGCATATACTAGTGCTGGTTTCTTTTGCCAAGTGTATTTAAACCCGCCACAGCAATAAAGGGCTTGAAAACATGCAGCAGTCAGTGTGTCAGTTGGGTTCCTGAGCTTGGGCAGTGTCATCTTCAGCAGGTAAGGGAAACCTCCATGAACTTGCACCCTGAAACCTGGCATTTTTCATGCAGCTTGAGAGAGCAGCCTGCATCTGCTGGACAGGTTTCAGGAGCTGAAGTGTCACCCTTGTTACACACCACGGTTCAAGGATGTCTCGCTGTCCTACCTCACTGTGCTCTGGCAGTGCTGCAGGGCCTTGAGACACGGGATGAGCTGTCCCCAGGAGCTGCTGTCCCCAGGAGCAGCCAGCACTGACAGGAGCCGTCGGCTGTGACATTCACAGTGTGCCTTGGCACGTTTCTGAGAGGAGCACAGGACGTCTGCTGTGCTGTCTCTCACCTAAGCTTAGGCTAGGTGAGGATAAACCCCATCTCCACAGAATCACAGAGCAGCAGAACGGCCTGGACTGGAAAGGATCTTAAAGACCATCTTGTTTTAAGGACTCTGCCATGGGCTGCCACACCTTCCACGGGCTGCCACACCTTCCACTAGACCAGTGGCACAAAGCTCATCCAACCTGTTCTTGATAATTTCCCCGGATGGGACATCCACAGCGTCTCTTTTCCAGTGTCTCACCACCCTCACAGTAACGAATTTCTTCCCTACGTTTAATCTAACCTTCCCTCCTTCAGCTTAAGGCCATTCTCCCTTGTCTTATCCCTTTCTGCCCTTGTAAACAGTCCCTCTCCAGCTCCCCTGGAACCCCTTTAGGTACAGAAGGTGTTCTAGGGTATCACGAAGCCTTCTCCAGGCTGAGGAACTCCAACTCTGCCACCTATCTCCCGAGGAAAGGAGCTCCAGCTCTCTCATCACCACGATCTCCTCTGGCCTGGCTCCGGCAGGTCCGTGTTGTGCTTGTGCCGTGGCCCCAGCTGTGGACCTGTGTTGGAGGCAGGGGTCTCATGTCAACGGGCCAGAGGGGCAGACAGCCCTGCAGGCTCTCTCAGGGCACCGCGCTCTGTCCCTTGGGGGCCGGGCGGCGCTCCCCGCCCCGCTCTCACGTGCCCGCGCGCGCCGGCGTGCCCGTGACACGGCGCTCAACGACCGCGGGCAGGTGCGGTACCTGCAAGTAGAGTTCGCCGCCGCCGTGCGGGACTTCACGGCCGCCATCGAGTGCCAGCCCGGCTTCGAGGTGCCCTACTACAACCGCGGGCTGGTGCGCTACCGGCTGGGTACGAGCCGGGGCAGGGCAGCGCCACCGGGCAGCCCCGGGTCACCGGCGCGGGCGGGACAGGGGCGGGCACCACTCGGGACGGGCGCCACACGCGTTCGCGGCAGTGGCGGCACCTTCACTGCCGCTGCCCNGCACCTTCACTGCCCGCTGCCCCGCTAGGCAGGCACAGCCCTGTTCGAGCTGTGCTGCCGAGTCATGAGAAACGGTGCCATTCCGGGGAAGATAGGAGCAAAGGTGTAGCTGACTTGTGGAAGGATTTGCACTGGGGTGAAACGAGACAGTTCCAAACAGTACCATTAAATCTGAGCTAAAGCATCTCCCAAGCAGCTGTAGCTGCAGTGAGCACAGCCTTCTCGACTGCAGTGGGCTGCCGGCCACCTCTGGGGAATTTCCTGCCCGGTTTTTGATGATGCCATCACAAAATGACAGCCCTGTGCCTTTTGTTAGGGCTTGGCCGTGTCAGAGGTCGAGGAACTGGAGAATGGAGCCGGACCATGGGCACCAGCTGGGAGCTCTGTGCCTCTGTGCCAGCTTTTAGGCGGCCTCATCACTGGTGTGGGCCTTTTGTCTCCTTCTCTTGGGAATAAACTGGCTGAACTGAGCCTTAAGTACATCTGAGGTTCGAAAATACATATTCTGGTTCTTGCTGTGAAACCTTTGACTCCCAGTTGTGCCTGTGGAGAATCCAGATGTGGATCCACAAAGTAGCTGCTACTTCGTGAGTGTGTTAGGAGGTGTCCTTGAGGTGTGAGGGGTTTGTGAACATGAGCAGATAATTTTACTTTTCCTTTTTTTCTTTTTTTTTGGGACAGGAGACTTTGATGAGGCCATGAAAGATTTCAGGAAAGTATTAGAGTTAAACCCCCAGTTTGAAGATGCGGCATTGAGTCTAAAACAGGCTATGCTTGATAAAGAAGAAAAACAGAAGAGGGGTTATTGAAAATTCAGGTAGTGATGTGATGTGAAAATATTCTCCTAAACATGTGATTTTTGTCATTGATGGATGAAACACAAGATCATTTACATCTGTTATGATCTTTTAAAGAACTTCATCCTTAGGTAAATAAGTTAAAAATTGATTATGATTGCAAAATAAACTAGATTTGGGATTCTTATTCTTGAGGGAATGTGTAATGTTGATCTCTGTGAGACACATGTACAGATTTCGTACAGAAATACTTTGTAATACTGTAATAAAAGTATTGGCCAGATTAATTGAAAATAAAAATGAACATGCACTTTTTATCTCATGATTGTCTGCAGAGTTTACTGTAGAAAATATTCATAGGAGGAATTGTGCATTTCTTATTGAAGAGCTCAATTCCCTGAAAATACAGTGTGAAATTCTTCTGATGGAACTGCCTGTGAGCACCCAGGCAGTTTCATTTCTCATCGTTGGAGGGACCATTACTGAAATCTGTAAATCATCTGCAAGAAACACCCTTACAAGCTCTAGTAACATAAATGCTCTCTGATTGTTCACTTGGCCTTTAGGATTTTGTTTTTTAAATAAAATTACGCCAGTGACATTTCTGCTTCTTACGGTGAGTCTGGATGATCCTGGAGCCTGCACAGAGCTCACTGAAGATGGTGGGACCATTTGGGTCAGTCATGAGAGCAGACTGGAGCCTCTGGAGCCCCTTCTCAGCAGCCTCACCAAGATCACTTTGAGTGTGGGGATGAAACTGCAACACCCCCAATGAGCAAATTTGAAACAGAGCTGAGAAAGTGCTGCGTTTACCTCTCAGGCTCTTGACACGACTGCAGCCATTTGAATTAACAGAAATACGACATGTAATACCAAGATATGACAATTCACAGTTTGAGAAATGGACAATGACCATTTTTTTCCCCCTCAGAAGTCTTACTTTTGGACTTTTCTTGCTATATTAAACACATGCTTTGCTAGCATTTATCTTGGTGTTCTGTCTCTAAAACAACACAGATAATTCAATGACAACACATTTCATGCCACCTCAGTCTTAACAGAAATTCTACCAGCTCTTGGCTGATGGTGGAAAGGTGAGCTAGAACTAAACACGTTCCTGACCGACCGTGCTGAGACAATTAGAAAAGCAGTAATGAACAGTTGAATGTGACTTACGAAGTTCCATTGTGAGAAGAGAGATCACAGATGTGGCTCTGCACAGAACACTTAAAACGACAGGATATAGATCAAAATATTAATTGAAGAATTGATTGAAGTGAATAAATATTTTGGAAAACAAAGATGCTAGAGATAACATTCCAGCTTGTGTTGTTTTTTGAATGTTGCTTAATTCTCATTCAGTTATTGACACAGAAGTACTGCACAGGCTGGGAGCAATTGCCAATTCTCCACAGTATTTCCTTGTCTCTCCTGTGAAAGGATGAACTATCATTATGCATTTCAGCATAATCTGGAATTCTTTCAAGGTAATTTTGGCCAGTAGAGCTTTCAAATATTCCCCTTTCATATGCATACAAGTCGCTTAGTTCTCTGGCTTTCAGGTTTTCAGCATGAAATTATTAAATAGCCCTTCTGGTTTCAGTTGGGGTAGAGTTAGTTTTCTTCACAGTGGCTGTATGGGGCTATGTATTGGATTTGTGCTGAACACAGGGTTGATAATATGGAAATGTTTTTGTTATTGCTGAGCAGGGCTTGCACAGAGCCAAGGCCTTTTCTGATTTTTGTACTGCCATGCTGGGGAGGAAGGTGGGGATGCCTGGGAGGGTGGGAGGAGACACAGCTGGGACAGGTGACCCAAACTGACCAAAGGGAGGTTCCACACCACAGGGCATAATGCTCAGTATATAAAGTATATACCAAACCAGTATATAAAGTATATAATAAACCCCCAAAACTTGAAGAGGAGGATGTAGTTAGTAACTCCCCTTGATCTGCAAAGTTTTCTGTTATAAAAGTTTAAGAATTAAAAGCCTAATGGAGAGTACTAAAATTCTTTTATGTAATGTTTTGTGAAATTCAGACAACCTCTCAGCCTGTGAAAGGAGCAGGGTTGTGTGCTTTGGATGCTTTGCAATGTGAGGTGCTGTAGCTCTGTATCTTCACTAAGCCTTAGGGGTTCTCTCTGCATGAGAATTCCACATTTCTGTGGTTCTCCTGGGTCACACCTGCTTCTTCCACTGCCCTTGTCAAAGTCATGGGGTTCACCAGTAAGTCAAACATATAGCTGCTGCTAATGCACTGTGATTCTCTTTACTCTGGCCAGAAATATTTCAAATGTGAATAATTCTCAGCTGCTTTCCCAAGGTTTCCTACCTATAAACCTACTGTCCCAAACCCTTGACTTTCCTGCCACAGCCATCACTGGCAGCCCCTCTGTTTGGCTTGTTCCCTGTAGCCAGGGTTAATTTGGCAATGAGTAACTGTTCTCACCTGATGATTTACCCCTGAACTTACAAAATCTCTGTGAATTCCATAATACATTACAGAATATCAATGAATAACATCACTGCCTTACAGAACACAGCAAAGAGTAACATCATCACCCTGTGCTTTTCCCTAGGTCTCTATTTGTCCTTCTGAAACACGGGAGGAGGAGTTGTCACACAACTATCCATGTTGCAAGGCTTTTCCCTTGCTTTTGGAGAAAGGTGGGAAAAGCTGACAGAATGCCAAGGTTAGCAGAGCACTGTGAGAGGGGTTTCTTGAATGTTTAGTGTGAGAGCAGCATGGGGAACAAGAGAGCCTTTCCAAATGGAAAGCTGTGGCACACTGAGGCCAAAGGGTTTGGTTGTCAAGTAGGCAGAACATGTCCCTGTTCCACGGACCTGCCTTCTGCAAGGGAGGTTTAGGCAGCAGGAAAAGCCTGAAACTCTTGGCTGTTCAAGTGAGGGCTGCACTGTGCACTTCTGGTCTAGGAGGTAACCTTGTTAAAAAGTGGCTGAGAGAGAAAGGTGCACTATTCCAGTTTTGTGGGGATTGAACACCTCTGTCTCAGTCAAGCTCAGCCATGCAGGTTCATGCTCCCATTTGCCTGTCAGGAGGGGAAGGATTCAGAAAAACAAAAACTATGTTCGAAACAGAAGACTGCTAGTGGGAGGATAATATCCAGTATTCTTTTATGTCAACAGATGACTGTTCATCTGTCTCATCCTGTTAATAGAGGCAGGGGATAGATCAGTGAAAATCAGATTTGACCCCAGCCACTGGCTTTCATGCAGAATGGAAGTCTGGTTGCTTTTTATGAAAACAGTTTGCTGAGAGATCTGGTCAAGCTGGAAGTCCCACTTCCAGCATGTTGTGACCATTTGAGCTGAACACTGCTCCCTTTACTAAGATTATTTCCAAGATTCTCCTTGTAGGATCCCTTCAGTGCATGAGCAGGGAGGGATTGGATGCAGTCCAGAGCATTGCTTCCTACAGCTCATGGTGATCAGTTCTTTTATCACTGGTGTTTGTACAAGGAGCATGTGAAATGGGGCTGAAGGATACCCTTGTCTCCCAGCAAGGAACAGCTGGTCCAGCTGTGTCCCAGGCATCACAACAATAGGTTTCAATCTAACTCCTGTTGCTATGGAAAAGGCTGATCAGTGCTTTCCAGGCTGGGGAATTCCCAGCATGGGGACTCTGGTGTGACTCTCTGTGCATTAAAAATAACTTCTTTCACAGTTCCTTTTCTCTGCATTGGCCAAATAGGGAAGGCTTGTTCAACTACAGTGATATGACCAGAGTGGTTCCTGAAAGCTAATCCAAAGAACCTATTTAAGCCCACAGGCCTGAAAACTGCAATCTAGGACACGAGTTACATGCTGAAGTTCCATCTGCAACACCTGAGAGGTAGGAATAATCCCAGGGGAATGCAGGTGCAGAGCAATACACTCGTGCAATAGCGTGGCTGAATCATACCTTGGGAAAGACATCCTCAAAGGTAAACAGAGAATGCCTAACCCTAACACACTGTGAGGTTCAGTGTGAAAATGATCATCTACACCATGAACAGTAACCAAGGTAGGAGGAGGAGACCAAGGATGTGGAATTGCTCCTGTGTGTCTATGGGAAGGGGGAAACCTGAAATACATTTTGAAACGGGAATACAAGTCTGTCTCACTTTTCCATCTCCTGTCCAGGAGAAAACTCTCCTCATCTGTCTGGTGGTGGGTGAAGGGTAGGAAATCCTGCTGGACCCCTTCCTCTTTTCCAGGCAAAAAGGGGAGGATCTGGGATATACCACTCACTGCAGACAAGTCTAGATCCATTCTGCAAAGCTGCAAAACAAGTGAACCTTAGTGACACCAGGCCAGTGATGCTCACCTGTGTGGCCTGAGAATGCTGAGAAGAGATAGCATTTGGTCATTATTATTTGCCCTTCATCCCAATCTACAAATTTCTAGAGGTCTGCTTTTTAAATTAACAGAAAGTTAACCTAAACTTGTGAGTTTACTGCTCTTGTTAAAAACAGGGAGTGTCTCCTGGCAAACACTTGGGAGCAGTAACTTGCTGGGCTCTGCAGTGTGGGCTGTGGACAGCAGAGTGCACTGCTCCTGCAGCAGAGGAAGGCAGCACCCAGGCAGCTGCTGAGGGTCCTGGGGTCCCAGCACCCTCCCACTCCTTTTTACAGATCCTGCTCCTTCACCAGGTGCAGCTTTAAGAGGGCATTTATTCAGCAATGATCTCAGGCAGGACTGCAGCCTTTGGGGAGCAGTGTGGGCCCTGACCAGGCAGCCTGGGAAGGCAGGGGCTGCAGGAGCTGGGACACCTCTGGAGACTGCACACGAGTGTGCTGTCAGCCCCTCTGAACTGCTGCTGAACTTCTACATGTGCTGCAGCCACACCTGCAGTTACAATGCAGGTGTCAGGTTTGCACTTTACACTGATCTCTAAAAAATAATAAGAATTATAAAAAAAGCATTCTGTATACATAGAAACAAAAAATACCAGGTGTCATTTTTGCTCATACTAGAGTATCCATTAACTCATTTTATAGAGTTAGCTTTTTCTATACAGGGACAGGTGAGAGCAAAATGAGGAACTAACAATTTTCTGAGAATGTCAGGTTGATGTAATGATTTAGACAAAACTCTGCATTAGTGGAAGAAGCATGTGCCCTGATGTTGCACGCTGGCAGTGACTGCTGGGCTCTTTGAGGCCAGTGTTGGTGCAGCAGATGGTTGCTGCTGCACACTAGCAAGGAGGTGTTCTGTGCTTACAATTTTCTAGTGTGTTTTTATTTGACTTTTCAGATTTGCACTTTACATTCACATGGGAGGATTGGCAGTCACTTTGTGAAGTATTACAAGAAGCAGCCATAATCAGGGCTGGAATAATTTTAGTGATCTACAAGTCCATATGTGAGCAGATGGAAGAAACACAAAGTGTTATTTTGCAGCCTTGGGTCGTTTTCTGGTAAGTTTTCTTCTGTAGCCACCTCAGAGAGGCAACAGGTTGCAAGATTTACTGACCCTGTTAGCAGACTCAAGAACTTCCCAGTGCTGTCTCCCCATCTGCTCTTTAAACTTCATGCAAATAGTTCTGGTGGTTTCTGCAAGAAGTAGCTCCTGTGTCCAGTGGCACCATTTGGAAAGCAGCCAGCACAGCAGAGCCTTCAGGTGCTGTTGGAGACACACACAGAGGCTGAAGTGAGGAGTGATGCTGGAGCAGACAGCTCAGCAGCTCTGGTTGTCCAAAGGTGGATGAAGCTATAGGAGAAACCCTACTCTCTGAAGGATTTGAACCATTCAAAAGCATTTGGAATGTGGCAGTGTGCCTTAGTGCCTTGATGTTTGTCTTTAACATTTTGGATCTGTTTTCTCTCAGACTGGGGGCAGTCCTGTTGAAAACCTGTTGAAATAATAGCTGGCTCCAAAACTGCCTGCCATGGCCCAACTCCAGCATGCCCTGCTCTGCTGCTGGCATCTGCTTCAGAGCCACTCCACCTGTGTTTGGCTTGGCAGGGAGCTCTCCTTCCCTCTCTCATGGGCTGAAGCTGAGACCATGGGACTGCAAACCATGTCCATTCCCTGTTCTTGTCCCAGAACTTTTCTTTTTGAGGTCCCCAAGGACAGGCTCTGCATCACTTGTGTCACAAAGCATGGCGACCTCTCAGGGTGGGTACACAGGGCCTGGTGTTCTTACCAAATTCAGTGTGTCATCTTAGATCTGGAGCAACAATCCATACTGGTCCAGCAAGTACATAGCCCTGGAGACTGTCAGAAGGGTGACCTGGAAATCCTGAGAACAATACACAGTGTGTTTGTGTAGTTTTTAAAGAACACACGCATGCTGCACATTAAAGGTGGCATTAGTGTTCACAGTCCATGCTTGAGGCATTTCAGATGCCAAAGTCAGAACTCCTAAATCTCTGAGAAACATCAGGTCAGGGGTGCATTGCAATGGTTCTTTTTCTCCTCCACAACCTACCCTTGCTCTCCCTGCTTGAGCTGCACTGTCCTCTGCAGGTGCTGCCAGGCTGAGTGTTGGAAGGAGAGCACGCTGCCACCAAACAGTGCACATACACCTGAAAAGAAGAAAAAATGCCACTCAATCCTTATCAAATCCCACTTTGCAGAGCATTATCTTGTCTTTGCCTTTTGCAAAAGCTAGATCTGATTAGATTTATGCTTCTCTGAACACTTCCATGTGATATCTTCCAGCAGAACCTGCCTTGAATTTAAAGTTGGTGTCAAGGAAGCCCTCAGGCAGTTTGGTAACTGAGAGGCTGAGACAGGACAAGTTAAAACCTCACGTGCTGCAGTGCATCAAAGCTAGACAGAAACTCAATCTGGTGCCTGCTGCAGCTGCACACTTAGGAAGCAGCACAAGCCAGAATTGCATCATGTTCATTTCTAGCAAGTTCAAGAGTTGAGGTGCCTATGAAAGGCTGAGTAAATAATGATGCAGTTACTTGAGCTGCCCAGGCAGGGTGAACACACCACGGCTGGTATCAATACACGTCAGGACAGGCAGTTCACTCAGCTGGGTGCACAAGGAGCAAAGCACCCTCAGGTGACTGTCCTGGGTTTTTCTTTGCTCTCTTTAGCCCTTAAGAGAACAGGATCTCAAACTTTAAGACCAAATCCATGTGCCTCTGCTTCTCTGCCCATTGGGCTGACTCCTGATGAGATGGATGACTGGCTAGGACAGACGGGAGACAACAAAGCTGAACTTCATGTGGATATTGAGACATATAAGTTGATTTTTCTGCTCTAGACATGTTGAGCTGAAGTGATATGAATCTGATCCTACACAAAGCTAGAACCAACTTATAAAAATCGTATTTACATACTCCATTATTTTGTTTATTCCTGCCAGTCCAATCTCAAGTCAGATTTAGGAGGAGAAGTGAATTAAAGCTGCATACCAGTCAGGGTAGTTGAGTTGAATTCTGGCTAGGGTTTCAGTCTGTGAGGTGCCTAAATCTATTTCTCAAAGCATAGAGTCATAGAATACCTCAGGTTAGAAGGGACCCATAGGGACTACCTCCAGCTAAATCACATGACTAAAAGCATCATCCTTCCAGGATAGGGTCCATGACTAAGAGGTGAGCCTTTCACTCAATCCTACCTGTTCCAGGTGCTGTGCCAGGGTCCTTACTGCCAGCCTTTTAAAGTGAGAAGGATGTCTCACCCTGGGGCTAACAGGTACCGGGCAGAACTCTGCAGCAAACTCACTGCCATTAATCTCACACCTATTTGAGTGGAAAGATCAACAGATCTAAGTAGAAATTGGAGCTTTGCTGATGGGTTCATGGGACATTTTATACTACTTGCCCATCCACAGTGATGTTCCATCTTGGGGTGTCACTGGAGTCTGGAGATCTGGCCACCCAGCAGTTTTCCAGGTATAACTCGACATTGGGGCTCTCGTCTTTCAGCTCCACCTCAAGAAACACAGGCTCCCTGGGTTGTTTGAGTATTGTCATGCTGGGCCCATAGAACTCCATGAAAGATTCATCTTGAGAAAATGTCAGGGGATTTTGTTCTTTAATGTTATTTAAACTAAAACATACTCGAAAATTCCCTGATTTCCATAGGAGATTTACCTTTGGACACTCTTGAAACTACATTCAGAGCTTGTCTTACCCTTCTGTAAACTGCAGAGAAAGAAATGTTAGTGAGGTTCTTTAGCTGAAAGTAAGGCATGTCTTCACTAGGGAACTAAGACCGAAAGAGTCTGAGAGTTTTAAAAATGGAGGAAGGGAAATGCACACCTGCAGTATTTGAACGTGGAGACATCATCCCAGAGCCAAAGGGAGGGGATGTGGCTGGGTCACTGGAGAAGGCACCGAGCACTAGGGTCTCCTTTGCTTGGTAGTAACACAAGACTGTTAGTCTAGAATAGGAGAAACAGCAGTTTTTGTGTTCACTTCTATTTCCCAGCAGCTGTACAAAAGTGAGCAGTGTCAGCGAGCAGCAGCTCCTACCTGTAGTCTGGATCTCTTGTGATTATTGGTACGCTCTGTTCTGGAAGAGTCTCTTTCTCATAAGAGATTTCATTCTCATAAATAATGTGGTCACCTTCAAACTGTGCATATGGGAAGCTCATTATAAATTGACTTTTCTCAGGAGCTGGGACAGGGGACCAAAAGAGAAAATGCAGAAGAGGCAGAGACTTTCAGCAGGTGTATCTGCTCTGGCCATGGACTTACCCTTACTGAAGTGCCACAGGTGGTGACATGGAACTTGAAGAAGGCATGGGCTTCATTATACTCTCTGGGCCTGCAGGAGCTGTCCCTGAGCTTGGTTTTGCTCATGTCAATGGCAGGAACTGTCTTCATTTGGGCAGATACCATTATGGTACCATCTGGGTGGCATACTGAGAAAGTCAGAGAGTTGGTTTTGAGCTCAAGAAAGAATGACACATCTTTTTATTGATTGATCAGTTGCATAACTTACTTATAAACGCTGAAGAATTAAAACTGCAGCTAATGGAGAACATCTGTAAGGTCTCCATAGTTCTCATTTTCCTTAAGGCAACATCAAACCTTGCTTTAATTTTCTGAAAGGACACTTCCTGCAAAGGAGGAGATGGAAGAGATCTGTTATTGTACATCATCCACGTGTACAGAGTTCTGCTCCTTAGCTTATGCCACTTGAATAACAAGTCACAGGAGTTAAATCAGTGTGAAGACTCGAGCCTGAAGCAACAAGGGGGCAGAAGGATAAGTTTTCTTGTATGAATTTATCAGTCACTGTCACAGAGATAAATTTGGGCTGATTAATGTAGAATGGTTCAAATTATTACAGCATCAATTTTCCCTTGCCATGTCTTAACATTTCTACAAAAAATTCCTTTAAAAGAGCTTCTTTCATAAAAGCTATATTGAACTATTGTTTCTGGCTCAGTGCAGATGGGACATTTTGCCTCATCTTACTAAAAACACTGAGGAGTTTGTTTTTGAAGACTTGGTGCATATCTTTTAGAGACAAGTGGGGACAGCAGATTGCATAATACATGGCATTACCAGAAGGGTCCATGTTTGATGCCTCTTATCCTACTTGCTCTGGCTCAGAGCTCTTCCCTCTGGAGGTTTTCCAATATGTGGAATACCACAGCGCTACGGACTGTGACTGTAGGACTCTGTGAGAGCAGACAGTCCTATGTGCTTTAAAAAAAGCATTGCTGAACAGCTCCTGTACCTCATAGATGAGTCCCCCAGCAAACAGAGGGATTTGCAATATCAGGTGTGTGGAGTTGGTGGCTGCAAGGTACCCATTGGTGAGGGCAACGTGCTGGGTCAGGAGCTGGTTACCAAGGTACAGGTCCCAGTACTGGTGCAAGCCAAAAGTGGGCAGGGTTAGATACAGGTTCTCTTCATCACAGGAACCAACAGCTTCTGGTACCTCTGTGGGAAGAAAGTGGGATGAAGAGTTAGCAACGAAGGAAGGTTTGAGTGGTGAGGTTTGGCCCAGGCAGGGATTTCTGGTAAGACACCCCAGCAGCCTGTTATGTGCATGCTGGCATTGTCTGCAGGGCTTGGCTGTGTTGTAGAGGGTCTACCAGCTCACATCTGGTGGGATGGGGAGTCGTGCTCCAGCAGCAGCCTGCCAGCTTGCTTCCAGGACTGTTCCCTGTTGCAGTTATGCAAGCTGAACTATGTATGTAAATACATTTTTGATCAGCCTTCTTTGAGCTGAACAAGAGCTGTTTCAAAGATAAAATAGGACAATGAGGAGACTGTCATTTTTGTGGCATGCAAAAATCTAATAAATTTGAGAAAATACCAAACAGACCTCCTGACTGTTTCAGTAACCTGCTAAGTACAGCTCTTAGTGGATGATTTCTCCTTACAGAAATGCTCTCTTTGTAGATTAGAACAGTTTTTTTGAGTCAGTTAAGTTCTGCCCAGATGGGGAGGCAGAACTGTGTTTGAGGACAAACTGAAACTTGTAAGCAATGTCTGAAAGTTTTGCCAGTAGATGTATGTTCATGTTCTGAGGCATCTTGTTCACTGAGTTTGCAAGCCAACTCCTTCCACACGCTTGTTTTATTGCTCTCAGTGTCTCGAGGGCAGACTGTCTTGCCAGGATGCAGAAGAGCTGCCATCAGCAGAGCAGCAGCTTGGCTGTCACCAACCATGAGCTGAGGAGGGTAGGGGTTTTCCCCAAAGCTTTCACCCTCACTCTGATGCTCTCACTGAGTTCTGTGACAGCCAGACTGTTGATGCAAACCTGTTCATGTCAGGGGAAGCTTACCAATATCAGCAACCACACACTCCACCTCTGCTGAGTGATAGTAGAGTGTCCTCTCCAGACCCACGCTAAGGGTGTAGTTGACCAGGAGGGTGTATTTTGTTTCATTTCTGTTCACATACTGAAAGAGAGAGAAGGATTAGGCTGCAGCAGCTTTCTGAATAGGCATGTATATTCTGAACAACACTAAATAATTATTCCAACACCCTCCTCTCCCCTGCAAATAGCTCAGGCTCCAAAATCATCGCTTCAGCTGGCCTAAAGCTATTCAGAAGTCTGGCCTGGATTCAGCAGCTCTTTCAGCCAAATGTAAATGTGGAGAATGTTGTGCCTTTTCAGAAAATGAAGACAGAAGTGAATGCAGTGGTGGTTCCTCTGTAGCCCACTGGTGAAAGAGATCATAGAGGGAGATCCAGGTCCAAATCCTTATGTTACCATGAGGGTTTCTCCTAGCTGCCTGAGCGTTCATATTAGAAGAGAAGACTCTACCTTCTCATGCTCTGTTAATGTAAACATCAGCTATGTTTCGGAACATAGCCATTGCTTTGCATTCCATGCTGGGACAAACAAGACTGTGTGACAGCTTCCTTGACCTATGTGGTAGCGAGGTAAGAACTCCATTCTCCAATCCACAGGTTTTATAACACCTGTATAAAGGTGCCCCCTTTGGTAAATAAAGGGGCTTCCTGCCCTGATCTCGGTGGAACCCAGAACCTGTGTCCAAGTCTCATCTTTCCCTGGAAGGCCCGCACAGTGATATCCTTATTCTTTACTGAGAATGTGGGCTGCACCCAGGGGAATAAGTAATCTGTTGATAGAAGGTGTGAGGAGATGCTGTGAGAGATTCCTCTCAAAATCCTCTTTTCCTTCACTGAAAGTGCTCCCAAAGTAAGACCTGGTGTTCAACCTGAAATAAATACTTCTGGATTTTTTTTCTTGGTTTGATTCTTAATGCAATTTGGCTGTGGTTTGACTGCAGCCTGAAAACTATTTGCACAAATCCTGTGTGTTCACAATGTTGTTCCCTGTAACAGCATCACAGCTCTCTGTGGTTTGGTTTAAAGAGTGGTAGAGGACTTGCAGTTATTCATCCTCCCACTGAAATGAGAGGTAGAAATCCCTCTGTGAGTATATACCTTTTACAAATATTTAGATTACAAATGCTCTGAAGCTTAACAAAATTACATTTAGAGTATCCTGAGCCTGCCCGTGGCATGCTCACACGGGGCATGGCCTGTGCCACCAGCCAAACAGTGGGTTCAGGAGTTACTGGATTTTTGAAACTGGTGTTTGCCAGCAGTGCAATAATTGATTTATTTTTCCAACACACTCCTGTTTCAAAGGACAGCATCTAATACAGACTTGACAAACTTCTTCCTGTTGGGTGTGCTCTTGGACATTAGCCATGCTGACAGGCACTAAAGGAAGTAACATTTCATCCCATCTAATTACACTTGATACCGATCTCTTAGAGATATACAGAGAGCAAGGTGGGGACATAAAGGCCTCTAATCTTAACTCAGATGGTCTCAGACTCATTGACACCTTTATGATCAAGGAACTGTTGTTGGTTAATAAAAGCTGGACCATGTTCTGCAAAGGGGCTGCCCCACCTCCTCCACTCTGCTGCTGAAGTGACCTGCTGTATCCTACCTCTTTCAGAACATATGGATCATCAAAAGAGGCTTCCAGGATAAATGCTTTTGTTCCATTAGAAAAGGGAATTTCATAAATCTTGAAGCTGCGGTGCTGTGCTTCCCTCAGGGAAAATGGCACATTTCCTACAGTGATTGCCACCAGAGAGACATCGGGAAGAAAGTGTCCAAATGCAACATTAAATAGCCTTTCCTCTGGCACAGTATCTGCAGGGAGAGAACATCAAATTACTGCTGATGTGGATCAAATAACGAAGAAGGTTGGGGTGGCCTCCCATTCAAATTCCAGGAAACTTAGCCAACAGCCATCTCTTTAATGGCTCTGATTAATGAGTGTTTGTGTTCTAGTCAGATCTGAAATACTCTGAGTACTTGAGAATTGCTTCAAGCTGCAGGGAATTAACAACAAATACATAGAAGTTTATAGAAGGTGGGTTCAGTGACTTTCTAGAGGTGCAGTATGATGTGCAATACCTTTAAAGAAACCTAGACTCTAGTTCAGCCACATAAAATTTGAAAAATTTATCATAATGTATGGTAAAAAGCTTCTTTTTCTTTCTATATCACTTATCCAGACAACTCCAAGTACGGTTAGTGCCTTAATGCATCAGGAAATAGAGTCTAAAACTGTGACTGCAGCACTGGGTGGCACGATGATTTCAGTATGCTCCCAAGGTATCAAATGCAGGCAGTTTGGGGGAGAAAATACCATCAATGAATGCTGTCCTCAGACAGTTCTTGTTCCCAGTGTGATAAATTATTTATTCCAGTGCTCACTGGAAAAACCCAGGTATTGAGATGAAAAGAATGTTTGCCATTTTATCAGCAACCTATAAGTTAAGACTAAATGGTTTTTCTTTTTATTTTTTTTTCTTTTTTGTTTGTTTGTTTTAATATAATACTTGAATCTTGACTTTGTCTAGAAAATTGTAAGTGTAAAAAATTGAGAACATTCTGGTGAATGTAGACACGTGGCACAGGTCAGGTGGAGCAATGTACAGCCCAGCAAAAGATTGGTGACAGTCAATGAGAGGAGTGACTTACTGTTGATAACAGTTGGTATTTGTGGCATGAAAGGTGTGCTGATGGATTTGATGACTGTGTACTTCGTGGTCTGCCAACCTGCATCCGTCCACGTGTGCTCCAGAAACAGGTCAATGCAGTAAATGACTCCATATACACCACCAGATATGGAGCTCTAGGAGGTAAAACGTGTGATTAAGTCTTAATTCTCAGTAGCTTAATAAAGAGATGACTGAATATGGTTAAAATTCTTCCACTGGGAAGAGCAAATGGCGTTCTAGTACAGGTTTGGATGGATTTTGCTAGGGGATTTTGCTTGTTTGTTTGGTAGCTTTGGCCCATTTGTCTGGTCCATGCATGGCTCAAGTACTGCTGAGATCCTTAATAAAGAAGCATCGCATTTGCAGGGGTGTCCTCATTAAATTTATCATATCATGGCATTTGTGGGTTTTTTTTGTTTTTACTATCCCTAGATTACCAGTCAGTCATGTCTCTTGTTCTGTCTGTTACACAAATAGGGAACTCCTGAAGGGGATGAGTCAAAATCACACCAATAACATCTTGTAGGAATATTGCCAACTCCTTTCTTGGCGTTCTTGAGTTGGGTGGAGTTTTGAGCAACCTGATCTAGTGAAAGATGTTTCTGCCCATGTCAGAGGAGTCTGGACTATATTGTCTTTAAAGGTGCCTTCTAGCCCAAACTGTTCTGTTCTACTGAACATTCCTTTTGACATTGTATCTGTATCTGTCAATTATATACTGGTAAGGAATAAACTGTATTCAAAGCAGGTGGCTGCACCCCAACAACATGCAGAGAACTTGTCCTTTGCTTTATCATGCTGTCTTGGAAATTGGCAGGGAAATTACTCTTTGAGGCAGGCCATAAGTTTATCAGGACTAGTTTTATTATTGAACAACATAGACAATTAAATTCCAGTGTCCAGAAATCCCCTCACTCTTAATGTATTAACATATCTTATAGATTATTAACAAAAGGCAGCCTCTTGCTTCTACCATATTTTGTCATGATAAATTCCTAGTTTCTCAATAAGTGCTTTCAAAACACAGAAGAGGTATCTAGTTCCTCAAATATTTATTGTGTTTACAAATTTTAAGCAGCAATTAATCAGTATTTGGAATTTTCATGATTTGGAAACATCCCTGGTATAGGCCCTCAAATGTATTTGTGTGTGACAGGTTTGTACTAACCTCTAGCTTGCCTCCTTCTGCTCCAATAGGGATGGTTATTCTGATGTGTGTCTCATTGTGCTCCAGTAAGTAGTTCATCTCCTCTGGATTCACTATGACTTGATCATCCACTCCTATTGCAATGCTTTTAGACAGAAAGGTGGACTCCTGGACCACTAGTGTGGGGATAACTCTTGGCACAGTCCATGTTAGCGTGGTATCAGTGAAGCTGATGCCATCTGTGGAGTTAGACAGTTCCAGAGAAGGGGCCACTGGAGTTACCACTCAGTCCTGTCTGCCTTTCCCTGATTCCATTTCCCCAGGATATCTCTAGAGCTTTCACTGATGCAACACGCTGCAGGATATCAGCCAAATGATGGCTCTTTTGTCACAGAGACCCTGGCACTGGAGGCAGACCTGAATCCCCAGTTTCAGGTGAATCATTAATTTATTCAGAAGAACTGGGAGCTGTGCTTCCAGCCACCTGCTCTGTTGTCCCAGGGCTTGCTGGTGGAAGGAAGAGAACACAGAACAGCCTGCTTGCACCTTCTTGAAATATTGGCTTTGAGGTCTTGACAACTTAAAACGTTGTGCTTCCTCATCACTTGTTCCCATTAATACTCTTCTGTGAGAGCCAGGTGCAGCCACTGCTTCTCTGCAAAAAGCCAGACTAGTCCTGCCTCTCCAGAGAAAAGGATTATGTGAGTTTCAAGGATGCAGAACTGCATGCCTTGCATGGAATTTTATGAAAAAGAAGAGCCAAGGCTATGGGATTAGTCTAGGGGAGGCTCCCTGGCTCTTCTGTAGCAGCTTTGCTTGTTTCCAGTTCCCTGCATCTAATGTGGGGATTTGAGGAACCAGAGACAAGGCATGACACTGCACTGGGAACACAAGTACTGTAGTGTTACAGCAAGGACCGTGAGTCTGGGACTAATGCCACAGACTCTTAGCTCATGTTGCTCTGAGGGAACCTTGTAAACCTCTTCTCTTAGTGAGAATGGGAAGATTGTGCTTTCTACTACCTCCCTCAGTGGGTTTTTTTAAGGTGAAGAAGGAAGAGATCCTTACCAACAGGGCAGGAGACCGTTGTGTCAATCAGCAAAAGCAGCCACCGCTGCCTGTACATGGAAGTGGAAGTGATCATGTTCATATTTACACCACTGACCTGTTTGAGCCCAGGCAGAAAAAGAGAGCTGATGTTCTGGAGAGGCAGTGGGAACAGCAGAGCTCTGTGTGTGGCTGGGATCAACAACTCACCACGCTGACGTCAGACTCGTTGCTGTGGTAGGGCGCTCGCAGGTACACTCGGGACAGGGTGTTATTGAAGCTGTAGCCCAGTTTTACTGCATCACTTACTGTTATTCTCTTTCTCCCTGATGGAGAAACAAACATCAGTTGCCATTGCTGGTATGCAACATTTTGAGTCTGCAAGAGAGAGATGAGCTACATCAGTTCTACATCTACCAGTCTTTTAAAAAGCTATGATATTGTAGTGTCTATTTTCCTATTAGAAGTGGAGTAACTGGAATGATACCACTAGCTCATCTCAGGCAAGAAATACCCTTGAGACTGGAGCTCTTTAAGGCATTTTTAGAGATAGTCTTCTAGCAGCCCTGGAGGAAATGTACACAGGTGGCCTTAAACAATCCACTGTGGACAAAATACCCGTGTTGTTAGAAACTGATTGTCTCCATGTCCATTGATTGCTGGAGCAGTCCAGAGGCCAAATGACTGACTACTTTTCATACTGTGTAGCCATACTGTGTCAAAGACAAGAAGAGAGCAATGCCTGTACTGGCCTAGAACAGAGTCCCCTGCAGTGATGGCCATATGAGAGCACAGCCCTAAGGAAAATGGGTATCAGGAGCAAGTAAGGCATGAGCAGCATGGGACAAGCATATGTATTTGACAGAATCACAGAATGGTTAAGGTCAGAAGGAACTACTGGAGGCCATTCTAGTCCAACCTCGCTGCTTGAGCAGGGTCCCTGTGAGCATGGTACACAGGATTGTGTCCACACAGCTTTTGAATTTCTCCAGATGAGACTCCACACCTTCTCTGGGCAATCTGTTCCATTCTTCCTCACGTTGAGGTGGAACTTCCAGTGGATCAGTTTCTGTCTGTTCTCTTGTTCTACATCTGGGCACCACTGAGGAGAACCTGGCTCCATCCTCTTCACCCCCTTCCTTCAGATACTTGTGTACATTGGTAAGATCCTCACCCAGTCTTCCCCAGACTAAACAGGCCCAGCTCCCTCAGCCTTTCCTCATAAGAGAGATGCTCCTGTCATAATTTCCCACTCATTCTTTCCAGACTCAAATATTTTTCATCTCAGCGACTCCTGAGCTATCTGTGCCTTCTTTGTATTTTGTATGTCTTATTGGATTTCTCTTCAGTCAACTTTTCCAGACTCTCCTTGGGATCAAGAAAGCTTTTAGCAGCCACAGCATCTTTTGATGATGAGTCTGACAGTTTCACTACCCATTGTGTGAGGAACTACCTACCTTTGTTTGTCTTGAACTCAGTTTCCACTAGTGGAACAAGCATATTACTCTGTCCTCCCACCTAAATGTCTTTTTGCAGTCTAGAGGTCTAAAAATACTTGAGAGGTTTTCAGTACTTGATGGCAAATTTGTCATCTCCTTTTTTTTTTTTTTGTCAGAGATGGAGCTATGCCCCAAGAATGACTCATAAGAGAAGAGAGAAGAGGCAGGCTAGGAGCTGTTAGGAAAGACTCCCCTTCGTACCTCTGGCAGTGCTGACATCCATGCTACGGTGTAGTCATTTGAAACTGCTGGGACATCAGTCTTCACTGACACCTGGGGACACAGGAGATTCTTTGGGAGCAATGGGAGCAAACAGATCTTCAGTATTATTACAGGCATGGGGAGCAGTGTCTGTCAGGGTTTAGCAGTTTGCATTCACTGAAGGTAATTAAAGTGTTTCTGTGGAGGTTCTTTATGGCAGTAATTTTTATGGCCAAGAAAGGAAAGTTAAAACCATGGCATTTATAGGGGTGGGAATACTTCGGGTATAACCAGGTGAACCTAAAGTCCAGCTTCATATGTGGTAAACTGTAAACTGGATTGAGCTCTGGAGACCTTCAGGGACATCTGGGTCTCTCCACTGGAGGTGTAGGAAAGCAGGTTATGGGCATTACAAGGACTGGTTCTCTCTTCCCTTGCAGGCTGAACGCCTGAAAATGCAGGATCCCCAGTACCTAAGGTAGGTGTTGTGGTGTAAATCTTGCCTGCAGAGTGAGGCAAGGAAAGAGGACAGTCAGAAGACAGTTGTACCATGGTTTAATTTTGTTGCAACACCCAGAAATGACTGCACAGCCTTGAGTTCTAACAGGAGCAGCATGCTTACCTTTTCCTGCCTGTTGCAGGCATGCACAGAAAGCAATGAAATGTGGTTTGTTCACTGCCTCATTTGGACACTGATGTGTAGGTGATGGCAACAGGCCGAGCAGCCCAACTGCACCACCTGGCAGGAGGCAGCTCCTGTCTGTGAGCTCTGTCTCACAGTGAAGTGTGTGATTCAGCAGAGATGCAGCTCTGCAGCCTATGGGTTTTATTATTTCAGATGTGAGGAAGACATTCTCACAGATGCTGCAGCACTTTATGACCAAAACCATCTCTTGTGATCTTAAGAGCTTGGCCTTAAGCCTCTCTGTTGATTTGCTAGCAGAGGCTTGCCTTACTTCATCTGTACAGTTAACTGAGTTTCACTGCATACTAATTATCTCTGGCATGTAAATGTGTAACTAATCAGATCTACAGTTTCACACTCTCAACATCAGCAGGTTGCTATTATGCTGGGTACATGGGGTACAATCAACTGCTGACAGGAATTTGTGGAGGTTGCTGTGCCAGCAGGGAGCTTGGATGTAGCCTTGCCTTCAGTGGAAAGGTTTTTACCTCCATGTAGTTTTCTTCACACACAATTTCTCTGGAAGCCCAGGATGCATAGGAGCAGTACATAGGGTAGGTGTAGGTGACAGCTGCCCTCATGCTTGAAAATGAGGAGACCTTGATGTTCACCGTCAGTGAAAACAGCTCATCTGCCTGGGAAGAAAAACTGGCAATTCAGCAGATGGTGTGGAAGGTTCCAGGAGTGGCTGCATGGGACCATGCAGCCCAGTGTTCTGTTTCTGAGAGTGTTTTATAACGATGATAGCAGGTTGAGAACTGCAGTGACAGCTCCTCCTTTCTCTGTCTGAAATGGTTTGTGTGCAGGGTCTAACTGAGCCAGGGACATTGCCCCAGCACTCACGCCTTTGCCTCAGACCCCATCTCAGCTCTGTTCTTGCCACACTCTGAAGGAGCAGCTGGCCAAGGGCAGATCTGACCTGCCTTACTGTGAGGTTCATGTTTCTCCTCTTTGTGACTCTGTGTGTCTCCACATGAAGAGAAAGTACTGGAACTTTTATTTTGATTTAAGTAGTTCAGGTCTAATCTACAAATGCTGTTTAGTGTTTAACACTAGACTAAGTCCAGTAAAGAAAATCCTTATGATCCTTCAGCTCCTCAGGAGCCACACACAAAACCATGGACTCTCCAATCTGACACAGATGTGTATTTTTCTGCAGAAGAAGGCAAAACCTTTACAGAGAAATTTCCAGCCTGGAAATACAGGTCATTGCACAGCACACTGTACACCCCCGTTCTTGTTAGCTAACTTCTGCCTATAAAGTTTTACCATATTTTTTCTGTGGGGCTTCCAGGACCAACCAGACTAAACATGGACAAGCAATGAAGTTTCTACTCTTGATTTGTTCTGGTTTTGGGTACATTTCTTCTCAACTAGCATTTAGAAATTAGAAATCCAGGCTACACTTTCACAGATATTTTTGGAAGGGGTGAATCACCTTCTGGAGATGCCTGCTTCTCTCCATTGACTATTGTGGAAGAGTAAACGACTAGTTTAGGCTAGACATTATCTTTTAGATGGCTAAAGTTACGTGAGGCAAATCTGGGTCTAATAGACGTGTGTGATCTACGTTCCTAGGCATGTGTTAACAGGCACATTACCACACAAATTAAGCCAGGAAATGATCTGCCAGAATCCCACTGCAAACATTGCTTTTTCAAGCAGATGCCTACTTCTTTCCAGAGAGGCTTTCAAGAAACTCTCTGGCAAATCAGCAGCTACAAGGATACGCTTGAGAACTGGCAGCTACTCAGCAGCATTAGGATAAGTGTCATTCCATGGAGAGAGGAAATCCCATGTCAGTCACACTGAACAGACCTCACAGCAGACAGCCATTGCCTATTCATTTCTACACTACACTCCCGACACTAGTTCCTTGAGTTCAGTATTCTCAAAACATGCCATTAGAATGCCATATACTATCCCACTCTTGTATTTTTGGAGAAGATGTGGTGCCTGAGCTGCTTCCAAGCCCTGTCTGGGCCTTACCTCACTGGCCACGTGACAGCCGAGCACCGACGCGCGGAACACGGGGTTGCCCCACACATCTTCTGACAGGACATAGCCACAGCGAGATGCTAACTTCTCATCCAGCACAACTGGGCCTGAGTAAGGATCTACAGAAAAAGGGAAAGATACGTGGGATGTGAAGCTCAAGGCAAGTCCTGGGGCAGAGTGGTGCTGAGGCACTCTCAGGCAGCTCTTTTCCAGCTCTTCTCCATGCGGGCTGGGTGCTCTCCAGTGACATGGGCTGTTAAGGAGCTGGTGACACTCTGCTGGCATGTGCAGGAGTGCAGGAGACAGTTTGGCAGGACTCAAGCTCACACACATAATGTGCCCTTCAATGCCTGTTTCCTTGCTTGCAGAAGCTTGTGCCATTGCCACTTTGAAGTGCTATTATGCAGAGTTTCTCTGAAGCATCACCTACATTTCTCCCGCCCCGATTTCATTCTCTAGAAAAGGGTTATGGGCTATTAAGCCCATTCATTTCTAAAAGTCATCAAGCTGGGGTAATCTGCTGCTCACTCTGCTCAAAGGATGTGGTCACAGACGTGTTTTGGGTGGGCACTTTTACATATTGATCAGGTTTGCTGCTTCTCTCTGCATGCTGTGAAACCTATGGAGAAGCCAAGTAAGAGAAATGACAAGGACTGGCTGTGCTCAGCTCTTGATGGTGGTAGAACTAACAACATCATATTTTGTTAATTTTCTGCCCTCTGATTAAGGAACTATTTTAGTCTTGGATTAGACACAAGAATCTGTACAAGTAGATAGGGTTTAACTACCTGCCACTGCAATTTCTAGATTTGTCTGTCGTGTCTATATGTCTGACAGTTCTACAATTGCTGTTTCAGTAAATGTATGCCTGCAGCTGGGTTAGGCTCAGGAGATAAGTGGGAATAATTCTGGAAGAAGAAGCAATAGCTTTTATGAGACCAGCTGATAGAGCTGGAAGAAACAAACAGCATTTTGTGCCTGAAGGCTGGTCTGTTTTTTCCAGCAGTATCAGTTACTCTCATAAATGCTATTCCTTCTGCCCACACCCTTTCCATACTTGATTTTTTCAGTTCTGCCTCCAAATCAAATATAAAAAAAACATAACCCAGAAAAAAGTGCACTGATCTCAAGAGAAATTAATTAGATTTAGGGTGAAATCACATACTTTTTTCAATCTGATGTGAACATTTTCTCATTTTGATTTTGTTTCCAAAGGTTTCTGTTTTCTGCAGAAAATGGAATCCCTTAGTCCAAGTGGAATTATGGTATTTAAATGCCATTGTGGTGTTAAATAAAAAGAAAATAAAAATACCCTCCAAAGTCCTTTAATTGCTGCAGCACTCACTCAGCCCTCAGTGAGAGTGGGTTTTCTGGGTATTATCCAGTCTACACTGCTGTTGTCATTACACTGTTCAGGACATATCCAATCTGCAATGATGCCTTTGTTTTCCTTGCTAGACATATGTAAGGGCTCAGCAGAGGAAAGAGTGAAAGCCAAGTGTCAGTCCTTCCTCCTCAGACCATCCTTTCTCCTTTCCAGCACCGTGGCTGCACAGGGCAGACAGGGCTGTGGCTGTAGTTACCAGCTTTACTCCTCTGCAGGGTTAGTGGCCAAACTAAGGTGGGAGAGGCTGGCCCAGGGTGAAAAGGGTGTGCTGCAGGGTCCCTGGGGTGAGTTATCAATTATCAATAGGTGGCAGCAGCATCCAGATGACAGACTCTGTGATCACTTAGGTCATTCCCCAGCCTTCATGTTATTCGGGGCTGCCACTTGTAACTCACCATAGATTTCCAGCTGGAAGAATTTTCCCTGGAGCAAGAGTTTATTCAGTTTCATCCAAAAAATTCTGGAGCGGCAACTGCTCTCTACAAAACCTAGTGGGAGCACATATAGAGCTGATGAGTCAGTGGGACTGGAGGGCAGAGAAGAGGCACATCGTGTTACGAGCAAAATAATCGAGTTCTCATCCTTGTCTCTCTCCCCACTCTGCTTTTATCATGTTTCACCAACCTGGGGGAGCCATCCGCCTCCCTTGTCCCAGCCAGAACAGTAAGAAAAACAGCCAGATCCTGCAGTATAAGCACATGAACCAATAATAGGGAGAACAGAGAGAAAAAAATAAAATACCAAAATGGAAAATTAGGTAGGTGGAAACCAAAGTCTTGTTACCTGTGTAGCAAGTGACCCACAGCCTCCATCTGTCCCCAGAGACCTGTGCATGGGCAGCAAAGTCCTCCTTCCAGTGAAGTAAAGCAGACCCAGGTGTGCAGATGGAGCTTGGTCACACCCAGGAGGAGGGGTACAGGTTACCTTGCACAGACTGTGCTGTCTTCTCCAAGCCTTGTGTGTGCACCAGGAGAGGCCAGTGGCTTCTGCTGTGGAAGGACACCTGGGTGGAATCCTGCAGTGCCCTCCAACGTTATCAGAGCTCGCTCCCGGCAGGGGGAGGCAGCTCCCTCTGCCTGGGAGGGCACAGCACCCTCCTGCCAGGTATTTGCAAGGTCAGAGGCTGCTGCTGAGCCTAATTGTAATGAGTACAGCAGAGGGTGCTTGGTGCTTTCTATTAATCCCTGGGAAGTATCCTCATGCCTTACAAGCCAGCTGGGTAGCTCTAGCTTCAGGTCTTTAGAACACATGAAACATTTCCCCAGAGGTATTTTAATTTGGTCTACACAGGAAATACATTTTTATTTCTGTGAAATGTCCCAGTGACCCAGCCATGCCAGAGATAAAAGCAGTACTTTGGCAGCTGCACGTTTTGCTCTTGTGGATCCAGTTAGGTTGCCCTTTGATTTGTTTGATTATTAGAGAGTGTTTTGGTGAAAACATCTTGTTTTCAGAAGTGCTGCAATATCTCTGCATCAATCATACCATGGGCTGGTCTGTAAATGGCCAAGCATACTGCCTGGGAAAGTCTTTGCTCATAATGGGAGTTGTTTCTCTGGGACTGCAAGTGACCCAGCACAGAAAGGCTGAGAGTCTTGAAGAGCTGAAAATACAGCTTGTGTGGAATGGATGAGCCATGGTGGGGTGAGGAGTACAGGAGGCTTAGGTTGGCATTTTTGCCATTTCAACTCAGGGCTCAGCTTCCTTTTGGTCCCCATTTTGGGCTGTTGACCAAGCGTTTTGACTTTGCTTTGGTTCACAGGCATATGCAGAGCTGTGCTGTAGAACAGATTGTTTTTGCAGTGCTCTTCACACCACTGTGGGATAAACAAAAGCCAGTGGGCACACCCCCTTCAAGGACAGAGTGCAATCAGTGTGGTTTCTCCCTCTCTCAGAGTGTGCAGTAACAGCAGAACCCCCACCACTGCCTGCTGGACACGCTCACTTTGCACAGCAGGGAACAGTGGCACACATCTTGTGTGAGTGCTCTGGAGCAGAGGCCTGGTGCTTTAGCAATCTCCTAATTAATGTCCTTTGGCCACAAGACCCTTTCTCATTCAGTGGGAGCTGAAGTCCAGCTTCTGCCACAACTTCTCGTGAGCCCACTCAGGACTCGCTGCATGATCCTGGCCCCTGTTAACTCTGCGTCCGAGTGACTCCTCATTGAATCCAGCTGGGGCTGGAATTCTGCTGGAAATGGCCATACTCAGATACCACAGTGATGAGTGTGGTGTAACAACGAGATTTTGAATTTTGAGTGAAAACTTCAGTATATTTGGACAGCAAACAGTTCCAAGTTTGATAAGCCACTTCCAAGAGACGTGTAGCATCTTGCCGAGATACTGTGAGTCAGGGTCTGAGGGAGCCATGCTGGAGAGAGCGTGATCACAATTTATTAATTAGCAGTCAACTGTCAGGGCAGGTACACAACCACAATTAGCTGCCACAAACAGTGAGACAAATTCCTGCATCTTTGGACAACCCAGACCATCATGATTGCTGTGTTTCTGGCATTAATTGTGGATCTAAATGTGACAGAAGTGACTTTGGATGTGACATAGAAATTGTGGTCAGTGTGTGATAGCCAGCTCTTGGCCTCACTGTCAACCAAGCAAAGCAAAGCACGTCCAGGTCAAATGTTTTTGGCTTCCAAGGATCACTGAAGTGCTGTGGAAAGCGTTGTTAGCACTGGGCGTCTGGAAGCATCAGCTGCTTGTGGTCCCTAAAGTTCCTCTGGTACTCATTATAAAGGTAGGGAGGATAAGCTGTGTGTTCCAGGTTGTTGTATTTGTCTATTCGGTTTTCCTCGCCATTTTGGCTGCAAAAGAGCACCCATCTTTGTATTCTTGCAGGGTAATAAACATCTGCTGTACTTCAGCTTTGAGGTGATGGCATTCTGTGGGGGATAAAATGATTCATGGCTTGGGTTCTTTAGAGCTGAAAGGTACCATTTAAACGTAATATTTTGGTTTCTCTTTTTTTCTTGCAGGGGTCTGGACCTGGGCTTTGTATTATATAATGTGTTTGAAGGTTTAAAACCAACCACTTGGAGCAGCACCTCTCCCAGTGAGGCTTGCTTTCAGTGGTGGAAAAAAGCTCCAGCCCTTTGAGTCATGGTGTTTGTGTCTGTTGTTCTGTGGCACTGAAATCCCCAAGTTACATGAATACTACAGAAAAAGATTTTTAAATTTTTCTGTCCCAGGTCTTTTAATGATAACTTTATTTCTGTAATTGGTTAAAATGCAAGGAGGTTGCTTTTGGTGTGGTTTTTTTTTTTGTTGTTGTTGTTTTTTTTTTTGTTTTTTTTTTTTTGTTGTTGTTGTTATTTTGGTTTTTTCCCACTGAATCCTGTGTGTTGATCTGAAGTAAGCCTCGTAGTTTGATACTTAGTCTGAGTGTGGGATATAGTAAAATGGCACCCACTATTAGACAAAAAAAAATAGCAATGGGAGAGGGAATGGGGCAGAGTCTTGTTTTAATGTATCAAAAAGAGATTCACAGAATCATAAAACCACAGAATGGTTTGAGTTGGAAGGAACAATAAAGATCATCCAATTCCAACCCCTCTGCCATGGGCAGGGACACCTTCCCTTGGATCAGGTTTCTCAGGGCTCCATCCAACTTGGCCTTGAACAATTCCAGGGATGGGGCATCCACAACTGCTCTGAGCAACAGTCTTTGCTTATATAGAATCTTTGCTTATACTTACATATCTTCAAGAAGATTCTAGAAGAGATGCTTCTCCATGGGAAAATGCCTTGGAGTAAGATGAGAATTAGATAACCATATTGTGGGTTCAGAAGGTGAGAAATGGGAATGGTTAAAGCTTTATCTCTGAGAAGTGTTTTCTCAGGGTGCAGAGGTGGGCAAAACCACCAATGCTACCCTGCAGGTGAGACAGAGAGGTGCAAGTGGCCTCCACCTGCAGGGTAGCATTGTTGTTCTGGAATGAGGTTGGTCACCTCGGCAGGAACATGAGCCTGAGCTCTGCTCCCACCCACGTGCACCAGGAGCTTGTAAACGCATTCAAAAGGTTCTTGAATTCCCAGAGTAACAGAGCATAGGAAGATATCAGAGATCTGACTGAATTTAAGTTCTAGTTGAACTTCATACCGTGGCACAAGATAACCTCACCGATGTCACTGCTCTGTCTGTCTTCATATGCACATATCGTGTTTCAGAGGGCTGAGGCTTTGCTGTTCTGTGCAGATGGTGCAGGGGAAAATATACCTGTAAGGAACAACTATAGAAAAATCAGCACAAAGAGGCAATTTCTTCCTATCCCCATGAGCAAGTAGTTGGCTTATGCTCTGGACTGTGAGAGTTTACATTCTTCATCTGTTATTATTAAAGTATTATAATTATTATTATTGTCTGTATAATGTGTGCTTAGAAATTGTCCTTCTGTTTATGCCATTTTTATCTTTAAAACATACCACACTCAAATACATGTGAATTCCAAAAAGCAACAGTTGCTCTCATTGCATGCCACTAAATTGTTAAAGTGGTGGAAAAAGCACAAATAAGCAGACCTGTACCTTGATGGGCTTTTAATTTTTTTTTTTTTAACATGCAATTGGTGTTAATTTCTCTGTGTCTGTAATGTTTGTATTCACTATAGCTGAACAATAGAACTTTGTTTTTGTTCTTTGTGTAAATTAAAAACATCTGTTCTCTTTATACGAAAAGTTGTTTTTTAAAAGAAGCTGGTCTGATCTAACTAAATACCAATGCTGTGTCCACAATGAGTTACTATTAATATTTGGGAAAGGCAACCATCCAAAGCAAGTGTAATGTCAAATCACTGGCGGGAGTGCATATTTATTGCTCGAAGTGACAGATAAAAATGCAGAGGTTACACAAACAAAATTCTTGCAGATGACTAATGATGCATATATATGCCCCCAGTGCCCCATCACCACATTTGCAATTGGCAGGGTGTTCTCCAGTGCCTCCTGCTCTCCAGGATTAATCACCAAGAGACTGGTAGCTTGGCACCCTCCCTGGACCAGCGACGCTGCTCCCACCTTCCCTCCGGCAGACCCTGCATGGAGTGACCTTTGGGGCATGCTGGAATCTGACCCATCTATTTAATTTGTCTGACTTTCCCCCACCTCACTCTGGTATTTGACTGCATGGGTTCATTTTCTGCTGAAGGCACATGAGTCTTTTCTACACAGGTGGAGGAGGTGGACCATGTTCCTGTAGAACCTGTGATGCCAGCACAGTGGTGGTCTTCAGAGCTGTCTGTTAAATTCTGGTATGAAGGAGTTGAATCCCAAGACTGGGCTGTCAACTTACTCGTGGGGAGTAGTCCTGCATTTAGCAGGACTGAAGTAGCTATTTAGGAGGTTATTTCAGAGAAAAAAGCCTCAACACTATTTGTCATGATCTGCAGAGGCAGAACTGGGATCTGAGAGGTTCAGCACTCTCACTGCCCAGGTGACTGTGGAGCCTTGTTACTATTGTATTTGAGCATCTCAGTAATGGCAAAATTTTCCTCACAGGCAGATGTCTTCAGAAGGAAATACATCTAATTAACATTTCTTGATGAATTGCCTGGTTCAGGAAAAGATCTCTGTTGAGTGCAGTAGTTAAATCCTTGCTTAAATATCTTTTTTTTCTGTAAGATTAAAATGCAAGTAAACCCTTCCCAGACTCTGGGCATGCCAGGCTCAAATCTGTGTCTCACCTCACTGCTACCTCTGGTGTCCTGTGCTAAGGGTGACGTGCCTTTCACTGGCAGGAATCAAGAAAAGAGCTTGACTGTGTTAAAATTAAATATTTTTTTGATATGCTTGTTGCAGTCAGTTCCACAATAGGTACTGACCTATTATCAATATAATTTCCCTGCTCCCTCTTAGGGGGACGGACATATGTTCGTATGTCCTTCCTCTCTCCTGTTCTCCTGTAGAGGATCCCTGTACTCCTTCCTTTCTCTTACCCTTTCTCCTACCCCTAATACCTGTATTATTCATCTCCATGTCTTTCTACAGCATCTCTGCTCTCTCTGCCCTGCACTGTGGCATCCCCCATCCTGCTCCCCTCAGGTACCAGCTGTCTCCCAAGGAGCTGTCATCAGCTGTTGGTGGTATTTCACCTCCATCTCAGACACCCACGGCTTCCTCCAGGACCCAGCTGAGCACACAACTTGCTGAGTCACATTTTCACCACAAAAACACTCCTGTGCTTCCCCAGAGTCACGCAGTTATAGGCACAGCTTGGCTAGAGAGGAGCAGACAGCTTTCACCCTGAAGCACATCCAGGAATGCTGGCAAGAGGTCGCTTTCTTTTCCTATCTCGGGTTACTGCAGTGTGGGTTAGGACTACAAAAACTTGAAATTCCCAGCAAGCTAATCTGTACATCTGTCTAAGAGGATGGCCAGAGTGGACAGCCACGGGCTTCAGCCCATGAGCAGTGTAAAGCACTTTGTTCCTTGCTGAGCAGCTGTCATTAACAGTGATCTGTGAGGTTTCTTCCCAGTTTCACTTGATGGCTTGCATGGATGCTCTCTTCTCTGTGAGTTCTCCACGCTTGCCTGTGTGGCTGTGGAGGTGATCTACTGCCCGGCCTCACTGGCTAATTCTTCTCATCGTGTTGCTGTCAGAGGGATGAAGGCTGTTTCCATCAGCCTGATGAGCTGCAGGTGCTCTCCATCCCTTTGGGGATGTAAAGCCTGTAAAATGGGAAGAGTACTTGCTCCCAGGCACTCTTGCAGGGGATTAGTAGGGAATGTTTGCTGGGTAACTTGAGAATATCTATAACTCAACAGGCTCAGCCTCCCTGTGAGTGGAGGTCTGCTAGGGAAGATGATCTACGGGGTCACTGCCTCATATCACTGGTACCTTGTGTGTTCTTTCTACTGTCAGCAATCGGTGAATTACATTAGTGCTGTGCTACAGGAATCGAGCCTTTGTGTCCCGTGGGACCTGTCAGACTTCCCCACCTCAGTAGGATCCGGTGCTCCTGGTTCACAGTGAAGGGGAGAGCAAGGTGCAGTGTCCTTTTGTTCTCTTGGGGGAAACAGCTTTGATGCCGACTGTCCCCAGGTATCCAGGCTGATCTAGTGCACGATGCTGCCGTCGCCTGCAGGCATGATTTTTTTTTTTTTTTTATTTCGGTGTGGGGGTTGAACAACAGCCTAGCCGGGTGGGTGTCTTTCCCAAAGCAGTGTTCAGAGTGGCAGTGGGAGTTCCCAAGCTGCCTGCACCCCGCTGTCCGCCGCTTTTAGCGCCGGTTCCCATTAGGTGTCTCCCTTCCCCTCCGCTGGAGAGCACCGGGCCGGAGCCCGCCGCCGGCAACCTCTGCCTCGGGGCGCATTGCTGGATGCTGTACCGGGATTTTGGCTCAGGAAATTTCCCTGGCAAGGGAAGGGAGCTGGATCCTGCTGCCGGCACGGCTGTCAGGGCAGTGTGCACCCTTTTCCAACCTCTCAGGGGCCGCACAGTGATCCTTGGGGTTTGTCCATGTCTGTTCGGGGCAGGCAGCATCCCTGCTCGGACAGGCGTCTCAGCAGGCAGGGACAAACAGCACCGAACGTCACAGAATCACAGAATGGTTTGGGTTAGAGGGGACCCTAAAGATCATCTGGTTCCTTGCCATGGGCTTGGACACCTTCTGCTAGACCAGGTTGCTCAAAGCCCTGTAAAACCTTAAACACCTCGGGGATGGGGCATCCAGAGCTTCTCTGGGCAACCTGTTGCAG
The DNA here is from genome assembly GCA_013400215.1 of Cisticola juncidis. NCBI lineage: Eukaryota > Metazoa > Chordata > Aves > Passeriformes > Cisticolidae > Cisticola > Cisticola juncidis. The sequence continues at coordinate 836,031 of VXBR01007698.1, read as the reverse complement.
TGCCTTGCCACTCCCAAAGTAAAGAATTTCTTGCTAGTTTCTAATCTAAGTCTCTCCTCTTTTAGTTTAAAACCATTCTCCCTTGCCCTATCACTGTCTCCAGTGTAAAATTTGCTTTCCCTCTAGTAGTTTAAGTAGTTAAGTTTCCCCTTCAAGTACTAGAAGGCTACAAGAACATCTGTTTGGAGACCTTCCTGCTTAGATATCTCACCCGAGCCTTCTTTGCTCCAAATCTCTCAGCCTGTCTTCACAGGAGAGGTGCTCTAGCTATCTCATCACCTATGTGACCCTTCTCTAATACATCCATATCCTCGTTGTGCTGGGGTCCCAGAGTGGGATGCAGCACTGCAGGTGGGGTCTCATGAGAGCAGAATCATGGGGCAGAATCCCCTGGAGCCCACAATGCTTTGGATGTAGCCCAGGACATGATTGGCTTTCCGGGCTGCAAGGGCACTCTCGTGTCGTGTCCAGCTTTTTGCCCACCAGAACCCCCACAGATACAGATCTGCATGTGTGTTGTGTCCATACAACTTTGCAGCTCCATTCAACACATCTGCATGGAGTTTCAGGCTGAACCCAGACTTCTGGTGTCAGGAAAGCAGGCCAGTAAGGTGGAGGGAGGCTTAGAGAGGGTTGTTGCCCAGTCACAGGCACTATGTGCTGTTCAAACACATGCTAAAAGGAGGAATGACAGCAAACCATGCACAAACGTGCCTATCCCCATCCCTGAATCCTAATATGAAGTCATGACAGTGATGTTCCAGAAACTTTATGTGGTAGAGAAAAAGGCCCTTTTGGGAAAAGGGGTGGCTGGGAGGCTTTTGCCTCTCTTTCTGCAGATGATTTCTGATCCTACCTCTGGTCTAATCAGTTTGTGTAGTACTTGTACTGCATAAAATTATTCAAGTTTTATGCATCTTGACACTGGACTTGAATTTCTGCTGATCCAATGTTATTTGGTACACAAAATCCAGCAGGTTGTGAAGGCAATAGCAATACAGCACCCTGAATACTGCAGCCTTCACAGAGATCATCCAGTCACTGCCATGGCTTGCTCCTCATCTGAAATCACCTTACAAAGGGATTTTTGGGACACTAAAAGTTCTATAGCTGATTGTATATTTTATTCTTTATTCACATGCAACACTGGCACTCCTGCAGCATGTGAGTTTAGATCATCTTGTCACTGTTTTGTAGAGAGAAGGACTTAAGCTCGAATCTGAAACATTATGCTAAGATTTAAATGCCAGAGCAGAATATCTTTACAGAAGTATTTTTCAAAATTTTATTTTGGTTTTTATTTATTTATTAATTCTGGGCATGAGCTCCTGTTGTTGGTAGTGATGTTAGTTCAGCTGTCTCACAAACAGAGTTCTGCCCCAGATGCAGCTGCATCTACAATCTGTGGCACAGGCTGCCTTATTTAAACAACATGTAGCATCTGGGCTCTGTGGCTTGGGCCACTTACTGAAGGTCACACAGCAGAGACTGGGAAGCAGCCCAGCTCTGATCTCTGCACTCAAATTTTTGCAATGCTTCCTCAACCACAGAACAGCACTAATGTCCACAGGCAAGAGAGGTGCTGTAGCCAAACTTAGGAGATGTGGAATACAAGGTGGCTGAGAATCTGTCTGGGCTTGGAGGTGAGTGGTTAATGAGCTGGTCTGGCTGGTGGTCAGTGCTGGGTGGCAGCTCTGAGCTGTGTTACTGGGATAGATGGTGTCAGACACCTTCACCACTGCCCTGGGTGACAGCCTGGCAGACACCTCGTGGATGATGCCAGCTGAGGGGAGCACTGAGTGTGCTGGAGGTCTGACTGCTATCCAGAGAGATTGGACAAGCTGGGGAAACAGGCCTACAGTAACCTCAGAAAGCTCAACAGAAAGGAATGTGAGGTCCTGAACCTGGGATGGAGCAAACCCATGCACCAGTGCTGCCTGAGGAGGGATTGAATGCTGGCAAGGAGCTTTGCAACAAAGGACACAGGTAGGGGCCCTGGTGGACACCAGAAGGGACAGAAGTCCCCAGTGGGCCCCTGTGCCAGTGAGGCTACTGTTCTCTAGGCTGTACCAGCCAAAACATATCCAGCAGGCTGAGGGAAATGGTGATTCCCTCCTGACTGTCGTGTGCTTGGGTACTGTGCTCAGTTTGGCCCCTTAGTACAAAAATGACATGGACATCTTTAAATGAGTTCAACCAAAGCCATTGAGCTGGATGGGGGCTGCAGCACATGATAAAATAGGAGGAGAGGCTGAGAGATCTGCAGTCTCTCAGCATGAGGAGCATCAACTCACTGTTGTGTCCAGCTGCCTAGAGGAGGGTTACAGAGAAGATAAAACTGAAGTCTTCTCAGATGTTCAGCAAAAAACCAGAAAGCAATAGTCACAATCTGTGGCAAGGGAAACCCTGACTGAATATAAGGAAAAACCATTCACAATCAGTGGTTAACCACTGGCACGATTGCCCAGAGAGGCTGTGCAACCTCCACCCCTGAATATTTTCATAACATGACTGAACAAAGCCCAGAGCAATCTGATCTAATTTTGAAATTCTGAGTACAAGTTTTGACCAGATGACTTCCAGAGGTCTCTTCCAACCTAATTTACTCTGTGAATTTACAATAGCTGGATACCTTTAGTGTAATTCCTGTTGTATTCCTGGGTGAACTGAATAGAACGCTTTGTCAGTATTGTTTATACAGGCACACCTTTCATAACCACCACATATATCACAAAAGAGAAAAAATAAGTCCAGCACTAGGAGGAAAAATTGAAGCAAAACAATGTTCAAGAGCTACACAAAACCTCCAGTGTCTCAAAGCTGCTGGTTGCTGCTAGTGTTGGCATGAGAGGAAGTATAAAGTGGATTAAGTGCAAGGACAAACAATCTGAGGCATTCTGCTAGCAGATTGTCCTGACATCCTCTTGACTCCCAACATGATGGTGATCCAAGCTGTTCAGAGTCTTGGATGAGGCTCCAAGCTCTGAATCACTGTGACTGCCCTCCCTCCCCAGCAATGGTCACACAGAGAAAACAGACATGACTGAGAGGCTTGGGCCCAGTTTATGAAGGAAAGTCACTTTTCATTACAGCTCTCATGAAACAGTGTTATTTAGATTTGTCACTTAATGCCTCAATGGCCTAATGAGTTGTCCTCCTCAAGCTAGAAGAGGGTGGGTTTAGAAAGCTCTTATTGCTGCAAAAAGGTAATGGTAGCCTTGAGAAGGGATCTATCCCTTGATAATCTTCCTTCTCCATGGCCCCAGTCATATTTAACAAAGGAGATGCAATGAAGTGACAAACATACCTTTGTGCTGCCAGAAAAGTGGACTGATAATATAATTTCTGTATGGTATTCTGTATTTGAAGCATATTAACTGAAACTTAATTGATGTAACAGTAATGAAAAGTGTAAAGTGAAACTCCCTTTGATGTAACAGTAACTCTATCCTCTCATTATTATGAATGAGGACATGGGATCCTGTGTACATGGGAAATGGACTCCAGGCTCGACCAGTCAGGTAACACAAGAAATGGTTAATGTCTTGGGCACATCATGTTAGTATCTTAAATCATCTGCATATCTAGGTGATGGGTACAGGTCACTTGCACACTTCTGTCATGGGCAAACTTGTGCAGTACAGTCTGAGAGTTAGCACAGGCAGGCAGGAGATCTGCAGCCTGAGACAGGAGTGTTTGATGATATGAATACAACCAGAGAAAGTAAAGGTTTACAGGTGTAAATCTATTTCTGTGCTTGGCTCCCAGCACTACTCATTGCTGAGCCTTAGACCTCATTCTTAGCCTTGGTCACATCTTCCTTGACCTGTGCCTTCTCCCCAGCTTGTTTCACCCTTTCCTGCTCCCCTTCCACAGTGTGTTCCTGCCCAATGTTCTACATTAATCCCACTACTTCCACATCCCTGGCATTTCCCCATCCTGTCTTTTGAATGTGGTTAAATCATCTTGACTTAGGGGCTTTCCCTGTATTCTGCAGTCATGGTCTTGATTGCTCTTCTGGTTCCTGACCTCATTTTGCCTTCATTTTTACCACTGATTTCAGACTGACCAAACTAGTAGGCAGATCCATGTTGTTACAGTCAAGGTGTTTTCTTTGGGCTGCAAATCAGAGAAACATTTTGGTGTGTTGTTAAGCCAGCCCTTGGAGTGCTGAAGTGTGTTCTCCTATTGCCTTGAGCAAGGAGTGTGCCTGCTGATGAGTGAGGTGGGATTGAGCTCCTGAGCTGTGTGCAACAGTTCAGAGCCTGTGCAGCACTGATGTCAAAGCTCAGATGAAAACAGGAATCTGCCAGCAGTGTTCCTCATGATGCTGTTGCAGCCCAGAGAGTTGTGCTGCTGAGAGGCCAAAAGTGATATATATGAAGAATAAAAGATCAATAGATAGAGGTTAAGAGGTCTATTCAGTGTTCTGTAATCTAAGCAGTAAACACTGGGAAAAAAAGGGTGCAGTCCTTACTGGGGTGAGCCCTAGAAATGAGTTATGTGGCACAGTGTGGGAAAAACCATGTGGAAGCAGCCATGCCTAAAGCTGGAATTAACACTTGCTCAGTCAAGGTTATCCTCACTTGGACTTAGTATCCTACTGAATCTAAGATCTGCATCAAAACTGTTTCAGCTGTGTTGGCCAGACTGAGAATTTGTTAATCTTGTTTTCTGCTTTGCACCTGGGGAGTTCACCTTTTTTCGTTTGAGATTGTTCTCCTTTACATTTGAGCAGCTTGAAGCAAAACAAAATAAACCCCAACAAAAACCAGCATAACCCAAAATTTTAGAGCAACTTTCTGAGGAATTTGAGAACATTATCTCTTCTGGTGTGAGCCCACGTGAAGCTGTAGTAGTTCCTTTGGCAAGGGAGAAATCACTATAATGACTGGCCATGTTCCCCCCTGTTCCTTGAATTTGGATAGTTTCTGGCAAGGCAGGCAGTTAGCAGCTTCCTGGGTAGCAAGAACAGTTTCAAGAAGCAATTACAATCATTTGTCTCTCCTCTCACTAGAGGCACTGAACTGCTACTGCCTCCTGCCTCTCTGCTTTCAAAGCCCATGGCCATTCCTTGGCCATCACCATTTTGAAGTCCTGCTCATTACACATGTGCCAAGTAATGCCACTTTAAAAAGCCAAGTCCACTGACTTCAGAAGGACCATTTGTGTATTTCAGCTTCTGTGTGTTTACAAACCAAGGTTTTACCTTGGGTTAGCACCACAGAGATTGATGGGAAATCTGCTCAGAGGGTAAAAAAAGAACCATAATGGAGTGTATGTCTAGCAGGATTTCATTCCAGGCTTAAATTATATAAACACTCCTATAATAAGCATCTTTGGCAAAATCCACGACCCAGCTGTGCCACTTTTCTTGCAGTACTTCTATTCCTGGATCCGTTTTGCCAGCTGTAGGAAATTTCTGGAAGTGCCTAAGTAAGCATCTCCTCAGGTCCCCCAGCAGTCAGCAGACAGAGCCCAGCTTCTCCAGACATCATGTCCAGTCTTAGCCCTGCTCTGGAAGTGGAGAGAAAGTGTGGACCATGCTGGGAATTTACAGTGACTGGACCCCAAACTAGCTTCAGTTCGATCCCTAAAGCTGGGGGAAGGAGGGGATACCCTCAGCTCTCAGTGTCTAAGAGGCACCTGTGAGGTTGTTTCTCATGTCCTTGTACCCAAACCTCCCCTGACCTTGGGCGGGCTGTGGAAGGTGAGGGAGCTGGGGGTGGCTGCAGCTGTCTGACACATCTCTGTGCCCAGGCTGTGAGATCAGAGTCTGAGCATCCACACGTGGAGGGTTCTCCACTGCACATACGAGTTATTTGCAGTGCAGAATCATGGATCATGCAGCAAGTTCAAAAAACAAGAATCTTGCCCTTCAGGAATTAGTTTCTGGCTAAGGAAAACAACAGATAACGTTTATCCATGACAAAAAAACCCTGTAGAAAATAACCTCAAGAGTTAAATCTGATGAATATAAAACACTGCACAAACTGTAACTACAGAACCATAACTCAGGATATTCACTATGTTCATTAAATCTCTCTCACACGGCATTTTAAAAGACCAACATTTTTTAAAGAAATCTTTCCCCAGCTATTCTGTATTAATGACTATTTACATAATAAGTTATTTTAAAAGATATATGCATAACATACTTCTTTGAAGATATGCACTGGATAGCTTGGAATAAATCCTACCTCATTTAATACAGATTTTCTGAGATGTGTAGAAAAATGAGAGTCTTGAAAAACCTGGAAAGAATTCACATCTGATGAAAAGGAAAATATTATATGTGATTAAATTTTCCAACCAGCTTTAATAAATACACTGATATTTAAACCAGAGCAAAACAGAACAGTGAGGTATGTCAACATTTTTCAAGGCTTCTAATCATTTTTCAGAACATGAATACTAAAAGTTATATCCAATTATCATTGCTCATTTTTCTTCTATAAATTGCTGTAAAGTAATTGAGAAGGTAAAACAGTATTGGAACATGCTGCTAAAAGTTACTAGAACACCTAAATCCTCTGAAGTAGAAATAAAATAAAATGGAGATCACTCTAATGATCAAGTTATTTAAATTAAACTAAACACAGTAAAAAAAGAGTTTTTTTATAGCAGGGAAGTGAAAAACTAAAAATAACATTTTCTATATGAGATTGAGGTTCATTAGTAAGACCTGCAATATTTTTGCCTCTCATGCCCATATCACATGTAAAGTACTCTAACATTTCTAGTTTTTGAAATCCTTTTTTTGTGTGTGTGTGTGTCTTTCAACATTTGAATGTATCTCCTACATGTAAAATTCAATCCTTCATGGTGAATGAAAGTTTTTAAGATGCAGTACCTGAAGTTCTGGAAATATTTCATTATCTATCTCAGAACACTCTTTCTAGCCTGCCACTCATACTTTTAAAATTTAAACAGAGCTGAAATAAGAAAACTAACACAAAACAGAAAAGGAACTGTAACTTGAGTCTGTTCAGCTGCAGCACAGCCTGTCTGTGACAGGAGATCTGAACACTAATCTCATTGTTGATTTACATCAGATTCCCTTAACTTTTGTCCGTGTCTTTACTGAGGCTGTTCAAATCAGTTTGTAAATGTAGATTGAAGGAGCAATTTATACCATTATCTTGACAGGCAGCTCAATCAGGATAATTCATTGAAAATATCTATTTAGAACTCATCATGGAGACAGAGCATTTAATGCTTCTCTTTTTCAAAAAAATAAGGACAATTTGCTAAGGAAATGGGGAATTGAAACACTTTTTTAAAAGAAATTTACTTTCTAGAAAACAGATGTACTTAAGTTCTTATTAGCTCTCTTTGCATTGATGTGATAATGCATGATGCTTTCCAAGTCATGAAGAACTCTTAAACTATAAAAATTACTTGAAAACTGTATAATCCAAGTTTTGATAAATAAATGTTTGCCAAGTTATAGTAAGGGAAACAGTATCCACAGTAACAGAAATTTATTACTTTAAAACACAGGTCCTTATTCAGCAAAGCAATCTAACATGTAGCTAGTTGATGAACAAATCCCTTAAATTAAATCTATAGGAACTCTGTTGTTGACATGAATTTCAGACATCTAAACCAGGAAACTTTCCAGCAGTTAATGAATAAGGTGCTCAATTTCCCACATGCTTCAAGTTTAGGATAGGAAGGCACGTTATCTGAACTGGCTCTTACCTATTGAGGGATAGATTTTCCTGATGATTTTACTGCTCAGGAGGCCTTATTTGCAATTTTAGGTGTATCTTACCATTTTGTAACCTCAGGAGGGGCCAGCAGGCTCACAGCCTCTGATAGCACAACAGGATCTCTAAACTTGGTGCAAATGAACCTTTGCAGGGATTTTGCCAGATTTGGAAGCTGCTCTCTGGTCAGAATCTGAGAAGCTGGCAGTGAGGTGCAGGAAGGATTCTTGTGAAAGATGCTCTTGAAGAGCAGAAAACTGCTACAAGGGGCTTCTGTATATTGGTATGGAAGTGAAACCCAGATTGCTTGGGAAATCTTGCCTAAAAGACCATAAAGCTTCTTTATAGAAGTGCTCAAATGTTTTTCAAACAAAAGTCCTATGAAGGAGTAAATGTGTTGTAATTTCACTAACACAAGAAAGACACAGAAAACTTTTCTTCTTAGTATTTCAGAGGCAGCCAGTAGTAGAAAGATTTCTCTCTGGTACTATATTGCTACCACTGGGACATATTCTCATTGCTGCTTCTTTTCTTGAGGAGGTATTAACATATTTATATCTCATAATAAAGAGATATCTGTGTAATATCCAGATATGCTAGGGAAGAAAATGTGAGAAAAATGTATTGGTTTGAAACTGCCATTTCAGATTTTTTTGTTTGTTTGTTTGAATGAAAAAAACTAGCAAAAAAGTGAAGGCACATAAAAAAGAATATATTTTTAGTGGTTGTGAGAGCAGACTTTTTTGTAAATGCATGCACAAATGGATAGATGGAAGAAAGAGTGAATTTTGAGTGGCAAGGGACTCTCCTTGTGCCCAGTGGTATACCTGGCTCCAGCAGGTTTGCCTGGGGTGTCGAAAATGCTGTTAACTCTGGAAGCCTAATCTACTTTTTGACAAAATTTTAAGCAGGGCTATTTAATCTTTTTCAATTTAAAGGGCTGCAATACAGCACAGAATGAAAATAGTACGTTTTCCAAAGAGTGAGATACAATTACAAAATTGCACAGCAGCACTGGAGAATAAATACAAGTGTTTCAGGCTGATAAGCATCGGGGTACGAGCTGAGTATGAAGATAATTTATATTTGTTTTTCTTTGGCTATTATGAACTTTGATGATTTTCATCCTAATTTAATAGCATGATAAATCATTTTCATGAACGTCATGCACTTTAATTGCTTCCTTGTTAAAATGTGAGCTAATTGTCCTCGGGCTTGCAATAAACCTTCAGGGAGAATAAAATACTGTTCTGAACAACCCGAGTCTCTTAAGTTTAGCAAAGCTGCATGCAAGTGCAAATGTCAGAACAGCCTGCTGTCATGTTCCTCACTGGAAAAGATAAAATCGGAGCGCACTGCAGCGTGTTCATCGCTGCTGCTGGGTAAAGGTCTGTGCCCGAGGGAATTCCAGAGCTAAGCCTTGCCTCTGACCCCCTCAGGCTTTTCAGACTGTACCAATGGCTAATGCCAAAGTCCCACTGGCCTGGGCAGGCCTGGACACCTGCACTGGACATGGCAGTGCTGCCCTTGCACAGACTTTCTGTAGGGAAGGAGTTTTGCTGCTCAAAAACTCGTATGCCTGCTCCTTGGGAATGACACCAAAGAATACCTTATAAATTAAGTATGCTTCCCATTAGGGATTACAGCATCATTTGATCAAAGTCCACTGGAAATAGCTCTTGGCAGCACAGACATTCTCTGTAACTCTTCACTCGCTTGAGTCTGATTGGCAAAGTTGGGAAAAGCAATGGGGATGGGAGGGCTAGAGGAGACAAGGACATGACAGGGGTTCTATTGGTGGTTTTGTTGGTTTTGTCCTTTGTTAAGGACTGCCTGTGTGAAATTGGTTTTATGGATGCAAAGAAAACATTGGCAATGGCTTTATTCTTCCATGGAGCTGATCGTGCCCTACACACTGGCTTAACTTGTAAAAGTAATGCAATACAGGCATCGCTTAAAATTAAACAATTTTTTGGCAACTCTGGTGAAATATATTGTCATCAGCTATAGAGCACCGACACACTTGATCGAGTTAAAGAATGTTTGGAAGTCTTCAAGCTCTCTCTGGTTTGAGTTTAATGAAATCTGGGCAATCAAAATGTCTACCTGGCAGCTCACAAGAGACACTCCATGTTCATTATTTTGTAGTTAAACTATCTATCTGCCCTGATGTGCAAGGATACAATTTGTATACATTTTTAAATCATCTATTTCCATTGTAAATTACCCATAAATTAGATACAGACATTTAGGCACCTTGAAGGAGTTTTTCGATCTGTGTTTTGGTATTAAGGATACATGTTGCTGAGTTTTGAACATTGGTTCCTCTCTGGAGAAGATCAGTGTTTGCAGCTGGGAGAAAAATACACCCCTCCACTGCCTCTTCTTCCCATTCTATGGGCTATAAATCATAACCTTTAAAAAGATGAAATACTGGTGCAGTGCTGTTTTTTATGGCTTTTGCTTGAAGACTGCTGAGCGTCTGACAAATGTAAATCGATCCTGACAAAAGCTCAGTGATTTATTATAGAGCTAAACCTGTCCTTCATAGAGATGGCAAAACATGAGTAATATGATTTACAAAAAACCTCCATACCCCAAACAGATTGTGAACGTAGTCCTAGTTAAACATATTTGAGTCAGTTTTCCTGTTGCACATAAATCTACAATCTAAAACAAGCAAAAGACAGAGACAGATGAAGGAGCAAGTCCTTTGTTTCTGCCATATTGTGCCTCAGTGTTCGCACTTCAATGTAAGAAAATTAAGGACTAGTTCACTGTATTCCCCTGACTTTGTCTTGATCCCAGGTGCTGGTACCCAGATCATTTGGATGCTGAGATGAGTTTATTTTATTTAGTTTAATTACACATTTATTTTACCCCATCAGTGGAGAAGACGGGCAAAAATATGGAGATAGTTCTGCTCCCAGCTTCCTGTATGTGAGAATTGTCCCATTGTTAGTGTATGTGCCATTCTGTTAAAAAAAAAACAATCAAAAATCCTTGCAAAAATAGGATTTGTACAGAGCAAAAGAGTATGGAGGATAGCAGTGCTTTCCTGCTAAAACAGGTCCTAGATTTGTCTGAGTGGTCTTCAGGCCTCTCTCACCCCTTTTCTCTCCAGACACACATGTTCCAGTTCATTTTACTTTTATTTCCTTTTTGTGAGTGTAATGTGCAGATTACGCAGCTGTCTTTTTGGTTATTAAATGGGTTTTTATAGTTTAACTATATCTCATGTCTGTGTATATAATGGTCCCAACATGTTTATGACAGGTTATGTCATTGGTTCCCTTGTTAGTGAAACTAACAAAGCTTCTCCATTAGTTTAAGAGGCCTGGGAATTTTGTGCATCCTGTTCTTGTTGCTGTATGTCAGTGCTGGGCGAATTGCCATTATACCTCGGTGCACAGTTCACTGGTTAAGAACATGTGAGTGTGTCTCCCTCTAATGTGTGGCTCCAACAACAACCTGCTCACTCCCCAAAGCCAGCAAAGGCAATCTTGCCAATTCTTGAGATTTTATTGTGAGTCCCTTGACATTGGTGTGTGCCTTAAAAAACACAGCTCCTGGAGTTAAGATGACTACATAAGAACCTCAGCTTTCATTTGAAGAATAGCATAAAATAACATATTCTGAGCCTTACTGTTGTGGAAGTGTTTGGAAGTAGACCCCAGTGGTTAAAAAATCAGGTGTTATTAAATCATATCTTGCAGTGTGATTTTTAGCTAAAGACAAGTTCATGAGTATGGGAACCTGTCTGCAACTTTTGGATGGCTCGAGCTGGCAGCGTAAGAGGGGCTGTTCCTGTTCAAGTGCTGGGATTTTGTACTTTGGATGCCTGAATTCCCATGCTTTTTCCCAATGACAAATACAGTGCCGATCTGTGTGCTGCTCAGGATCTGACTCATCTGCAGCCAGCAGCCTGGGGCCATTTGGAACTGAAACTCAGGTATGTTGCACTTAGTCAAGGACAACTCTGCTTTAGTTCACTCTCCTGGAAGAAAGATCAGACCTGTGCAGGTGCAAAGCAAATTCCTCCCTGGTTACATCTCTGTGGTTCTGAGAGCCCTCAGCCCCTTTGGTCTTGGCTCCAGAAGCCACACAGCCATGCTAATATTGCAGTGCTCTCTGCTTTCCAGTGTGGTGGTTCATTTGGGCACCCAAATGTGCTACACTGTGCTACACTGGCACAGACATACAACTCCCAGAATGGAGCAGCTTGGAATTTGGGGTGAATACATTGGCCTGTTCACACCACTGTAAGGAGAATTATGTTAACAGAGCTTGGGGAATCTCTTCTTAATGGCCAGTTGCCCAAAAGAGGCCCTGTGCCACCAAAGTGTGCTTTCCACCCCCTGTGCCCACAATCATTTGACCACTCTTGGGTTCAGACTTGTGTGAAAATGGAACATCCCAAGCTGGATTTACATTTTTTATGTTGGGCTTTTAAATACCTGCCCATGCATGTATCTAAAAGCACCATCTTCATTGGACTGGACTTTCTAAGGATCATAATCCTTTCATCAGAAATTAGCTTGTAGCAACTTCAGCACTGGCTTGATGATACTCACTGCTTGAGATATTGATACTCTTCACCTTGCTGCCTGTTCCCATCCATTTCCTTCTTAGGCTGAGCCAACACCTGTAGTCCCATATGGGCAAATTTGGCAGGTGCAGGGGATGGATAACAAGCTCTGGAATATATTTTTCTAAGTGTGTCATCTGGCTTATAGGAGAACTCTGGCTTAGCTGTACTGCCAGTACTGGAATGACTCTGGAGCTGTCTCCCAGTCAAATGGTTGTTGGGCTGGCTGGCTTGCTTTGTTTTCCTGGACAGCATATTGTCTCCCTTTAAATATAATAATAATATATAAATATAAATATAAATATAAATATAAATATAAATATAAATATAAATATAAATATAAATATAAATATAAATATAAATATAAATATAAAATGTTCCATTTTCACTGTGAGAAATATGGTCCATATGAGACATCTGACATTAAACCCCTGTTTTAAATTCCTTTTGCAATCTTTGTGCTAGGTCCATTGAGATAAAATGAAGTCTTTTCCCAGTCTATATATGTCTGTGTTGTAGCTAGGAGAGGAATTATAGGAACTACCTGTTTCTCTGCTTCTGAAATCCAAATCTCAGCTCTAAGAATGAGTGCAGAATTCTTTGCTTGCAAAACCACAGCTGTGGTTAATGACCATATTAATGGAGATGAAGCAGCACATTTTCTTGCAAACATTAATAACTCCTGTGCACATTGTCCACATTTTGCAACCACATTTTCAAACCACGGCGTGTTTTTCAGAGGACAGCTGCTTGAGGAAAGACTTTCTTGCTACCAAATGCTGGCACTTGGTTGCAAAGTTCTGCTGTCGATTTAAAGAGTACAAATACAACAGGACTGATGGCCCAGCACTGGAAAAATAAACAACCAAATAAATCTCGTAGGTATTATTGATCTCCATTTCCCCCAAATGGTATCAGAATTCAGCATTCCTCAGGCTGAAGGGAACGAGGAGCTCATTTTTGAGTACTTGCCATAGTGCATATGTCAGTACTTGCCACTGACTCTCCCCCATCGCAGCCATCTGCAGCCCTCCTGAACAAAATCATGTGCAGCATTGTGTTTAATGTTCCTGAAAGAAAAGGGAACATGTAATAATTATTTTAAAATAAACACCAAAGGGACAAGCACTGTGTTCTTTGGCTTAATTCATACACGGATGAAATCATTTCTCTAAGCAGTCCTGCCAATGTCTTGTTTCAAAGTCTGAGCCTTGGAGGAGGGCTGCAATCACTGAATGAAGTGTCGGCCATCCCTCCCTCCTCCCGCCCTGCTCCCGGCTCCGCGGCAGCCCAGCGAGCTCAGCCACTGCAGCCCCGTGTCCAGGGAGGGGAGGCACGGGATACCTGCTCAGGACAAGGATATAGCACCGTGTCCAGGGAGGGGAGGGATGGAATAGCTGCTCATGATAAAAAATATAGCACCATGTCCAGGGAGGGGAGGCATGGGATACCTGCTCAGGACAAGGATATAGCACCGTGTCCAGGGAGGGGAGGGATGGAATAGCTGCTCATGATAAAAAATATAGCACCATGTCCAGGGAGGGGAGGCATGGGATACCTGCTCAGGACAAGAATGTAGCACAGGCATTGAACAGGAGCAAGAGCCCGGGTGCCCTATTGCAGACAGCTCAGGTGCCCTGGCACTGGTTCCCCACTTGCCCCCCACCTCAGCATGGAGCAAACACAAGTCCTTATGGCACTGTCCATTCTGGGCTCAATGCCTGCAAGAACCTGGGATCAGTCTGGTCCCCATGGTGGCCTGGGGATGAATGGGGTCCCCCATGGGTGCCATGTGTGCTGCTCTCCTGCCTGGCACTGAAGTGCTGTGGCTGTGGCAAAGGGCAGTGCTGCAGAGGTGCAGCTACTGCTGTGTCCGGCTCCAGTGCATGGGCTCCAGCTCCTGGTATGGGCAATATTAGACAACTGTGCAGGCTTAAAAATTATTGTCTGTGTTAGATATGAGAGTTTGTTCTCTCTCTCCCATATTCTCTTCCTCCCAGTCTATTTTCCCTTATTTGCAATATTTAGTGGCAGTGGTACAGAGAAGGGGTCCAAGTTCAACCTGTGGCTTAGCCTGTGCTGAAAATCCCACTGCTCTGCCTGGCTCTCAGCCCACAGGAGAAGGGGCCTTTAGGGTGGACATATGAAGATGCTGGGATGCCCATTGGTTATTCATGGTCACCTGAAGTCAGGTGTGGTGAAGTCCAGAGTAATGTCTAGCTCACATGTGTTTCAAATTTATTTTTGTGGTTTTTTTTTTATAGCTGATGGGCACAGAAAGGATTGGCACTTGCGTGATGGTGCAGAGCCACAGAATTTGGGGCATGATGACCTCTGCAGTGTCATGGCCAGGGCTGTGCTCCTCTGCTACCAGCATGTCAGGACAGAGGACCAGGGCCTTGGTAAGGGCATTTACCACCTCTTGGCAACCACTGTCCAGTTTAATTTTTAATTACCTTTGAGGACAATCTCAAGATATTACCAATGCCCTCAGAGGGAGTTGCGTCAGTCTGTATTCAGAAATCACAGTGAAAACCAAACTTTGCTTTGGCATTCATTCTGAGGAACATTTTAAAACTTTAATATAATTGAGATGAGACCCTGTAACTGACCTGTGTTCTGTTTTTAGTTTCCAAATAATTATTTGATTTCTCTGAGATGGTTCCTATCTTGTCAAACAGAACACAATATTGATGTTGTTTATTTATGGCTTATAGGAGAATCTCCAAAACCTCCTTCCACGCAGGACTCCATAATTCCCACTTAGTGACAATTGAAAGAAGTGGGCTTCATCTTGTCTGCATGAGGCTGGCTTTTCTCCCTTAGCATTCATTGCTTGAGCTCTGAACCAGAACCAGGATAATTCACACCAATGAAAGCTGTGCCAGCACGAGGACGTTTACAGACAAACCATCCCACACTAATAGACAGCACAGGGTCAGAACACAAATGCTTCAAAGGCTTGCAGCCATCTCAGTGCGAAGATGCTGATCCAGTGAGCAACATCCTGAACAGATGTCTGCTCTGTAATTGCTTGTGTGCATGTTAACACTAGCAGGTGATGATCTGAGCACCGTGGGTGTGCACAGGGGTGTGTGGCTGTGCAGGGGGTCAGTGTGGGTTAAAAAAGATGATTTTCTGGATGCTGACATCTTGATGAACAGTAGCGTTTGATGAAATGCATCATTTACCCTAAAGAGGGGCCTGATCCATCACAACAGGTTGAGCTCTCTCTGTCTAGTCTTAGCCATGTGAGTTGGTGGCTAGGGAGGAAATTGTTACTCTCTAGCTCAAGTGCAATGAGTCATGAAGAAGCAAAGATCCTGTGTGAGTTTGATACAATGTTCACTATGTCTTGGAAGAGCTATTTTAAGAAGAATTTGGCCAGAATCCTCGGCTTTTGATTATTCTTCTTTCCTTCTCCTTGCATTTTACTGTTTCCCCGTAGCATGTTCTAAACGTTGTGTCTTGATTTATATCTGTAAATAAATCTCCTTATTTATGAGGATGTAATGTCCCTGGGGTCCAGGGGGCCCCAGCCATTCCATGTAGCTGAAAGAGACGTTACCTAAGTGGACCATGAATCACAAGTGGGGCAGACAGGGAGAACTATTTTTACCAACCCTCTTGACTTGTGAGGGGGTCTGCCCAAAAGGCAAGTGGGGGCAGATGTTGGGGGGGACTGAGAAGGTGTTAGGAATGATACCCTGGGGTATAATTTCTGAGTGTTACAAGGTGCTGTGCTGAATTATGGAGCAGTGGAAGGAAGCAGGAGAGACTGTGGGAAAGATGTTTTTGTGCTATCTAAGCAATAGCCAGGGCATTCTTGACAGAGGAAGAAAGGTAGAAATTGGTGGTAGCTGCTAAAATGAATAAGTTACTTTCTGTTGTTCACTTGCCAGAAGCAACCTGATAGAAAATGTGTAGCAGCTGGAGTTGGGTTGGTCACAGTAAAGTTGTGATGGAGCTTTTCTTGCAGCCTTGTAGGCTTTACCTCCATTCCTGCATTGCCCCTCTGATGACACAAAATGAAGTTAGCAGTGCCATTTCTGGCCAGTGTCCAAAGAAGGGCTACATTTCCATCCTGTATGTTTAAGTGTGAAGCTTACAGGAGGTTTCTGCTTCTTTTGGGGGTACAAAGTCCTTCCATCTTTTTCTGGACAGGTTCTGGCTGGAGAGATGTGGTGTTATCCAGAGCAAATTCATGTTGTGAGGAGTGCCAGTATCTGTCACCAGACTTTTCTGTGTTTATGGCCTTTTTTGGTCGGGTAGAAACTTTGTCCTAACACAAGTATAATTTCCATTGCCTTCACTGAGAGATTTCACAGACTCAGAATCAAAAGTCTTTCCTTGTTTTTTTTTCTTTTTTAAAATAGATCTTTCTTTTTTCTTTTTTTTTTTTTTTCTTTACCCATTTATCTTGGTAATAATACTCTGCTTGCCCATCTCAGCGAACTGGAGATGAAGAATGGCACTGTGTACTTTCACAGATAGTTTTATTGCTGTTGGTAGGGTCCTGAACTACGATTAGAAAAGTAACTGTCTTGGAAATGCTGTCTTCTCACTCAAAATATATGTTCTGGTCTGATTTTGAGTCTAGGCTTTACTGTGAGTGGTTACTGAAGATAATATGTTTATTTTAATAAGCTAACAAATGTTCTACCAGCACATCATGTTTAAAAACCTTTTCCTTGAGTCTTTCCTTAAAAGGCTCTAATTTAATGGGAAGATTGAGTCTTCTGCAAGAAAAATAGAAAGATTTGAGTAAAACCAAGAAATATTTCAGGTGAAAAATATCATTAGAGAGTTCTGTGTCAGGCCATCTTCATGTCCACACTCTCTCATATGGACTGACCCCCTCTCTCTGTCCTGCTGTAGTCACAGAATTGCCACCTTGCACTGCTTCCCTTAGCTGTGAGGACAGCACAGTGCACTGGGAGATGCAGTTCACCCAATTATTTTAATGAAACAAGAAGCATAGCATTTAAAGATTAAAATATTAATTTCTATTTCTCCATTCCCCCCACCC
>VXBR01007698.1:755847-818665 GCA_013400215.1 Cisticola juncidis | reverse complement strand
AAAAAAAAAAAAACCCAAACAACCAGGATTTCTGTGAAAAGAGGGAAAAGCGCTGACATAGGCAGGAGGATTGGATTCCTCTACATGTCTTTTCAACACACTTATTGGCTTAGAAATGATGACAATGTCCTCTTGTTAACAGTGAGGTAAGTGGCAGAAAGAAGCCAGTACTCTTATCAACTCCCTTGAGGAGTTTGCATAGTGACAAAGAAGAAAAATCATCTTTTATCTTGCACATAGACCAACTATGATATGTAAGCACACAAAAAAAGAGCACACAAACAGCCAGTCTTTGTCAGCTGCCTAATTATAGCTACAGCCAACCAAATAGCCAGGAACAGGCATTCCTCATTACATCTGCCATGAGCAGACGTTGCTGTTGGGGTCTAGAGAAGCTGAGACAGTGAGAGGATGGACAGAAGTCATGCAGGGAAAAATGATTTGAGGAGAGGAACAGCTCTGTGGTCCCCCACTTTGGAGACTGAGGAACTGAAATGCTAATATTAAGAGGACAGGACTTTTTTTTTTAGAAATTCAGTGAGTCACCCAGAGATGCTGAAGATAATTATTCAGCTGCTCTCTGTGATATTTTGAAGAACTTTTTGCTGAAAACTTCACTTCCAACTTTTTAATGACTGAGTTTTCCTTTACTTTAGCCTCATTTATTTTGTTTTAACACTGGTAGGGGATGAGGTTGCCACTCTTGTCAAAACACAGAAACAAGAAACTAATAAATAAACAACCTTTCTCTGCTTTTATTACAAAAGAATGTTGGTTGTGTGTGGGCAGCTGTGATTGTAGTAACAGCACTGAAAACATAAGATAAACACATGATAAAGCTGGCTAAAATATCCAGGAGGTGTCAGGTGGCAATATTAATAGGAGGACTCAGAGACTCTTTGAAAAACCTCGAAATCTAAGTTACAGAACACTTTGATAGCTATTTTTAAAACATGAACAGTGCATTTGCTTTTCCTTCTTTCCATGTGCCCATTCTCTCTTAGGATTCTCCTGTTGACAAAATCCCTCCCTGAACTCTTGCAGTAATCATCTGTTTTCTGCTTAATTTCTGATCAGGTGCACACCAGACCCTCAGGCTGTATTAATGGTTTGATTCAGTAGCAGCAGCTGAATGATAAGGGAATAGATAAGATCAGCTTTTCCCACCTGAAGCAATTCTCTAGGGAATCATGAGTTCAAAAATGAGGTCTTCCTCATAAAAAAAACCCCAAACACCTCATGATCTTGGGGATATTTAAATGCAATCTGGAAAATCCCCTGGATTTTTCTGCAGCAGCAGCAGAGCGCATGGAGCCAGTGCCCTCTGTAGCTGTGCAGTGGAGCTGGGGGCACTGAGAAGATGCTGCTGGGTGGAGAAGGGAAATGAGCTCCTCTCTGCTCCCCCCTCCCTCACCTCCACCTCCCCCTGGCTGTGCCAGGTGCACAGTGAGTGGAGAGAAGGGCTCCATCTGCTGCCATCTTCTCTTTTTCATTAGGAGCCTGGCAAACTTGCTTCTAGCCCAAAAATCTTTCAGCTTTAGACTGTGGGATTCTGACCCCCTCCATACACCACTCTGAGCAGAGGGGTGTAAATACAGGCCCATCACTCACAGCTAAAGGGCATCCACAGGAGCCTTTAGGCCTAGAAATGCACAAAAGGAAAGACATGTTACTGATGATTTGCTTCTATTTATTCTTAAAGACCGGTGTAAAAGAGTTTAAGGTCTGCATTCATTCTTAGCCATGCACTGAAGTTGACAGAGTTAGATCAGGACTGTGTTTGGCAGGATTTCCATATCCTGCAATTCAACATGGAATATGTAATCATCTGACAGAAGGTTCAGTATGTTTAGTTGTGTAACTGTTAGAACAGATAAAGGATCAGCCAGGCAAACAGTGAAATATGAAAACTGTTCTCGTAAAAACATCCCAGCCTTGGGGCATGCATCTGCCAAAACTACTCCGTGGTGACATGAATGGACACAGCGTTTAACTACTCTCCAAGAGGAGAGAGGATTACAGGGAGGTGGGGAAAGCAGAAGAAGCCAGAGCAAGCCTGCCAACAATAGCAGGTTGCAATACTTAATCTCAGTGCTTGTGCCAATGCGCTTCGAAGCTGCTGTTGTTTTTATGAGGAAAAATGCAGAAAAGACTAATCTGTGTATTTATGTCTGTCTGGAAATGTTATAAGTGCCGTGTGGTCATTTTGGTTCCAGAACCAATGGGGTCAGTATTCCCAGGATGGGGAGACATGGACAGGGTGCCAGAACTCAGCCACTACATGTGAGACTGAAAGAAGAGAGAATGAGTAAATGGAGGGATTCAGCAAAGTGGAAAACAAACCACAAACTCTACCCACACTCCCAAATAATCAAATTTTCTGGGACTGTTTCAGCCCAGGGCTACAGCTTGTATGCCCTTGAGAAGTTCTAGAACATTGTCTTCGGTCCTCTCAAATAATAAAGTCACCTAATTTGCTCATTTGTTTCCTGCTATGAATATAACTATTATTTTGCTGGAGTTTATGCTCGTGAGGTGAGCTAGAGTGAGCATCCTGTGTGCTGCAAGCTTCAATGAGCACAGACAAGTGCAATAGAGGGGCAGAGCTTGCCTTCCAATGACAATATTTTCCTGTGTTTACAGGTATAATGTTTCACAGAACAAGGGCCTGTGGCTTATTATCTACTTGTCTTTCCATTCTCAATGAAAACAGAGCATTTCTTGACAAAATAGAGTGGGTTTTAATTGGTGGCTAATCTGTTTTGGTTTTTGGTCCCATGAAATTCTTTTGACAGTGTCAGCAGAAGCTGTCAATGCAGCACTGACTTTTTGTGGGCTCTAGGATCTGTATGCAGCTGACAGGCTGTGCTGGCACATCACACAGGTTATTGATCAGTATTGGTACAGGGCAGGCTCAACATGACAGAAATCTGTGTCCTTTATGGTTACCATGGGCTGCCTGGGGGCTTTGGGCTCAGGTTTTGTCACTGGTGACAGTGCAAGGAGGAAGCAGGTTTTCCATGGATCATTTGAAAGATCTGCAGAAGTGGATTTGGATTCCCTGGGCATTCCCTGAGGAGGGTGGAGGAATAACACAGATGATTTGCTGCTACTTCATACTACTCTTTGGTTACACAAAAGCATAATGCACTGATCTGTCTTTCCTATCTGATCCTGCCATGGTAGTCTCCATGCTGTCTAAGGGTTTGTTTGATAATGTGTCTCTGGTGGTTTGTGCAGTTTTGCTTTAATCCAGCTAAAGCTTAGCTCTGTTTGACTGGTAAAAGACAGTGACACGTAGGAGTAGGGCTACTTTGGCTTTCTTTGTTGGGTAGGACAGATACTTGGCAGCTGAGTTTCCCAGGGACCTAGGGATTAAAGTGAACCTTGCATTTCTTTCTTACTTGAAAGTCTCCATCACGCCAAATTTAACATTTTCCTTCTATATAGGCTGTAAACTACTGCAGGGAAGAAACGTTTTCCAGATGACACTGCTCCATAAATGGTGTTGTAGGATGTCAATTAACTGTGATGGGAGTTGCACATCTCTAGAGTACTCATGAGATCTCTTTTGACAATGAAGTGTCATTTTGGAGAGAAATTAAACATGTGTGGACAGGTAAGAAGTTGAAAATTAGCACAATCCTTGTCTAAAATTGATTTATGTGAGCTTCAGGAAAGATTTCTTGGCAAACTGGGCTAAACCTAGGCTAGCGTGAGCCTAAAAATTTTTCTGCTTCTGTAAAAACTTTTATCTTTTAATGTCTCTATATCTGTTAATGTTCCTATAGGGGTTTTTTTAAGGAATGGAAAGAGTATTTCCACCACAATGGTGTCATATTTTGATGCTCACTCAAGTTTGTGACCTTCCAGATCCAAATTTGAATGTCTAGCACGATAGCCTTACACAGTACAAATGAAATTTCTGAAGTGCAAATGTGAGCTTCAACTGAGGTGGAAGAATGAACCATTTCCTGTGGAAAAGGAGGAGATAACAAGGGAAATAGCTGTTCAGCAATGTAGGTACTTCAAATACAGATTCCCTCATGCCTTCTGTAATTAGTCTTGATAATTCTGTGGAAACAAATTTTCCCCCTGTTATTCTGGATCAGATCTCCCAAAGATATGAGATGAAGATGAGGAGAAACTGTCCTTCAGACTGAAAAAAACCGCGAGATCAAGCAGCAAATAAATAAACTTTGTGTAGTCAGACACTGTTGCTGCATACCTAAAGCTGTAATATCATATGAAGCTTATCAGAGAGGTTGGAATGTTTACGGCAGCGTTGTCGCCAAATCTCTCCTGGGTGAATTGTTATCCATCTTCCTAAATCCTTTTGGCAGTTTCTACTGGAGAAAGAAAGAGGGTTTGCCATGTGCAGAGGCCCTGGACTGCACTGAGGTCGGGGCTCACGCCCTGTCCCTGTGCATGGTCCCCATCTGAAAAGGGTGGCACTGACATGTGCTGCAGGCCAGCTGCCCACCAGGATGATAACTTGGGGTGGGAGATCAGGGATTGGGGTCTGGAGAGGCTCGGAGCCTCTTTGGTGAGGCGAGCCTGAGCAGAGTGTGCTCCTCAGCCCTGCTCCAGACACCTGTGTGCGCTCCTGTAACAGCTCCAAGCCTCCCTCCCTTTGATCCATGGAGACAATTGCCTTTCCCTGGCATGGTGGGTGGGTGAAATGACTCCTGCAGGCACGTAGCACAAACGAGCTGTACGAGTGCCATAGTACACGGAAGAAATGTGAGTCATAAATCATCGTTAACATCTGCTGGAAACATATCTGCGCCCCAACACAGTACCCATGATTGGTGTTATTTGGTATGTTTGGGACACAAATCCACAAAGATTGAGACTAATGGCTGCTTTAACAGCCGTGTCAGTTTGGGCTTAATGAATTTGTTAATATCAAGCAACTTTCTCCCCCCAAACAATGGTGTTGGTAATTCACAAGCTGTTATTCTTGGAGCCCCACTCTAACAAAAGCCAGCCTCTCTGTCTGAATGTTGCTGCTTTCATATTTTATTGCAGAAATTACACAAAAATATTTGGCTTGTCTAATGAGGGCTTGACAATATAGTATATATTGCTGAAAATGTGTCATCACATTATTCCTACAAAAACAAACTTTTGTGGTTTTTTTCCTTGTCCATTGGCAGTTTGCTAGTTCAAACTGGGGAATACGGGATGTCTGTGTAACTTGTAACTAATAATGCAAAACAAATGATACGGGTGTAGTGCTGGTTTGATCGTGGCTACATGGATTGTTCCTTTGCACTTACACTTGTTTTCCTCCTTCTTTAGATCCACAGGTTTAGACTGCTCTTGGCATCTGGAGTTTCAAAGGCTTTAGGAACACGCGGTTTGTCCTCCCTGAATGTCCCTATTAATCCATGTTCTTATGTGCTAGATCATGCAATTTGTTTTGCAGGAGGCCTTTAGGGCCAGGAAAGCTTATTGTGGTTATCTAATCTGACCTATTTCATTATGGAGGTCACTGAATAGCCCCCTCGGGATTTCCTGCAGCTGGGAGAGAGAGTACTTGAAGAAAGTTTTCCATTGTAATCAGAGATGGCTGAAGGCTTTTTGGCAGTGTAAGAAAAAATTTCTTTTCAGGGCAGCAGCAGGACGGGTTGTGAGAGAAGAAGGGCTGGAAGGGGCCAGGGGATTTCAGGAGATGGGGATGAGAATGCTGGATGGGTCAGGAGTACTCCAGTAGGCAAGTGTGAGATTAGCAAGGTTTTGGAGACCACAAGTGTCAAACAGGCTCAGGAAATATCACAGACAACTGCAGAGAAGATATGGAGGTGATTACGTTTATATTTTGGAAGGTGTGTGTTTCAGGAGGAGGTCACAGGGCCAGGCAGTTTAAAATTGAAGCTTTACAGGCTGGAGATGGAGAAGAAAAGTCATGGATTCAAGAGAGGGAATGGAAGTGATGAAACTTTTGAGAGGGGTCTGAGTGGAGGGTGGGAGGGATTTGAGAGACATGGGTAGCTTGAGGGAACCATCATTTGAAGTAGGGATCCTCCCCAGATCAAACTGGATTTTCCCCTCTGGATTTACAGCTCCTGTACTTCAGAGGAGAATGAGCCTCACAGCCTGAGTCCCAGCTGACCCCCTGAGGCAAGAAACACCCCCCAATTTGTGTTGTTCCTATTTGTCCTACTAGTCCCCCCTACTGCCAGGAGACTAACACAAATGGATGGGAAGAAGGCTACAGGCAGGCAAGGGTCTTGAGGGGGGACACCTGGAGAACAGCTCTTTCTGCTGCCAGGAGTAGTAGCAGGATGGGCCATAAACTGCTTCCCACTCCAGCTGTGCCCCACCACTATTCCCAATCCTTCCTTGGGGCAGGATCAGGGCATTACCCTGGTATCCAGATGTGCTGTGGCTCAGAGGAGTCCTCCACCTCTTTCCTGGCATTGCACAAGCAGGCAGCTTGTGGATCTCCTTCCCACTGCTCTGGGCTCAGCCCCTCTCACCTGCAGCTGGGATTTGGCTCTGACCTTATATAAAAGCCACACAAGTGGTGCAGAGTCTACCAAGGCTCTTGGTAAGTCATTTCAATGAGTGATGCAAAAACCATACACCTCTTTACTGGTTTGAATCTACTTACCATCAGAAGCATGTGGAAAAAAAACCCCCACAGAGCAGAAGAGGAGTGCAAATTTTGCAAGGCTGGTCAACAGTTTGAAAAAAGGGGATAGCAAAGACAGCTTTTTTCTAGGTGCAAGGTTAGAAACACAGGGCAGAAGGAAAGAGAAGAAGCTGACATGAATTGGATTAGGCAGCTAATGAAGGATTGAAGCAATACATTATATTGCTACTGTGGAGGAAAACAAATACCTTCCTCCCAGAGATGAGAGATGAGGAAAGAAGTGGATATTTGTTCAGTGCAGAGTGCAAAAATCTGGTGGTTGTCATGTCAGAATACAGTATCATTGGCTCTGTGAGGAGGAAAGTGGGGAAGAGTTAAGACTTCCAAACCTGAACTGAAGATTTATAAACTCTTCCTGTAAAATGAAAGCAGCATTTTCCTTTGATAAACAGAATTTTTCAAATATCATATCTTTTGCGTCCAGTCTGGTATTCCCTCTCTGACAGTGCCCAGACCTGATTTCTCAGAGGAAGACAATGTGTTTTGTAACACACACACAAGGAGTAGCTCAGTCTTATGGAGGGGAATCAGGCCACACATGGATGCCTAAGTCCCATTTCATTTTCCTGACAACCTCTAATCCAGCCTTGGGCTGTGCTCTCTTTCCTTTTCCAGTAGCCACACTACTTAACCTTTGACTGGAAGCAAAGTTAGTGCACTGAGGACTTTCTGAAAGGCCATCCATTTCATGACATAGAGGAAACCCCACAGAATAAGGGGGCAGAAAGAGACCATAAAACCAAACAATACTGTTCCTTGCTGGATGCTGGCCTGAGTAGCCAGAGAAAGGGGATATAACCTAAGAATTAGAGCAGAACAAAATAAGATGCTTCTGTTTCTGCTTGCCTGGTTTATTATCATAGAATTATAGAATATCTTGAGTTGGAAAGGACCCACAAGAATCATTGAGTCCAGCTCCTGGCCTGACACAGGACAACCTCAAGAACCACCATGTGCCTGAGAGGGTTGTCCAAATTCTTCTTGAGCTCTGTCAGGCTTGGTGCATGGGGGAAACCTGTTCCAGTTCCCAACCACCCTCTGGCTAAAGAATCTTATTCTAATATCCAGCCTAAACCTTCCCTGACACAACTCCAGGCCATTCCCTGAAGTTCTCTCACTGTCACTACATAGAAGACATCAGTGCCTGCCCCTCCAATTCTCCTCATAAGGAAGCTGTAGACTGTGATGAGGTCTCTTCTTTTACTCCTCTGTTACTAAGACAAATACAGACGTGTCATTTTCTAAATGGCAAGGAAAATCAAAATGGCTTTTGTGAGAACTGATCAGGTCCAGGGAGAATATTTACCTAGGTCCATCTCCCAGAAAACTGCTTCTGGAGTCGGGGTTTTTACTTCAGTGACTGAAGGAAAGGGGGGTTATGGAGAAATCTGGTCATCCCTGGTGAAGAGTGGGGGTCCAGGCAGCTGTTCCAGGTGTGCCGTGGGGCTAGTACACATCTGGATGCACTAGGTGGCAGGATCTGTCTGCAGCAGTGAAATGTGCTGTGGGAATGCTGTTTGCACTGGACAGAGAGCAGGTGGAGAGCATATTTCCTAGGAGATGCCAAAAACGAGTCCAAAAGATCTCTATCTAAAGATGGTATGCAATTCATTACTAAATGCAAAACAGTCTGCTCCAGCATAGCTCACTGATGAGCAGGAGACTTACATTTTGTTGATTGAAAAGGAAAAAGGGGAGTTTTGCTATCAAAATATCTATAAGCCTTGTCTTCAGGTAGAGAGAGAACACTGTGGGAAACAGCTCAGTGTCCTCTTCCCCTTGTTTGATATTCAATAAATTTAAAACTGCATTGCTCATTACATCTTGGGCAGACAGGGATTCACGTCTGCTCTTATATTCTGCTCTTAGCCTGACAGAATCATAATTTGCTTCTTGCTTGGAAACTGCAGAAGAGCAGCAAACAGCAGGTGTGTGAGGAGACCTGAGGTGCTCTCCAGTGAGAGCCTGACCTTGTTTGAGAAGCCTTGGTCCAGGGGAGGGCTTTCTGTGAAGAGAGGTGTATTAGAGGTGCTGGTAGCAGCTGTGGTGGCAGAGATACAAGCAAAAGGAGAAATCATATCCTTGCATTATTGGAGGGGGATATTGAGTTGGTGTGATCTGGCTGAAACTACATGGAAAGTTAATAACAGGGCCAAGAGTGGTGCCAAATGAGCTCCCTGGAGCCCTGAGTTTGGATGTCCAACCATGCCTGGTGTGAAAGCAGGTGTTAGCTGCTTTCTGAGTAGTGGGCTAAAGATGTTGATGTCTGACAAAAAGAAGATAAAGCTTGGGAATAGCAACAAACCTGACCACAATATTGGAATGTTGTCACCCTGAAAGTGTAGTTTGGTGAAGAGATGGGTACTGTTTTCCCCACTGTAAAGCATTTGGGTTTCAGCCTCCTCTCTGCAGGTATGTGTTTCCTAGATGAGATCCACAGGATCTCTGCTGGGAAAGATCTAGGCACAAAAATTTGAAAACTGTTAGTGTGGTTGTAGACTTCTCCCTTTGACTTCAGAGGCATAAACATAAAAGACAGGTCCACACCAAAAGGGAGATTGTCATGCTCTGTCCCTCTGAGGGATTCTGAAAGGTGTTTTTTTTTCCAGACTAACAGCATGAATACAACCTGGCATTTTTAATTTTAAGCAATGAACTTTAGGTCATGCCTTCATATGGAAGTCAGTTGTTTTGGCTCCTCTCTGACAAGCAAATAGTGAAAACCAGGTGGTGGACAAGACTCTGACATACTGTACCTTTATGTGTCCTTCTGAAGAATGCATCAATGATAAGGCAATATAACTTTTTTCACTCCCAGATTTGCAGAGTATGCTTTCTATTTTGTGCAGGTTGCAGTGCACACTGGCTCTGCACACATAGGAACATTTTTCCTATGGTAGCTTTTGGTCAATTGATCCTGTTACCCATAATTAATTTTGACGGTCATCATCCGATCTCCCTTCCCACATCACTTGCTGCTTATACCACTGTAATTACAGCCCTTGCTTAACTTCTTCTGATCTACAAAATGTTGAAAGAAAGTATCATTTTTCCTTCAAGATCCATCCAGACCAAAACTTATGTTTGATTTGATGTACTTGGACTGACATATAAAACCACAGGTAAGAAAAATAAACCTGTGGATTCTTTGCCAGGTAAGAAAAGGAGGGAAGTAAACGTGCTCTGTTCCCTGCTTTCCTTCTCTTGTGACTGAAAAGTAAACTGGCAGAGGAAAGCATCCTCTGGCATACAGTCAAAGGGGCAATTTCATTGCCCTGTCTGTACTTGAGGACCATGGGAAGGGATATCTGCTTCCTGGGGTGATGTGGAACCAGCTGTGATGTTTGCTTTTGATGGGGAATGGAGAGAGAACACACTCCTGGTTGTCCTTGGACTGTGCAGGAAGAGCTTGGGGCTGCTGCCTCCTCAGGTCTGGCTCCCTGTTGAGCATCTCCAGTGAAGGCCAAGGGCCTGCTGGGCTGGCTGCACACAGGGACCCATCCTGAGGGCCCTCAGTACAGAGATTGTACTGCCTGGAGGCCACAAAAATACCTTAACAAAACTGGCATAAAATTTAGGCAGCCTTCCAGAGCAAGGGCATGCAAATCCTCCCAAGCTGAAGAGGTGCATTTCAATTGTGTGTGACCACCTGTGTGTTAACTCTACACCTCTGGCTTCTTCACTGCTTCACTAAATCTTCCTTCCATTGGCAATTATCCCCTCTCCTCTCTGCCTACCCCAGTTAGTCATGCCTCCTGTTCTATTGGCTGAGTCCAGTTTCCCCACCTCCTCTTGCCCAAGTGTTTTCTTCCCCTCTTTCCTCTCTGATGCTCTACCAAGATCCTTTGCCAGTTAGAGTGCTCTTGTACATTAGCTGAGCCCAGGACTCTTCCTGCCTCCTTCCAGCAGACAAACCTGGAAGAGGCCAGGGGAAGATCAGGAATGGCAATCCAAACACACCAGTGAAACACACAAAGCTAGCACAAGTGGGTCAGTGAATATCACTTTGGGCACAGGAACAAGGGAACACTGGTAATCACAGGAGACAGTGTTTTTGGCAGTGTAGGGGAATGAGATCTAGTCAGGCCTTTCCAGGTGCAGTTTTATTTCCATTTCTGAAAAAAAGGCACTGAGAAGGGAACATGGATAGCCTAGGATGAAACATGTCTTTTTGTGGGGGTCAAGCAGAATTTCTAGCCCATGTTTATGATGGCCTATCAAGTTTGAGAAGCTGTCTGCAGCCTCAGGAGTAGCCTGAACTGGTATCCAAGTACAGCAGGTGGACTTTCCTCTTGTAAATGCTTATTTGTTTCCAACAATGGTTCCACCAGACACCAGTCAGCCTTGATCAGGCTGAGCTCACTCAGCAAGTACCTCAACTCAATCACTTGTTTTTGGTTTGTCTGGGAAAAAAAGAAAAGGAAATGAGAGAAAAAGAAATCCCAGGAAAAGCGAACATTTCTGAGAATGATGTTGTTTGCTGTTTCACTTCAATTTTATATGAACTATTTGGGTTGGCTATAGCAGAGCTGCCAGGTGGCTAAACATGCCGAGTGAGTGTGGTCAGTGCTTGGGACACGCACTGTGCTCAAGGCATCCAAAAAATTACTCTTGACCTTCATTTAGTCTGCCAATCACTGCAGGCTGCCCTTACATCACATTTTCTCACTAGCCAGTAACAAATTCATAGAAATTAGGGATGGAAAAGACCTGTTAGGTCACACAGTCCACTTCCCCCCCTTCCTTCTCTCCACTCCCCAAAGGTCAGCCCAGAGCTGTTCCCTACAGTGTATTTTCTAGTGCTTTGTCCAGTCTTATTTGAAATGACTCAGTGGTGGGGTTGCCAGCATTTCCCTCTGGGAGCATATTCCACAGTCTTATGGGCTTCACTGTTAATTTTTTCCTGATTTTCAGCCTAAAATATCCCTCATTACCCACTTGCACCACCCTCCCCAGTTCTCTCCTTCCTCCTCGTTAGCAGTGCTAGCGCTCCACACTGAGAAAGCACCGGATAGCTGAGAATTCAGAAGTGTCTTGCAGAAAATAGGCACTAGTGCTTCCTTAGAGCCATTGCAAAGAGAACTTAAGGAGCTGGGAGGGAAAGTCAGCAATGACTAGAAGCAGACACAAACCTCACATCTCATAGCTCATTTCATGGCCTCGGTAGATGAAAGCCTGTTCTCACCTCTCCGTTCAAATTCACGCACAGCGAGTTGAAAATGTGCAGAGAAGAGAAGGTTTTGATATTGATCACAGCCATCCCTTGACACTTCAGTTTATTGAAGTGGTGACTGGGAAGAAGGTTCAGAGTCTTTTTCTATTCCATCATCTTCTCCCAAAAAGATGTCTTATTGATGTTTGGACTTAGCAATATCCAGAGCTTTTTTTTTGGAATAGGATAAGGCAGGTTGCCAGTGTTTTCTGACTAGATAACGTCTCAACCCAAATTTCTGGATGTAAACAGATACCATAGTAGACTGTCTCCAGCTCCAAGCTTCACAGCTGGGCCTTGTCTCTAATGATACATTGAACTAAAATCCCAGCCCCTAAGAGGCACAGTATCAGATAGGGATTTTGAGCCTTGAGCCTCTGTCTGGTCAAAGAAGAGATGCTTTCTCTTTTACCCTTCATCAAGTGTTTTCAAAACCACTCTGACTTTTTAGATCAGGTCTTATTTCTGGAGACCTTTGCAAAGGTGCTTGCTAATCTGTGATAATGGGATCCCAGCTTTATCTTAGTGCTTGTTAATGCTCTTTGAAGCAATAGGACATGGAGAAAGCCCAACCTGCAAGGTCCCTTGAGGACTGGGCCCTCAGGAACCAGAGATGGAAGAGACCTGCAGGATTAGCTCATCCTGTTCATTCCCCCGCCAATACAAGCCTGTTCCCCATGGTACATTTTCCAGGGCTTTGTCCAGACTGATCTTATTTTTAAATGATTCATATGATAGGGTTTCCTCCAGTTCCATTGGTGACTGGATGATTGCCAGAACATTTTCTCCCCCCCTTTCTTTGACTTTCCCTCTTTGTATTCATCCAGAATTTTGAGGTCTACAATTTGTACTGAGCACAAACTGGCAGGGACTAACTGTGCAGAGAAAATTTTGACTTTATCCTTGAGGATAACCTTGAGGTTTTCTGAGGCAAACAGATCTCTGACAGAAGCCAAAAAAGTGTTTTTTCAGAGAGATTGGGCTGCTGGTGGAAGCTGCTTGTGAAGGAGAGTCGTGGGTTGGTTTGAAAGCACCTCTCCAAGCCTTCAGGCTGACATCAGTGGTACCACTGAGGTTTCTGTCCTAGCTGCCAGACTCTCATGGCTGGTGACTGGGATTGATTTCTTCCCTGAATTTACAATGGCAGTCCGAATTTCAGGGGACTTTGCTGGGCCTATATCCAGTGTGTAAGGAGTGAGGTTGGCCAGGTGCATTGCTGCCCATGTAGCTCCTTTTTTTTTGCCATCCCATGGCTTAAACACTTCAGTTATTATTGCTGCACACTGTTCTCCCTCCCATGTCACTTGTGGCTGTCCTGGGCACTGTTTGGAGTTCTTGGATACTGATGTCTGTGTACTTAGGATCTCATCTTTCATGAAGTTCATGAATTGCCACCTGGAAAATTTGGGATGAGCAATATGACCAGATTTTCTGCAGTCTTCAGCACTTGTCTGTGAGCAGCAGTGTCCTCAAAAGTACAAAGCCTAGCTCAGGAAAGAGCTGCAACTAGTAGCAAGGCTCTCACTATGAAAGGACCAAGCTTTCATCCCTTGTACTTTTCCCTCTATTTTTTCTCTGCTGCTTCTTCAAAGCTTTTACTTTTCCCTTTCCATCAAATCAAGGATGGATTTTTTTGTGGGTGGCATGTGGGGTCTGCCTTCAGGGCATGCTGTGTGTGTCTCTGAAGCTGTGGGTAGCTAATGCTTAAATCCAGTGCTGCCAGCAGGAACCTGGTCTGGAATGTCAGTGGTCTGTGGGCTGATGGATCCCTGCAATGGACACCTAGAGGATAGGAGTGATGTGCAAATAGTGTACAAAAACTAAAGAAGGAGGGTAAGAAAGAAGAGGACAGAGCTCAGGGCCACCTCTTCACAGAGCACAGGGGCCCCAGGGTCCCTTGGAGCTTGCCTGCCCTCATCCATCACAGGAGCCATGATTTCATCTGCAGGACAAAATCACCTCTGGACACCTCCACCTCTCCATGCTGGACCCCAACAATCCTTGGCCCAGACCTGTTTCCTCCTGGACATTTAGAAGTTTCTTTTAAATGTCCAGACATGACATGTCACTGAATGACAAATTACGCT
Source organism: Cisticola juncidis (assembly GCA_013400215.1). Classification (NCBI taxonomy): domain Eukaryota; kingdom Metazoa; phylum Chordata; class Aves; order Passeriformes; family Cisticolidae; genus Cisticola; species Cisticola juncidis. Next base: position 804,705 of record VXBR01007698.1, on the reverse strand, counting down.
CTGGTGTGATTAATCTTGGAAAAGAGCTGGGTGTCCACCAGCCTCTTTATTTTACTTAAAGGAGTGGCAAAACCTAATTTCTTCTCTTTTTGTGCCAGCCAACTGCAACAGGCTTATCTAAGAAGATCTTAAAGCACTCTTTATCTTCCTGTATGTGTTCTCATAGATGTCTACATATGGTTTTCATTATTTCATCTTGTCATTTTTTCTTGGAGCCTGGAGAAATGACTCAGATTGCTCTGACTTTTGTCCTGTAGGAATGAACCACTGGGATCCAGACTAGGTTAGAGGGACAATGGTCAAGTGAATTCTAACAGGTGACTGCACTGTTCTACATGTGACCTATATGCTTTTCATTTTTACTTGCACAGCTCAAATATTAAGGAGAACTTAAGGTGAACTTAAGTAGATCCTGTCCTGAAAAATTGTTGCCACTCGTTAGTCAAAAGCTTTTGTTACTTAGAAGCAAATGTCATGAGGCAATCTGTATTGTTTAGCAGGAGTAAAATTATTATTATAAACACTCTGATCTGAAAATGTACTGTACTGTCACCAGATAATCTGCAGAATAAAAATATTATTCCTTAGCAGTGATTGAAATGGAAGGCTGACCATAGAGGAAATAATATTAATTCTGACACAAATTAGCCAAGGCAAGATAACTAGAAATCAAAGTAGGAAACTGGCATGGAGGAATTTAGAGCAGTTTTTCCACACTGGAGATGACTGTAGATACATTCACCCAACAGTATATTTCTTAACATCCTGACCCAGTGAAGTCAGGGCCCATGGTTGGCACCAGGTTGTGTGATCTGCACACTTAGATTATTTAGCTTTTCCCCACACAGGAAACAAATCACATTTAGTTTTTTTGTAGCTTAAGTTAAATTCAAATGTTGATCATCCTGTGGACGGACAGGAGATAAAAAGGTGGTCCAGTTTCATAGCTATGGAACACAAACCGGAGATAATCTTTATTTTTTTTTAAAACCATCCCACAAAGGTCAAACTTAATAAGTTTCAGGGTAAAGTGAAGGAATCATTTATTTTATCTGGCATGCAACTGATAACAATGAATGTGGTTTTGATCTGTTTATTTAGAGCACCACCAATATTCTAGATATGGTGGGTTGAAAATTTTCCATAAAATTCTTTTGGATGAAGATTTTGCTTTTGACAAGAGTAATTTATTTTGGTGAAGAAATGATCACTCTTGGGAAAAAATTTCCCCTGAAAAATAGCATTTTGGCTGAAAATAGATTTCTTTTATTATTATTTTTCATTTTTCCGATGAAAAGTCAGAATTTTCCACGGTGAGAAAAGAAAATTCCAAGTAGCTTCAGCATGAGGTATTTTATAGATAGGCGAGGAATAATCTTGCCTCAAAGGGAATATAAAATAAACTGACAAAAATCTAAGAAATTTGGATCAGTAATTTTGAAGTCACAAAAGTTTAAATTCAGCAGCTTTCCATGTGCTCAATAGAACCTCTGCAGTGATGTATTTTTAATGCCTCAGTTTGGGATTGCCCATCTGAGAACATCTCATTCCAATCACAAAGTCCTTTTCCACAGTGTTTAAAGTCAGTAGAGACCATGAGATCATCTAGTTTGGCCTCCTTACATATAACTGAGTTAACCCCTTTCTGAGCCCAAAAGTCACATTTGGCTAAACCACAGATAGAACAGCAAAGCTCCTACACTTTCCCTTCAAGAGTGGCTCACCTTCTTCATGTCTTGTTTCTTTTGTTTTTCGATCTATCTAAAATTACTCAAACACTTAACTGGAAATCAGTTTTCTTTTGGCCATTGACAATAATTTTCTGTGTGTATTTGGACAGGTTAAGGATCTCCTGTGCTATCCATTACTTTATTTTTGCAAGATTGTGGTATATGACCATCAAATTACCAAAATTTTTAATCATCATTAATAATGTATGGTGGTATGTGCAGTAGAGCTCTTCAGTCTGCCTGTGTTTGCTGGGTGTATGAGGAGTGGGGAAAAGAGTAAAACAGTGTTCTTTAAAAATGTCAAAATTTTATTCAGTGTGATGGCTTTGGCCCCACCAAAGATATAGAAGGAATTTAATCTTAGATAACAGCACATTAGCAGATTTCTCAGGGCCGCAGCAGTACTTTTTGCTTGATGCCAGGACCTCAGTGTGGCCCATTAGAGCTTTAAAATCCATCTCAGAACTGCTGCTATCCAAAGAACACTCCTGTTTTGCAGGAACAGCCCATTGTTTTTCTCCTTGCACATATGAATTTATGAAAAGCCTTTTTTTTTAATAGACCCAGGTTACTGGGCCCTACAGTTCACTCTGCTCACCCTCTCCCCACTTTTGTCTGCCATTCGTTGTTTTTAAATCATCCATAAAAAATATCAGCTTTAATTTCAAATTTCCTTTCAAATGCTTGAGGATAGTATGTAGGTCTCATATTTATAGCCATCATTTTGTGACCTCCTAGAAACTGTCCTATTTGTTACATTATTTGCAAGCACTTTGGCTTTTATCAGTGCTAATTTTCAATATATTTTGTATACAGTTTTTTAGTACTATATACTGCTGATTTTTATATCAGAATATTGTGTGGTACCAAGTCAAACACCCCATAAAATTTTATTACATCTACACAGTTAAATTTATCCAAAAAAAACTTCTTAGAGAATGAACTCAAGTTTGTTTAAGTAACACTGTTTTCCATAACCCATTTCATGTTGTCTGGTATTCATTATATTGTTCTCCTTTATTTTGTTATCAGTTGAATTCCATATGGGCTTTTTTTATTCTTTTGTTTGAGGTCGATGTCGGGATACTCAGTAATGTAGCTCTGGTAGGTAGTTTGCTCCTCTCAAATGTTTGCACAAGGTGATCATTCATCCTCTGCTTTCAGACTTGTTTGGTATTCTGGGATTTAGTAAAAATAAGCAACAAGTGAGCAGTGATTTCTTTAGGCAAGTCCTTTGTGACTCCTGAGTTCAAGTTATCAAGCTAATGGCTTTAAAATGTGCATCCCTATAAGACATTATCTAATTCCCTATTTTGTACCTTTTTTTCTTATTTGAAACAACAAATTGACCAATAATATTTGGGTGATTGAGAACACATCATGGTCAAACATAAAACATATTTATTTGATGTTTTTTAAAAAATGATTTCCATTTAGAATTTTGCCCCTGTCAGTGAGAAATCTGCATTCATTTCTTTGATCTCATTATATTTAATTTTTTTCCTTCAACTAGTTTTGCCAACTATGGCATTTTCCTTTAGGATCTTTTACCCATTTTGCACACCTTCTGCTGTTTACAAAGGTTAATCTCTATGGTTTGGTTTGTGTTTGATGTCTTATTTCTTGAATAAAACTTCTGAAATTTCAAGCATTCAATGCATCACTGAACTGAGGCAGGCTTTGAGGTACTGCTGTCTTTTTCCATTGATCATGAGCAGCCTGATCATCTAACAAGTTATTGAAGAACTCTCCACTGTCTTTCATAATTTTTTGTCCACATTTTTCCTATTACCACATTTCTCTTGTGTTTTCCCAGTGTCAAAATATAACTGTTTGGAAATACCCAAATATTTTTGCTCTTTGGCCTGTACTGTGTTTGCCTACATGAAATAAATAGAAACTGGTCATGACCTGCAGTTCTTAATCCAGCTCTGTTTCATTGTTCAGAATTCAATTCACCTTTATCCATATAAAGAATTTATACCAATACTTCATGGGTTTGTTTCTCTTTAGCAGGCAGCTGCTTCATCATCCCCTTTTTTCCTTGGACATTTGTGGCAGCTCACAACCTTCTGCCCTCTCTCCTCAAAAACTTCCTCTGGACTTTGCTCATTGCATTGACCCATGGATGTTCAGGTTTCTACATTTCTGCCATACCAAAACAGTCATGAGCTGTCAGAGATCTGAATTAACTTATTAATCTGGTTTATTTTATAATATTATCTGATTTCCCTTATAATGCTACCCACCATCTCTTCCATTATAAATTACTTTATTCTGGTGTGGTCAATAGGGACTGCAGCTCCACAGATTGAAAATATCCATTTATGGCAATGCACTCAGTCAACCAGGGAAAGCTAAATTTAATCTGTAAAGCCTTTTGGGTCTCCCTGATTAACAAAATACAGAAACCTTTACATTCTATTCTCTGAAGCAGTGAGATTTATGAATTCACCAACAAATGATTCATAGGTTTAGAAAATAAAATAAGCAAAAACTTCCTATAATTCATTATTTGAGTGCTGAGACTGAATAGCTGGAGCTGAGAAGGTAAGACATTCCAGAACTTGAATTGTTTTTACAAATTACCTCTGTTGGTTATACATATGCTTTTTTTCCCTCTTAGTTTCTCTTTACCTGCAAAGTTTGCTTTCAGCCTAACTATAACATATTAAAGGTGCATGATATGTAACAGCCAAATTAGGGGTTTGACCAAAAAACCAGTTTAAATGCTGACGGGTTAATGAGACTTGAAGCTGAAAGGGACCAATGTCCCAGTGTATCTGACCTACTCTGTGACAAATACCACCTAATTGCAGGCAAGATTTTGCAGTGTAAGGAATTGGAATTATTTTTACACTTAGACAAATGAATGATACTATATTTGTTAACTTGCTGTTGGACTACTAGGACATGTCACTTAAACATCCAATCTGAATTTCAAGGCTCCAAGTGATGATGAATTTACCACTTCCCTGGGCAGTACATTCCAGTGATTAATTACTCTCTCACTGTAAGGAATTTGTGTCCTATTTTCAGTTTATATTTCTCTACTTTGCACTTTCAGCCGATCGATCTTCTTGGGCTTTTCTCTGATACAGTTAAGGGGTGGCTCATATCATGACTCTCCACTTCATAAGCTTTCAAAATTCTGTCATAGAGGGCCTAAGCTGATTGAACTTTTTACATTTCTTGATGGAAGATGTGTTTTCTAAAACCTTTCCAACTTTTGGTCTGCTTTGAAATGCAAATTTCAAAGCTGGACTCGTTGCATAAGGTTCTTAACAAATCATGTGTGGAGGCATTACTCTCCTCATAAGGAAATTAAAGTGATTTCCCCCTACTTTTTGCTGCTGTATCATGATTCCTGTAGCAGATTCCTGTGATCCACAGTCCACCTCTGCAGTGTCAATCTTTGTTCCATGCATACCCCCACTGTTAACAAAGGTCGTTTCTGTGGCAGAATTCACTCCATTACAGCAAAAGTAAATAAAGCCTGTCACCACTCTAGCAGTGAGTGTAGGTGCTTACCTTGGAGCTGGGCTGGGTGGGTAAATATACTGTGAATGGCCAACTGGATCACATCCATGGAGTGTGTCAGAAAGGAATCCTGACTGTCTATTGTTTCACTTGTGCCTGGGTCTTTCATGTTCACCCGTGTGAAGAAGAAAAAGCAATTATCAAAGGCGGCTTTTAGGAGTAACTCCACATATGGGAGGTAATTACAGAGTGAAAGAACACTGGCTTAAAAGTGACAGACAGTGACTAAGAGATATGATTACCAGGGAGCTAGCTGCCAAAATCACATCCAGGAAAAAAGTGTGGGGAGAAAAAAACCTTTCAGACTGGCCTGCATATTTGTCAATCCACAATTAGGGATACTGGCAAACTGCTGAGCATGTTGGTTCATCCTCAGATGGACTAGAGCAGCCCTCTGTGTCCCTCAGACACTGGTGCATCCACCTGCATCTCCCCTGGTGCAGCCTGGATCACGGCCCCTGTGAGAAGTGCAGCCCAGGCCATCACCCAACCTTCAACTTTGTTGTGCCCAGCTTTGGAGCTGCTGAAATGTGGTGTCACAGGCCTGCTCACCCTGCTTCCAGCAACTCTGCAAACCCAGGGCTCTGCACTTGTCTGCTGCCTGGCAGGGAGGGATCAGGTGCTGGCAGTTTTCTCAGCAGCCCCTGCGCTACCCTCCAGAGGGGTCTGCTCTAAGCTGGGGTTGTTCCTAGCTGAGATGCTGCAGGGTATCATGCTTAAGTCTGGAGACCTAAATACCAGTTTAAAGCAGTTTAAAGCACTTGCAAAACTGTGCCCACTATCAGCTGGCCTTTGGTATTTAGTCCAACAGCTATTTTTATTATGAACAAATAGAGTCCCCTTTCTTCATTTTCCATTTGTCATCTCAGATTAGATTGTTTAATGCTTTTCCCCTGTGGATTTCTTCAGTCTGGTTTTTCTGTGAGCCAAAGAATCCAGGATGTCACAGAAAACCAGCTGCCCTGTCACCACCATGCCCCCATGACTCCAGGTTTGTTCTTGAATCCTAAAATAATTTCAGAGTGCCTCTGCTCTCAGCACACCTTGTAGCTTGATCCCCAGCTACTCTTGAACTCCACATTCCTTCTCTCTGGCCTCACGTTTTGTTTTGACCTCTCTGTTCAGCTCTCCTCCCGATTTTGTTCAGTGTTTTCCAGACTTGCTGCCACCATCTCTCCCTTCAGAGAGATTCAGTGCCCAGAAAGTCAGGGACCCAGATTGCTGTCTGTGGTTGTGCTTCTTCTGTGGGATGGCGGCCTGGAAGGGAGTTGGGAGGACTTTGAGGGGCTGAGACCACCCCGTTCCTCCTGTGAAACTGGCAGCATGGTCCCTGGCATGTGCTGACTACCTTCCCCAGGCACAGTTTGGTGGGAGAAGACAAAGGCCTGATTTATTTTGGTAGGGATAGAGCCTTGGTCTCAGCACAGCCGTGCATCTGCTCTAAGCTCATGCCTTTCCAGTTGGGAACTGCTGGCTCTGCTGCTGCTCTCGCTGTCTGCCTTGGCTGACGAAGCACTCACACAGGGCTGTGGCATCTTTACGCCCTGTTTTAATACTGCTACTTGTCAGTGCATACATGAGTCAGTGCCTTGCCAGCTGCCTCCTGCTGTGCTCATCTGGGGCCAGTCTGCAGGCTCTGATCTGCAGGCTGTGTGAGAGAGAAGCTTTCTGTGCTGTTTCCTTCTTCGTGTGCCTGCCCCTGGACAGACATGAGTTTCAGATGTTTCACTTTGCAGAGTGCCTTTTCTGCTTTCTGGTGTGTTTCCCAGGCTGGCTCTGAGAGAATGAGCAGGCCAGGCTCAAGCTGATTTGGGAGGTTGGAGAACTGTCCACCAGAGCAGGCACTGCTGCACATCTTCATCTTTTGGGAATGGCACCTGCATCCCACCTGGAGCTGTGCCTTGACCAGAGCTTTACACTGCCAGGGCTGAGCTCTGGGAGATGTGCCCTTACTCCCTGCATCCCTTGTGTCTTGGTTTGGAAAGACAGGTATCTCTCAGGGAAAGCTGGAGTTTCCCTTGGAATGGAGAATGTATAAACCCCCTCCCTCCAAATTATTACAATTTTGTAATTAGGAGCTTTTAGGCAAAAATATGGGAATAGGAATAACAGTTGTCTACTAGGAATATAAAAAAAATTACAAATGCAGTAGTACGAAAAAAAAACCCAAACAAGCAACCAAACAAAAGTCCTAGAAAACCCTGACAGACTCAGAGATATAACCTGACACCCCATTGTCAGGGTGTTGGAAGCAGTCCAAATTAGTCTTCCTGGAGCAACAAATGTTGTTCTGTGAAGTAGAGACGATCCTGTAGAAAAAAAAGGGTCCAGTGCTTGCGAGATGGACCCAGTCTTCCCTGGGGTCCCTGTGTTTTTATCTGTGTGGGCAAGGGTTGGCTCCTCCCCACTGGGTGGGGCATCTCACAATGGGATGGTGTAATGTGTCATGTCACTGGTGAGCCATAATGGCCCATTTGCAGAAGATATCCCCCAGAGGGGGAGACAAAGTTGATGAAAGAGATAAGAAGGCCCTGCCTTATCTGGTGTTATCAGTTATCCCATAACAGAAGGCATCCACCCTCTGCCGATCCTAGAGTTACAAGAGATAAAGAACAATATCTCCTGAACGGTTTCAACCGAGGAAAATGGAATACAAATTTTTGGTTACATTTTTCAGCTCAAGACACCTTGTCCCAGACCAATGACTACGTGATGAGCAGTGCAAGGGCTGCTCTGAGAGAAGAACAACCCCACTCTTGTCCCCAAAAAGCACAAGGTCTAACAACACACGACACTGGATGGGCCAGAAAAATATGCATTTTTCTTTATGTCTCTACACATAAGACAACTTAAGGAAAAAGGGTTTGGCTGGAGAATTTTTTCAAAAATTTTATTTGGGCATGGAAAGTGGAGAGCTAGAATGGAAAATCAGGTGCAAACATTTTGTGTGTGAGATTTTTTGTGTAACTTTAAAAAGATAACTAGCCACAGAAATGCCAAGAGAAGTGCATAGGTAGGGCAGGATTTCTAGAAATGTGACTCCTGACTTCTTATTTGTCACAAAATTCCTTTGTTACAGTGTGCAGTATAAATGAGCATTAACAAGTAATTTGGGTAATGTAGCCTTTACCATACACTTGTACTGCTTCATGTTCCACCAGCCTTTTCCTTTAGATTGTCTCACGCTACTTGGAAATGTGTCAATATTGTAATTTCATAATATCTGCTGTCTTTTGGATGGTGCTGCAGTTTTTTTGTTCCTGTTCTTTTTTACAACTAGCAGATTATATCCGGAAAACACTTCATATTCTGATAATGGGGGAGGAGTGTAATCCTGGTCCAAATGAAGTCAGTGGCAAAACTCCCATTGACTTCATTAGGGATAGAATTTCACCCCATCTTTTGTTGCCTTGCCTAAAAAAGGAGAAGAGACCTGATGTAAAGCCTATTGTAGTCAATGGAGAGATTCCCAGGGATTTTAATGGGCCTGTATTTGGTCCAGCATGAGGTTATTCAGTCACCTTCAAATTTTACAGGAATATAGCACTTGTGTTGCATTCTCAAAGGACTAATAAACTTACTCTGAGTTAGATAAATTTCTACACATTTCTTCTCCTGAAGCATTTGGGTGTGCTAAGAAGTTCTTTCCTTTTTTTAATTTTATTTTTTTTTCCCTTTTCCACAGTTTCTCTTTTCAGACACTGTTTTGCCTTATGGTGATTCTAAATCATCAGAAAACAAATCAACACAGAACAATGAGCAGGATATATAAGTTTGGGGTTATAGATTCCAGTTCCATGAACTTTGATTTAATAAACTTACCCCTCTTTTTTTAGCAGAAAGCACAAAACATGGGCGGGCTGGCAAATTTGAAACCTGGTTCTGATTTTGACCTACATTTAAAAGCTAAATTTGAGTCTGATAAAGTTTTAAAAACACTGGTAATATGAAAAAGATGCTTCACTATTCCCTTTGTATTTTTAACCTTTTTTCCTATTAAAACTGTAAACAGTTTTATATTATTGCAGTGAATTCCTCTCTAATTTACTCCAGTGTAAATCCAGAGGAATGTTTCTGAGGGCTGGGGAGTTTTTCTGCATTTTACTGGGTGAGTGATGGGGGCTCTGCCAGGCTGTTTCCTCTTCCTCCTTTCACCATTTGTATTGGGTAACCCTGGACAAAAAATGTCATTAAATGCTGCAGTGGTTCCAGTGATGGTTGGTTGTCTCTGCCATTCCCCATCCCTTTGGCTGTGAGAATTTAAGTGCCTTCAGTATCTAAGAACCAGAAAAGTTCAGGCTAAAAAAAGCCTTTCTGGTGGATTCTGTTTACCTCCTAAAAAAAAATGACTATTTATTTTCATTTTTGCATTGGAAGAAAAACAAAACCTCAAGCATTTTATGAAAAGCTTTCTGTGGGCTGAAACATCTGGTTTTGCCTCACATGTCAGGGCCTGATTTGAATCTTTTGCATAATTTCTGATAAGGCAGATGGACTGTCTCCTCTCTCTCTCTCTCACACACAAACACATACATGCAGACATTATCTGCTTTGAATTTCAGGAACTTTTGTATCAAAGTTTTTTTAATTTGAAGAAATTTTACAAAAAGTGTTTTGTTCCTTTTAAGAAATTAACTTTATGTTAATGTTTGTGAAGAGTTAGCATCAAGAGTGTTTTCAACTTGCATAATGTATTTTATGCATAGTGTTTTCTTGCATAATGTATTTAATTTCAGCAGAGAATGGACTTTTACTGAGTTTCATTCCAAAAATAAAGATGTTCTGTAGAAAATATTGTATTTTTTCAATTTTTCCCCTTTCCCATCTACATTTTTTGTTCATCATTTTCCTGACATCAGTGTATAAAAAGAATGAGCATACAACTGAATATTTTTTAGATTTTGAGCTAAATCACAGTTCCTCATTCACTCTGTGTGCAGATGAAAAGCACAGATCTCTTTTCCTTTGGCTGACACATACTTGTATCCTTTATTGATCTAAGCATCAGTGCTCATTATTACAGTGGGACTCAACAAGTCCAGCTGCACAGACCTGAGGTTGTATCTGAAAAAGGAAATATTCCCCTGGAGCTCTCAGAGAGTTAGGTATGTCCAGCACATAGCCCTGACTGCTGTGCCTGCTGTAGGATAAAATATTTTCTTGGAGGTGGCTCCTTCTCTCTTTGACCCCAAAGGAAATGTAGGGATTAGTTCAGACTTAGACACCCAAGTCTTAGATGTGCAAACTGTGGCATGTGAATCCTGCAAAAGTCTTTGGAAATGTTAATTGGCTTCCTGGAAGAATCAGCTTAAATCTTCCACTTGATGGAATGATACTGTTTATTTGGTTATTATAAGAAATTCTTGCAAACATGAAATTGCAAACTAAAGGTCCTTTGTGCCTTGTGTGGTTTCTTTTCAGAGATAAACCCACTCTCTTTATGCATACTCTATAAGCTGATTTTATACATTGTGACTGCTTTCTTCCCCCTCAGGAAAAGGAATCCTTCTGGGAAAAGTTTCAATGTGATCCAAGGTCCAAATCTTTACACAGACTTCAGTGACTTTTGAATTATGAACAAAAGTGTTTGGCATTTTTTTTCAGCATAAAACCTCAAAGTAAATCTTTCTGTTATTCGTAAGATACAAGCTGTTGTCAAGAGTTAAGGACACTGTGATTTTTAATTGAAAACTAGTGCCATTAATTATATTGAGAGGATTGGTTGGTTTTTATTCTCTTCTACCTTCTTATATCTAGTAGTGGATAATTGTTCATTAATAACAATAAATGCACGTCTGTAGGCAGCAGGATTGCATCAGAAATGAAAGGGGTTTTTTTTCTCCTTCACAGATTAGATCCTGGTTAGAAACCAATAAACAGAAAATAAAATCCCCTAAGATATTGTTGGGCTAATCTTCTGATACTGCATAGAAAAAAAAAGTTGACAGGTTGTTTTCTAAACCAAAATAATTGTTTTCTTATTTTAAAATCTCTTTAAGGCAAATGTTCCAAAACCTTAGGCTGTATTTACATATTTTTAGCAGCTTTCTGTAGTTAATTTTTGTCATGTTATCAGCACTACCTTCTGTAGTTAATTTGGCGTGCAGAAAGCTGTGATTAATGGCCCTTTGCTATAGCATTAATTTTCAGCCACAGCACCTCGTTGCCCTTTGGTGTTATGTTAATTACTGGAAAAGAACCATGAAATCGCTGTGGCTGGTGAGGAGCAGCAGCCAGGACCAGGCTCTGAGATCTGTCTGAACAGCAGAATGTATCTGATCCAAAAGTATCTGATCTGGCTAACAACACCAAAAATGTGAGTGGTTCTAGGGATCAGGCAGTTCTGGTTTATTCTGAACAAGTGCTCCATTTTACCACTTTCCTTTGTCAGTGGTAGTATTTTTGTAGTTCTAGAGAAAATTACTGGGCACTTCTTTTCAGTCCTTGGGAGGACACTTAATTTGAAAGCATTTTCCTCAGCAGATTTTCTGCCTGGCCTGACTGCTGTAAGGGCTGTTGGTTCTTGATCCAAAACCTGCTGGAGTCATTGCAGCGAGTTGTGCTTTACAGCCACCCTGTTCTTATAGAGAAAATAGTCCTAAAATGGTCACTCCTGGAGAAGTAATTTGCTGTATTAAAAATACCTAACATCATTACTTAATAATCCTGTGAGCAAACCGCTCGATTAGCAAACCAAATAATTTAATGATGAGGCCAGAATTATTATTTATTACTACCAAAATAAATGTGATTATGACAGGGTTTGGTAGAAAAAGGTTTCCTTTAATGTGGGGAAGTATCCTACATACCCATTCATTGAAAAAATCCTCCCCATCAGGCTATTTGCAAAAATGGGGAAAGAATGGAAGGTGCTACTTCTCCCTGTTTTTGAAACTGCTCCTGGGGACAGAAAAAAGTGCTAGATGCAGCAGGAAAGGCTAAAGAGGGAGGAAGCAGCTGGTGTAACCTGCTATTCCATGGGCTGTTGCAGTGGTTTGTGCTGAGGCTCACAAGCAGTGGCCAGGACCCAGAACTCACCATTTTACAGACAAATAGCCCTGCTTGCTGGGCTGGAAAGTCATGCTCATTGTCCCCATGTTGTCCCCAGATGAGAGGTTGCCCCTCTGAGGAGTCTGGGTGGGAACTGAGCTGCAGGATTCAAGGGAGTGGTCAGGTCAGCCTGAGGGGTGATGGACCCTGGCTGGGCAGGGCAGATACGTCAGGAACTTGGCAAGGCACCCCTAAGTGACATCAACAACAGGTTCACCTGCCTGCTTCTCATCAGGTGTGGCCTTGTGAGCTGCCAAAAGACAGGTGTCACCTGCAGACAGGGGAGAACAGCAGAATGAAGCCAAGAAAGTAGACAGTACACTGTAAAGTGCTGTGACTTTTTATCTTTTTCAGTTTAAGAGCTAGACTTGCCTCTGAAGCCAAGAAGTATCATTTCCATCCCTCCCACTGATGACATAAGACTGCTGCATGACACATAGACTTTATAAAGCATCAAACATCTAGCAATGTGATAGTTGTTTTTATCACAATGCTCCCAGCAAACGACACATGCTGTTAATATGAATCTATCTTTCAGCAGCAGATATTTCAGGCACTGTTAGTAACATAATCTCACAATGTTGCCCTAATAGAGTATGCTGCAGATGTGAATCTCACTGGAGTGTATTCTTTCTTTGGTTATTTTCCTGTAGTTCTTGGCTTCAGAGGGACACATGCCCACATCCTGTGAATATGCCCAGCCTTGTTAATTTTTGTCTTGAGTCAGGTCTTTGTTAGCTTAATTTTGTAGGCACAGAGATGCTGGAAAAGCACTGCAGAAAATGGAATGGGCTGGAGGGCACTGTGGAGGAAAGGGGGAGAGCAGGGCTGACCAAGAAATAAAATGGGACAGTAACAAGGCTGTGGTACTGTTATACCCTCCTCAAAAGAGTGTGTAACACATCTGAGTGGGGTTAAGGGTGCAGCATGCCAAGGGCAGGGGAATTTCTGGGCTCCTGGTACAGCACTCCCAGGGAGCCTTCACTGCTCTTGAGGGGCTCAGAGTCACCCATCTCTCTTGGGCAATTATCCACATCCCTTTGTGGTACCTGTACTGACACATCAGCAGTGCCAGAGCTCTTGTCCTGGCCCTGAATGCTGGTATTTCTGTCCTTAAATTGTCAGAGCTGTCCTTGGTGTGGGTTTGGCTTGGGCTTACTGAAAGAAGTGCAGTACTCTCTTGTACTATCCCTGAGTTAGCCTGGGTCAGGGACAATAAAAAAAGCCACTTGGATATCACCTCCCCATTTTAGAGGCCAGGAGAGTTTAATAAATGCAGTGGCCATGTTATGACAGCATGCTTCTGCTCCCAGGGCCAGAGAATGAATCCTGGAGCTGCTCAGTTTATTGGTAAGGATTTAGTCATTGTGTCTGAGACCCACCTGCAACAGGGAGGCTCTTGTTTCTTCTTGTGTGATGCAAAGAGAACATGAAATAAGAAAAAAAAACACGCACTGATCACATATTTAAAAAGATATGTTCTTTAAAAGTTGCATATTTTCTAGATAGAGAGCAAGGCAGAAAAATTTAGAAATTAGAAGAATTCATAGAAAGGTGGATTTTGAATAATAGATAATACAATTTTACATGTGCATAAAAAATTAGAAACAACAGAAAATCAATGTATGAAAGTCTACATGCTAGATAAACTGGATCTGGAAGATCTCGTGGAATTTCTGGCTGTTTTTGCAAATTAATATCTGCTCAATATTGATATGAACAGGTATAAAACTGTTAAGCCAATATTTAATAATTCCCAGTTTTAACCTATGTATGTTGTCTCCTGTTAGTAACCCCACTAATTTAAATGAAATTGATACATGATTGGTGGGGCACACTGTTGAACTGCACACAGAAATGCTTACAGATTGTTCTTGGGTTTGTTGTCACAGTCCAGGTAATTGCTAATTCTTTGAATACAAAATGAATAATAATTTAGTATTATAGGTTCGTTAAGTCCTCTGCATTTGTTAATCTCACAGTCTGTGTAATCCTAATTAAGATCTGTTTCCAGTATATGTCTCTACTGTCCAAATCCTAAATGTATATAACACATGGTCTCATACTCAGTTATTTGGAAAAAAACCCACAAAAATGACTTCACTATTGTGGCCTGAGAAAATCATGTTCTTGCAGCTGCCTGTAGCTATCACTCAGGAACACTTATGTTGACCAAAATACTCAAATAACTGAGTCATTGCTGTATTGCTCCAGTTTTGTTGTAAAACCTGACCATCATGTTGTTACTCTGACAACGTTGAAGGTACAGCCATGAATTAGTCTGGCTGTTGAGTTTCTCTTTTTTTTTGCAAAATGAACCACCAGGACTGGCAGAGAGGTAAAAATTCTAATGGTTTCTCAGAGTCTGAAACTTTTGATAGTGCTTCTAAGCTGTCCTTGCTCCCTCACATCTCCTTAACCTGGACAGACAAGGAGCCTGCTCCCTGCAGGCTCCAGTCTGGGTTGCCAGACCTTCTTCTTCACATCAGTATTCCCCAGTCATCTGACTGAGGCACATCTTTAATTTTTCTCTTATTTTGGTGAATTATTTTGGTGAATTCTCTTATTTGGTGAAAATTTCATTTGATGGATTTTGTGTGCTTTTGTGGGTGACAACACTGTGGGTGTTGAGGCAGCAGAAGGGAAGGGTTGACAGCATGAACTTGAAGCTGTGGAATTATCACCCTCCTGGGCTTGAGAGGTAATCCTCTGCCCCTGGCCTCTCCAGTGGCTTGGTGATGCTGGTTGGTTTGAGGCTTTATGCCAGCAAGCAGCTCTGGCACGTGGGGCCACAGATGGGAAAGGGGACAGGCTGGACTGCAGGGACACGTGGATGACACCTCAAATGTCTTCTCCAGCAGAGCTCATCTCTCTCATCAGCATTTTCAGCTCACACCAACCCACCTGAAGCAGAGCCCAAAGGAAGCAGTGGTGATCTGCTGACCAGAGTCCAGAGCACATCTTTTCCATGACACCCACGAGGCCCCAGGCCCAAGGTTTTCAGGGAACAACTGTTTTCCTTTCTGCTTCTGCTCTTCAAAACCGGTAATTCAACATTATGCTCTGCCACAGACTTGAATGAGAGCAAAAGTTTAATCACTTCCATACTGCTCCTGCTTCAGTCAAGACTTTAGCCTGAGCCCATTTGCAAATAAAACAATGAAGAGAAGACTGTTGTTTTAAATACATTTTAGCTGTGGCTGTGTGTTACAAACTAAAAAGTGAGAAGCTGCAAAGCCTCTTCAAAGGCAGGCTGGTAGAGCTAGGAAGTGTTTTCTTTCTTTTGCATAAAGAAATAATGCTCAGTCAAACATCTACAGAGTGTAATTATACATGACAGTCCATGTCAGAGTTCAACAATGAAAACTGAAATAACTATTTTTTGTTTTTCAAGCTGGAAATCATGGATCAGCCTAACGAGTAACAGGTTTTGTTTGTTTGTTTGTGTTGTGTTTCTGTTGGTAGGGAGTGCATGATCTTTTGTTCTCACCATTTTGTGCTGGCTTGGGTCTCTAATGCTACCATCACAGAGTCTGTGACATACTCAGCTGGAAAACCAGATGCATTTTAACTCGTGGTGCCCAAATACCAGCTGTGTGATGTGATTCACTTTGCAGGGGAGGAAGAGGATTGTTTGTTTAAGTCACTGCCTGGTTTATCCCTGAAGGATTCCTGCTACAGAGGAGGTTTCACCTGTTAAATTTACACAACCTGTTCTCTTTTTAAAAAAGAATTTTTGACAGTTGTCAGATATACACACACGTGCTGTTAAAATGAACTTACATATGCCCTATACACTTTGAATTATAACCACACTGTGATGTTATTAATTGTTTTTGCTATCCATTTTCCTGGTAATTTGATTCTCTAGCACAGTCCCCAAAAAACCAGAGGCACATCTTTCTGAAGCACAGTTGAGAAAAATATGTATTTTTTTTCAGAGAGGATGTGAAAATACTTTGAACTTTAAAAGACAATCTAATTAAGCAGTCAGGGAATGTTAGTTTTCAGACTTCAATACATTCAGATTCTCTAACATGCAATTTTGCTAATTTAGTGTGCTGGATGATTGAGGAGGGTAGAAGACATGTTAGACATCAGATATGGCATGATTTTAGTGAATGGGGAACATTTATTCACTGTTTATCATAAAGCAAAACATGAAGGGACTTCTGTGAAGGTTATGGGATGGCAAGTTCAAAATAAACAGCACAGTTTAAGGGCGGCACTTATAATCTTGAAAGTTTATGTGAATTTGAGAAAGCAATTAGATGAATTCATGGAAAAAGAGTACTCAAAGGCTAATAACATGAAGAAATAATCTCTCTTAGGAAGTCCTCATGCCTCTGATTATTTGCAGTAGGAAAGGAATGCCAAGAGAGGCATCAAGAATCCTTCCTCCTGGTCTGCAGTTTCTTGGTCACCCTCTCACTCACAGACCCAGATCAATCTTTGTGATCTTCTTGCAAATTTAAGACTATAAACACAGCAGTGAATATAAACTGGTGTTAAATCTCAAGTAGATCTTAAATCTGGGGTACAAACACTTCCAATTTCATGTTCCATATTGTGAGCATTTGGTTCACACAGAATTTGTGATTCCAATTTTCTTCTGTTATATTTCTCTATAATTTCGTGCTGATACTAAAATAGCCCATATTGTTTTACATAAGCTGATTTTCAATATTATCCTGTTGTTAAAATAGATACCTCGAGAGATTAATCACTTTGGAATTCAAGTAAGGGTGAAAGATTCTCTCTATATTTTATGGTATTATAGTAACTGATCACCTCACAAAAAGAACATATTATATGTATGCAATTAGTTTGCTTCTTTTATTCTTATTTCTTAATGTAATTCACAGAAGAAATAGTCTTTTTTGAGTTTAAAGAATAAGCATTATATAATAATGGATGTTGAGTAAATATTATGAGCTTCACAGCATCTTTGAGTTCAGCTGTATTTACCAGTGTACAAAAGGTCTGACTTTCAACTAGTGCCTGTAGTAATGGTTCCTACATATCCCTTGCCTTACACACATGTACACATACATATATATGTTCATGTATGCAAGCTCATAGACATATTTTTATACTTACATTATGCATTTATGAATGATATAGAAATGACACATAAGTTACAAACCTGAAAAGAAAATGAAAAAATATTGCATATCAAAGAAGGACAGTGGTGTTCTTCTCTCATCACAGAACAGAGTTTTAAAATAAAAGTTGTATATTGTTAGGCCTGTCCTCAATGTAATAATCTGTTGACTTTTTTCATCATAATAAAATACTTATTTAAAAAAAGTTGTCCTAGTTTCTTAACTTTGTCACTACTTCTTTTGACAGATTTTTATTAGTTTATAGCAGAAAAGACTCATTCTATGGGTCTTATGATGGGAAATATGTCTGTTAATATGGCAAGTTATATTTAGAGACAGCATGTGCAATACAAAATGCCAGAACACCAATATGACCCATCTGCCCAGTATGTAAAGTATAATAACACCATTATGAAGTGATGATATGTTTACATACCCTTGTAACAGGATTAAAGTTTTCTTAATTGTCTCCTGCTTGAACCTAATGTAATGTTTTTGGTGTGTCCTATCGAATAATATTGAAAGAATGAACAAATCAGTGGCGGAACCTTCTGAGATTTGCCTAATTACAACTCAAATTGTTCCCATATTGGAAATTACATGCATATAATGCCTTTTGGGGCACAGAGTAGAAGCATGTGAAGGTCAGCCAACAGTATTCTGCAATAAGTTCTGTCTTCATGAACTTTAGAAATGTCTTTTTCATGCAATGAGACACATTAATTTACTAGAAACAGATTTCAGAATTGTTTTATCCCATTTTGGAAGGCTTATTTCTGCAATCCTCATGAACCTGCTGAGGAAAACACAAATTGAAATTGCCCCAAATTTAGTTATATCACCACAAATAGAAATCACTCAGCTAGATCATGTGCAGTATTAGAATGTTGCTGCTGCATTTCAGGTATGTGTTTTAAGAGCTCTCAAGAGGTTTAGAGACCTTCAACCAGATCTTGACCCATGCATCAGTCAAAACCACCCTGTGTCATGCAGGGGAGTCTTGGGCAGGTCAAGAAGTACCAGCTGCATCCAGGTGTGTGTTCCCATGACACTGTTGCATGATTACCATAGGTGAACACATCACAGTTTTTTCTTTTCATTCCACTTCTGTGTTTTTTTACAGCACAACTGCTTGTCAAGCAATGTGATGACTTCTTGCTGGCCTAGAAGTGCAGCCTCACTGAGCACAACTGCGTGTCTGGGAGCAGAGAGATACTTGCAGAATGACTAAATCCTTGGGGAATGCCTAAAAATCAGTGAGGTCTTCCTGAGCTATTGATAATGGCTCATGTTTCAGGACTTCATTGACTTCAAGTCAAAAAAATCTCCTGGCAATCTCCTTCAAAAGTGCAGTACAGTTTTCACAGTGTTATTGTGCAATAATTCTAGGTATTGGAAATCATACAAGTCATTAAAATGTTAGCATCTATATATTATTAGCATCTATATATTATTAGCATCTATATATTATTAGCATTAGCATCTATATATTATTTTAAGGAAGATTCTAACACCAGTATTCTAGTAAAATCCCAGTTTCATTCAATGCTTATGGATGTTGCAAAGTATCTGAGGACTTACACATTAGAAACAGTCTCAGTACCATTCTGCAGCAATAAAACCAAAAAACATGCACAAGTGTTGGTTGCCTGGGTTGTTTTAAAATATAACTGCTTGAAAGGTGTCTTTCTTCTGCCTGCTTCAGAAGTAAGGCAATGCAAAGAAAAGGAGTAGATAAAGTCCGTGATGGATATGGGACAGAAAAGGATCTGGAAAGGTTGTCCTGTTATAGAGGGAATCTGTCTGGGACATCCTCTTTGGTAACACAATTCATGTATTGTAGCTTAGTATCTGTTACTTTCAAAAATGAGTTTTGACACCAGTTTTGTTCATCGGTTGCCTTTTTCCTTCCAAAATCTGTGCCGAAAACCATTCTAAATGAAAAGAAGGAAAAAAATAATCATTTGACAGTGCTCCATGACCTTGATTTGCTCTGCTTGCAGGGTACAAATGAGAGCTGTGTTTTTTTTTCTTCCTCCTGAAAAATATTGCTTATGTTTTTTCAGTTCACTGGAAATTTAGGGATTTATAGAGCCAAGTCTGACTCCTTGCATGGGTGAGAAGGGAAATGAAAATGCAATTTTTCAGGGTGAACAGCATATTTGACATGTTGTGATAAATTTGTACTTGCATATCTTGTGAGCTTGGGGTTTAACACTGCATCATTACCATACAGATGACGGGAGCAACATGAACTGGTCCTCGAGGAGAATATCAAACCTCAAGTTTACCAGCACCCAGGATTTGTGCCTCATGTTGTTATACAGAAACAGCAGTTTAGACTTAGTCTACACCAAAGCTTTGTGGCTTTACAGAGTTTGGAGCCTTGCAAATATTTAAGTTTTGTCTTGACCTACTCTAGCGGGGATGAGTGGGCAGGGAGTTCGTGCTTCTACCCGCAGCACAAGTGTGGATAGCATTAGGGCTTGGACTCAGTCCCATGACAGGATAACTGCAGCCAGACTCCCTGGGGTGCTCTGGATGTTTTGTGTTGAACCTGTAGTGCAGTCTGGCTCTCCAGCCAGTGTATCTGGGCCCATCACATCAGCTTAGCTGGTGCAGACACTCGGAGCTGGCGTGGAGTTCAGTCATTCTTTTCCCAGATTTTGGCTGCACAGGGCAGTCACGTGTTCATGACACGAACACCTTCACACTGCTCCAGTTCATGGTGGCCAGTTTGGGCCCACTGCTTTCCATCAGCTAAAGCAAGGTGACTTCTTTCTGCCTCATCAGTGGCACTAACTTGTGTTTAAAGGGTCTGGGTGCATTGTCTGCAGGGCAGACACAACCATTTCCAACATGGAAAATGTTCATTAGCAGTGGTCTTTCTTTGTGGAGATTGTTACTATAAAATTTTACCCTTAGTGAACCTTGTAGCTGCAACAAATGTTGGCAGTTTAGTGGGTGTTATCTCAGATAATCAGCTTTATTAGCAAAATCAGGTCTCACAGCTCTCTTTGGCTTGAATCCGTGTAAAGGAGCATTAACAATTTAAGTTTAGTCTGAGCTAGTTGCCTACAAGAGGATTGCCAAGTTTATGTGCATGCTTCTGTGTAATTATAATTATGAAAATTGCTCTTCAGCTTGTGAAATGGTGGATTTTTGCAGGAGTTTTAGATTAAGAAGCTGTCAAATATGTATGCTGTTCCAACGTACAATTCCACAGCCTTTAAAAAAATAAATTATTTTGAATGTAGGAATCCAAGGCTCTTGCTATACAATTATATTATGATTTAGATAATATTTATATGAATTATGGTAATGCCAGTTAAGAAAAACTGAAGAATTTATGATACATTATTTTCATAAGTTGCATTTAATTTGATGTCCTTACTCATTTGCAAAGGAACTCTCTTGTTGTCTATCACCACATTGTTAGAGGATGGAATACTCAGTATAATGTAGAGTTTATGGTTCACACTTAAAATTATGTACAGAAGAGAGATATCTTTAATCTAAACTAGTTACTTTGGGTCTTTAGCAGGGCAAATCCATAGCAAAATATTCAGGTATGCTTTTGGCTGATGTAACTAAAGAAATAATGCCAAAGTTTCACAACATGATCTCATCTGATCTTTTGTGTCATAATGGAGATAAAGTTGATGCAAAGTGTCCATTACCAATACCAGGACGACCAGTCCCTTTAAAATATTTTAATCAGGAATAAACTTGATCCAGTAATAAGCAGTGGGGTCTAACAGCCTGTGATATTCCACAGGCTGGAGGGAGAGTCTTTTAAGGACTCAGAGTCAGTGAGTAGAAGTAACTCATCTGGAGATGTAAAATGCCTTGCAGGCTAATTTTCATATGTGATTTTCATTAATGCAAGAAAGAACCATCTCCCTTTCTCTCTGAGTAAAGCTGTCTGTAGAATGGCATGAAAAATACAGGAAAAATGTGTAAGTAGTGAAAAGGTTGAGTATGGTGAGTTGAAGTTCTTAACACTGGGAGTCTACAGGGAAGCCTGACATGTGCAGCCTTGAGCAGCCACGAATCCACGCTAATTAACAAAGGCCAGGACCGTGCACTAATGTGAGTTAGTTACAGCCCACTGAACCCAGCCACAGCAACACCTGTCTTCAATACACAGAAAGAATAATTGTCACCAGGGACTTGCATCCAGGATACAATGATGGAAGCTCCACTTCGTGCAGAGGGTAGAGAAGCCTCTAAAAATGATGGATGATAGATGATGGTTTTCTAACACAAAACATACTGGGTTTGACAATGAGTAATTTTACGTTGGATCTTGTTCTGACGGATATAAATGAATTAAACACTGTGCAGCAGCCTTTAGTGGCTATGGGTCTGATGATCACAATCTGATTGTAAGTAATATGTAACTTATACTTAATATATTAAAAGAGAACCATCCCAACAACTAGCACATTTGTGAAAGTTAGGGAGAAGTGATGAATAAATTTTGTGGAAGTTAGGGAGAAGTGATGAATAAATTTGCCTCCGTGGAAAATTGGAGATGTAAATATCTAAATGAAAGCAGGGAGATCCTCAGCAAGAGTTTATTATTTGGCTGGTAAGCCTTGATTCCACATTTATAGCACATAATTTGCTAAAATAAATTCTGGTCCAGTGGAAAAACAAGGCTATAATCATCCCCAAATATTTGACATGTAGGGAAAAAAAAATAGTGATAGTTGTAAACAATTTGCATAAATTAGAAATTGTGGTATTGTTAGGAGATATAAAACTTATTACAAAATCCCTGGTTTACAGAACAGGGATAAGGATATTTGGAGCAGAAGAAACCTTAGGGAGGAGGTAGGCTTGATGGTCGAGAAAGAAGACAATACTGACAGTGATGAAGTAAAAAAGACAGAAGTAATAAGGATTTCTCATCTCCACTTGGAAATATATACTGTGACATGCTTTATCACCTTCCTAGCTCATCAGCACTGAAAGAAAACAATAGATATCTGCTAGGGATAAACATTTTTATTTCATCTGTCTTGGCTAACTTGCACTTAAGAATCCTGAAAGAGTTGGCTGAGTACATCTCTGTTTCACAGATGTTCATTTTTAATAAGTCCTGAAATCTTGGGGAACATCCAGAACAGAAGAAGAACTGGAATATTGTGCCAGCAAACAAACAGCAGAAATTAGATGATTCAGAGAGCTGTAGACTGGTCTACCTGGCATCACCTTCCATCTGGTACAGAATTCTGTGGATAAGAAATTAATTTCACCAAAGTCTGAACAAATGGTTTAGGTAAGTATGGGGTTTACTTTTAGGAATGACAAATTAAGTTGATTTTGGTGACAGCACAGACAGAGCACATTCTGGACTGTTTTGATTGCACCAAGAGTTATTCTGACTAAGGGATCAGCACTGCATGATATCAACAAGGTGAACTTGGAGTCTATTGTGATTCATGTGATAAAATCTTAAAAGTTTTGTCTGTGGGCACCTTTACTAAATAGAAATGCTTTCAGCAGAGCTACAGAATAATGCCTTCTGCCTCCAAAGCTGTGTAGATCTTCCCTCAGTGCTATGGAAGTAAGTGTGCATCTGTTCTTGTGGACAATTCTGAAAAACACAAATACTGTCAAAGTGATTTCTTGTGATTGCACAAGGTAATCCAAATAACTTGGTTCAATAAAGAATTATTTGTTTAACTGAGCCAGAGATATGAAGGTATTTTTCTCTTTATTCTGTTCTCAGTTCCAGCCTATTGTTTCTGAAAGGAAAGGTGATGAGTTGGAGATTTTGGAAAAAAATCAGCAAAACCCCCCAAGCCATAAGAATTCTGGAGAAAAAGACTTTTGGTGATGGAACTAAAGTAAAAGAGCAGGGGGTTTTTATTAACAAAAAATTTAAAATGGGATGGGAACATTTAACAATAATTTTTTAATTGGAAAAAGCTGCTTTGTGGAATCAAAGTTCTGTTAATTTTTTCTTTCAATTGACTGATCTTGTCTTTATTTAGCTTTTGAAAACATTGATATAATTCATACTAACATTTTTGAAACCATAAAGGCTATTTTTATACTTTAAAATGGCTCATTTTTTTCTGAAATGTAAGATCATTCTTGTAATAGGCTGTTATAAAAACAGAAAATAGTATATTCTTCCCATTTGAGAAACCAAAAGTCCAAAGAAGTATGAAAATTTTGGTGTTGGAATTATTTTGGTGAGCATTTTGACTGGCTTAGATGGGAAAGATAGCTGTTTTGGGAAAGAAAAAAAAAGATCAGAACAATATTGTTCTATTATGTAAGAGCAAGATTACTTGATTATAGAATATGAATAATTTCAAACAGGTTTACAGTTCAAGGAGACAAATATGAAAATAAATATTTACATAAGAAAAAGCTGATCTTGTGAACAAAGCAGCCATAGCACTTTAACTTATTATTTCTATATTGAGTCCAGTAATTCATAAGACTAAAATTTATCTTCTGGAAAGATAGCCAATTTTGAATCCATATTGTCAAGATAAAGTATTCCATCATTGTCCTTAGGAGATAATTTCACTTTTAGCAAGATGCACTTCTGCTCTGAAAACCTGTGTCTTGCATCCTACTTTTGACCCTTATGAAATTATCATGTTAAAGCAGTTCTTTAAAACATGTTGGTTTTCTTTACCACATAAATTTTTATTTATCATAATCAACTTTTCCCTTCAACTAGTCATGCCACACAGATGCAATCAAAACTGAAAAGACTTTATGTAAAATCAAAGACCCAAATCCAGTTTTTACCTAAAGAGGAATTTTATTTGAAACGTGGTACTTCTGTTCCAGCTGTCAAAAATATGGATCCATAGAAAATAAAGGTATGAGAGACAGACCTCCAAGGGTCATTTTGTACTGTGACTCAAGGCAGAATCAAATAAACTTGTGTCATTCCTGCCAGATGCTTACCTAACCTGCTCTTAAAAACCCCAGGGATCCTAGAGGTTCCTTAGGAAATCGATTCCAGTGCTTCATTATCCTCACCATTAGGTAATTTTCTATAATGTCTGATGAGAGTCTTCCTCAATGCAGTTAAAGTCCATTACTTTTCACTCTTGAAGACAAGGAGAGCAGATTATTGCTGTCCTCGTGCTCAGACTTTCCACTATCTTCAGCTCATTTCTTGAACTTCCCCTGCACAAGAGTGATAGACTTGGCTTTCCCCAGAGTGCTCCAAAGCAGTGCACTTGATGAAGTCTTGCTCATGCTGATGGGCTCTTGCTTACATTTGAAATGTATTCCCATTGCTGTGTGACCTTCCAGAAGGTGTTCATTCAGACAGTGACCACTGTTCTTAAACACAAAGAGCATGATCTCTTCAGAATGTTTATTTGACGCAGTTGGAGTACATTTAAGTTCTTGTACTGCACATATTACCAGGGCTACATGCCCTTAGAGATTTGAGATATCCCAAAATGTAGTTCAAACCTGTCAGCCCAGCTTTCCTTTGTTGTTGAAGTCTGATGTGATAGCAACCTTGTTTTTTTTGAAACATATTTTTTGCATTTGAAAATGTCTGTCACAGTTTGGAGCATCTCGCTAGATTACATCACAGTGGCATGCAACACACAGGAAATCTGAAAAATATGCTGCATTAAACTGCCCTTAAGGAAACTGTGGTATTCAAAATAGAATATGTTTTAAATCTTACTCTCTTGTTTGTTCAACTGGCCT
Source organism: Cisticola juncidis (assembly GCA_013400215.1). NCBI lineage: Eukaryota > Metazoa > Chordata > Aves > Passeriformes > Cisticolidae > Cisticola > Cisticola juncidis. Next base: position 779,573 of record VXBR01007698.1, on the reverse strand, counting down.
GTGCTACGTAAGCCCTGTTAAAGCTTGGAGGTTTTGTGCAGTAACCAGGTAACCCTTGGTTTTTGGTAAGTTCACTCATAAAGCTGTGCACTCTGGTTTGAGGTAAAGGGAGCTGGGGAGGTTGGTGTTTTAACCTGAAATGATTTATTTGCCAAACTGTCTGATTGATAATGGAACTGGGACACAAAAGAATGAGACATTTATCATCTGAACTCAACTCAGTTCAGTGAGACTTTATTGACACCAGAACTTCTCTAAGAACTGCCAAGGAATGTTTATCAGTGTGTTATCTGTCAAGAGGAAAGGGATAACTCAGTATAGAAAGAGCCCTTTATTAATGTGCAGATAAATATAAGCACAGATAAAACCAATATACTTTGTTATATTCATCAGGGACTGCTTCCTTTATGAAATTTTACTTATTGTTGCCAAATGAATGATTTAAGTCATAATTTCATCACATATCCTTCTTTACAAGATACTGAGAGGCACTGTGATTCTCACTTGATTTCAGACTTCAGCTGTATGTAGCTGTGCCCAGTTTGTCACCCTATTTAACCCCAAGGGGAAAAAAAACAGGTACTTTTTCCTGAGTTGCCTTTCTTTACCGTCTTCTCCACTGCTCTCACCTGCACCCTGCTCCATTTCCATAATGTGAATGTGATTAAAAGATGCCTTTGGTTGGACTGGAGTATATCACATTTCTTTAAGGGGACTGCAGCCTCTCTCCCATGGGGACTAGCCTGAAGCCATTCTGGTCTGTTCCAGGGTCCTAAATGATCATAATGTGAACAGCAGAAGTAAAAATTACATACAAACAAAACCAGCCAAAAAATAAAAAGGTTGGTATTTCATATTCTTTTCTTTTAAAAGTAGCTCACTGAGCAGGTTGGGTTAGTTTCAATCATTTTTTGTTTCTCATTCTTTAGGAGAAAAGTGGACTGTGGCCAGGTTTTCCTATCACAGCCCATCTGTGTTATGTGCTAGGGAGACAAAAGAAAAGATTAAAGATGTTACTGTGTAAAATGCTTTGTATTTTTGGGGTGGGAAGCAGAGGAGCTAGGGAAGATAGAAAATTATTTCCAGTTGAAGACTGTACTCAAAAATTATCATCTTTTGTTGGTTTCAGTTGTCTGGGGAGTTTGAGATGAATGATGTTACAAATTACTGATTGGATGTGTCAGAATTAATTTCTTCTTTCCACAATTTTTTTATAAAGCTTGCTCTGGTTGAACTTTGGGCTGCTTTCCTCTGGAAATAAATTTAAAAGTGGTTTGACATGAAGGTGTAAGTATGGAAAAATGTTAGCATAGTATTAAATATGTATGTACTAGAAAATAAAATTTAACTCATCAAAGGAAAACTTGACCAATGTGTCAATCCATCATTTTTCCAAATGCCCCAGAGTCTTTAAATGCAAATTAACTGCCCAAAGAGATATTGAAAAGGTATTATTCAGGTTGTAATGTCAAATACACAAGTGCTTGGAAATTGCTCTCCCATACAATGTGAATTAAAATCTCATGTGCATATGAAACTGTAACTAATTGCATGGTCCAATATTCTTTGCTTCAGTGGGACCTTTGCCACTTTTAAGGGAGGGAGTGGATGTTACTGAATTAGGGAACAATTATTACTTATCATATGACTAAGTACCTGCTTGAACTATGAAGTCAGAATTATTAATTTCCCCATAGTATTTTCCATCCTGTGCATGACTTAAAATCTGGGGCTTTATATGTCTAAAATTTATGAGAGTTAATCAACTTCCCTATAGCCCTTTTAGGTACAGGGCAGCACTATCACAAAACCTTTGAAGCACTGAGGTAAAACATTGAATGCCAAAACTTAAATGCCAAATTTGAGACACCATGAGTCTGATTAATTGCCAAACTCAGCCATGTATATCACAGTTTATGTTCAAAATACTGATCTTGTTATTTTTATAGACAGTTGTGAGTCACCAGCAGATATGGAAATCATTTGGACACTCACACAATGAAGACCACACTTACAGTGAGTGCCTGGGTAAAGCTTGGAATACATGGCTTTCCTCCTACAGATGACAAAGGCCAAAATGTTCTGAAGGATGTAAAAAAAAATCTAAGAATGGTAATGCTACTGAGAATGAATATCATTCTGACCCTACTTCTTTATCCAGGGGTTACAAGAAGACTAAAATGGTCATGGAGAATGGAGATTTTCAAGATGGGTTTATTAAAAGCAAGGGTGATTTTTGATAAGTACATTGCAAATGCAGACTCTTTTCTGAATCTTAATTTTGATCATTTTTTTCAAGAGGGCAAAATCGCAAACCTAATATACAGAATACTCTTTTTTACTGGACTTCAAGCTTCTTAAATCAAAAAAACGAATCTTTGCTTTATTAAAACAGAGATTTCTGATACTTTTTTCCTTATTTTTGTTTTTCAGAATTGCTATCATATTAATTGAAAATTAAAGGTAGTTTGTGATGGACACAAATTATGTAGAAGAAGCAATCTAAACTGTTAAATTACAGTCGAGGGCCACTGAAGAGGGAATTAAAAATGGGAAATCTGAGTTTCCTAACAGGCTGTGTCACCAGACACTCAACGATTCAGGGTCTAATCCAGAGCTGATTGTGAAAATGCATGCCCCTCCTTTGAGTCTGCTTAGTTTTTATTATTCTTGCAGTTTGGAGAAATTCTGTGACTTCCCTCTTGCTGTACAACACATTTGCCTAATCACTCATTCTATCACAACAACTTACTTAAATGGAAAAGTATCATCCATGCTTTGCCCTTGAGAATACTGAGCCACATATGGTCTAGAATGAAACATTGAGTCAAGATGAGAATTTAGAACAGATTCCCCAGCAGTCACCCTTTTTCTTGCACATATACCTCCTCCAACAGCATCAAGCGTGGCAAAGCTTTGCATTCACATCTGTGTTTCAAAATGCCTCACAGGGAATATACATGGCCAAACCTATGGCTTGTGGGTTCATTTCTGGTTGCAGGTTGATGGTTGGTTTTGACATATAAAGCACTAAGTTATGTTGGTTTTCCTGACCCAAGACACCACATTTTATGGTGCTACACAATTGGAGATTAACAGGATGCTAAAGAGGGCACTGAGTGTTTTCAATAAACCCTGATGAAGCAGATGATGAAATGGGTGATATGAGATCTGTGATGCAAAGAACACTGGGTTTGAGGTTTTGAGAATTTAAAGAGTCTTTGTTGACAGTTGCAGGCAGATTATCTGAAAGGTAACAGGTAAATTATTTTCTAAGAGTTTAACCCTTGATATTGTAACTGGCCCTGCAAGAGAAACAAAAGGCTTAATTCAGCCTGAAAAGAGAGGAACTGCAGAGAAAACTGAGAAACTTGACCAGAACTCATGTATTTGAGCATGTGCTCATGATCAGCATGATTAGAGCTACAGATATCACTGGAACTACTCAGCAGCCTAAAGCTACACTATTGTTTAAATATTTGACTGTATAGGACATTCTGCAGAAGACCAGAAGTTATGGAAAAACAGAAGAAATGAAATTGGATAAGTGACTTGGAGGTGTGAATGGCAGGTGTTTCAGAAGGAATTAATTTGTTTTTAAAGGTTTCATTTACCTTCTAAATTAAATCTATCTTAAAATTTTGAGACTCTTTTCTCAAAAAGATACTCTTAATAGATTTTCTCTTTTATTCTGCTTATTTTAGTGAGAAAACTCCCCTCATAATTATTTTAATTACATTTCAGTATAAATAATGGGGACTATTACTGGCAATATTTCTAGTTAAAATATCCCAGATTTGATATCAGTTTTCTCTGAAATTCTAGATATTTCAAAAGTAAATACCCCTATTTCCAAACTCCTCCATCTTCATTTTCAGAATGCTTTCAATGATTACTTTGGAACAGTTGAAAAATTAATTTTCTGGCCCCTAGAAATGCTGAGATGGAAAATCAACCTTCCCTTTGAGTTTCAAAGGAAGTTAACCATTGATCTTTAGTATCATTTAAATATGATGGATTCAGTTTTAGTGTTAAAAGCTTGCATACATCAATCTTCTATTGGTGACTGTGGAGCCCAGCAGAGAGTGTATCAGCTATCCAAGAATGTGAAACTCCTGAGAGGTCAGATCTTGCAGTTAAACAGACAGTTTTCAGAATATACCCTTGAGGTGTTAATATTGCAAATTTGCACTTTGGCTGGTCAACCATTTCCAGTGTCCTGCAGCTTTAGCTCTTCCTTCAGTTGCATCCTGCTCCTCCATGGCAGCATTGGTGCTGTCCATATTTCCACTCCCAGAAGAGGCTGCCTTTCAGTTTCAAGGAAAGCCAAAACCACTCATTCTCTGCAGCTGCAGGGAATCAGGGCTGGCTTGGGTGGGAGGAGGCGCAGCCTTTCTGGCTGTTTCTACAGGAGCTGGAGAAATCAATCAGGGTACGTTCTCTGGCGCTAAGTTCAGCTTGTGTGCATGCACTCCAACTTGCTGACTTTCCCCCAAAACAAAGTGGCTGCATCCAAATTCCCTGTGAGGAATGGTGCTTGGCTATGTGGCTCCCTGGACCATGCTGGCCTGGTGTCAGGGGGAATTCTAGCTGACACAGGCCAAAAGCCTGCCAGTGGTTCTCAGGATGAAGAGATGCTTGCCAGTCTGCTGGCCCTGTTGAGTTTTTTGGTGTAAGTAGTGTCTCTGGAGCTCATCTTGAGTTGGGAAATCTGGGCACTGAGCACCATCCTCACATGTCCTAGGGAGGAAATGGTGCCTATCCCTGCCATGCTGCTGATGGAAAGGAGGAGCAGCAGGACCCAGCACCCCTCTTCCCACAGGCCCTGTAAATGCTCTCAGTCAGGCATGGTCAATCTTTTACATCAGGACAAAGAGATTGCACATGCAGCTCCACAGCCTTTACCTGCACTGGTGATAAGTCAAGCCCTGTGGTACACTACAATTGTTGCCTGAATTTTAAGGCCATTTAGCCACCATGCCCTACAGTTACTGACTTTCTGAAGATGAAGGTTCCTCTGAAGATCTCCTTTAAAGGCCTGTATTTCATACTGAGCTGATAATAATGCAACTCCATGGATCTCAGAATAGAACTTTGTTCATCTTCCTTATTGAGTGTGGGGAGGGGAGCACTTTTTGGTGCTGGGTAACCATCCAGAGTAATGGCTTTTATGAATTTTGCTGGTATGTACTGTAATAACATTAATCATGATGAACTCATTTGGCACTAATAGGAATGTCATATGTACTTGTATAAGAATATTCACTGTAGTTCATCATTAATTAACTGGGCTATTATTTTAAAGTGTTACCAGACATGGTATGTAGAAATGGTTTACTTTGCAATCTCCTAGTGTTGAAATCATGTAGGCTCTTTTGCTATGGTTTATGTCAGAGAAAATCACAACAGAAAGAGTGAAGAATCCAAGACTAAGATAATACATTTCAGCTGTATAACCTTTGGAAACAAGAATGTAGGACTTGCCATTCAGGCAAAGTGGCCTATCTCTGGTCTGGTCTGGTCTCCTGTTTCTCAACATGTTCTGTGCCAGATACTCCAGGTATAAAAGAGAAAGAACACAAATGGGGAACTGTATTCTGGAAACCAGAATAGTAGTACATCCTACTATTAAGCATTTACTATTAAGTACAAAGTTTACATGTAGTCTTTTGCAAAGGTCACTCATCCAAATAAATAATATCAGCTATTTCTTCTTTACCCATTACTTTGTTGACATGCTTAAAGAGTTCTAGAGAAACCACTTCTATTTTAGATACAGGAAAAATAAAGAATTAGGCTTGGAAGGAACTGCTGGCTGCTGATGTCTTGTCCCCTCATAGTCTATCCAACCTTTCTTGAGGGCATCAAAGTTCAACCTGGAATTAGCTGGGTTTCTTGCTACTGTGAGACTGTTTCAGATCTGCAGCCCAGTTACAAACCTACTTGCCAAATGTAATATTATTTGCTGCTAATTATTTCTTGTGATAACCCTGACTTTCCATTTAATAGTACTTATTCCTCTCTGTGTTTGCTCTTTTGATATATTTTTGGAGCAGGGCATTCTAACTTTATCTGCTAGACTAAACACATTATGTATTTTAATTACTCTCATAAGAAAGGTTCTTCTTTTCCTCTTAAAGTCATAATGACTTCTCTTCCCTCTGTTCTCCTGACATAGGTTAACTGTCAAGACTTAAAACTGATTTTGGGTCAGTGGGACAATAAACAGTACAGCAAATGTTGTCCTGATGCTACTTGTGACAATGGTGTTTATGTTTCTTCATCCCTGCATGAAATACCTCTCCCTCCTTTCCCTCTACATCCTAAGTCTTGAATATTGCCATTGAAATATTCATCCAGATCTTTTCCATCCTAATAATTTCCAGCCAATGGACCTACAGCTTTGAGCAACTGTAACAGTGACAATCACACTGATGGCTTTAAGTTGTTTCTAGGGACTAGAAAATACTCTAGGATCTATGAGATTTTTGTAAAGTGAATGAAGAGAATCTGCAGCCTCAAATTCTGATTCAAAATCACAAATTAGACAGTTAACCTGAGTTAAACAAGAATTTCACCCTCATGAGTGTGTGACTAAAACTTGTTCCTGCTCATTCATCCTTTTTTTGCTACTCCTCAGAATCACCTGTATTGGTGAAATCCCTAGACCTGTTACCTGTGGCTCTAAGAGATGCTTTCCTGTGATTAATAAATATTGGAAATAAAACAGCCTCAAGACTTATCCTTGAGGATGTTCAATGGAAGAATAAGACTGACAGCTCTCATTTCTCCCCCTCACTCCCGCAGTTCTAATCAAGTGCCCACATAAAAGTTACAGAAATCTCTATTTTCTCTGTTATAACTAGCAATCCTAATCCTCACTGTGGCTCTGTTTCTTTTTTTTTTTTTCCCCTTGTGAGTATGTGAAATCTAAATAGATCAGCTCATAAGTTCCCTTTAGCCATAAATTATTTATTTGATAATCAAATAGATGAGCTTTTTCTGTTACAACCTGATTCAGAAACATCTGCATGTATTTTAGACTGTCCTTCAGCTTCTGTTCAAGCCTTCACATATCTTTTTATTCATGATTAATTTTTGTTGTGATACAGTTTTAGAGAGGTACAAAAATTGACCAAGAAATAGAACATAATCCATTAATCCATTCACTTAGGGGTTTGATTGCTCTCCTTTTTTCATAGCTTTAACCAGCTTCAGATCTGCTTTTCAAATATCTCCCATTGATCTTTGCAACTTCCAGGAATACATTGGCACAACTGCCTTGCATTAAGCACCAAAGCCTTGATGTGATGTTATGAGATGAAAATTCTGCCATGCTGAACTGATGAATTATTCTAATAAAAGAAGCTCTTCTCATAGCACAGGTTTCCACCATTGTGGATTTTTTAATTGGGAAGAGAATTTCAAGGACATAGCCCAATCACATTTACAAAAAACCCTTCAGAAGAAAATTATATCCAAGTGTAGAGAGACTAAAAGTGTTTTTAATCTCAAATTCCCTGTTTAATTCAGCACTTGTGTTGAAATTTATCATTGTTCTAATTTTATTTTTCATAGATCTAATTGCAATTCCAGAAAAGCAGTGTTTAAATGGTCCTTTTTTGAATTAATAAGTTGAAAAGATATATGTAGGTGTGTGGAAAATTCCTTTGGATCAGACATTTGCTTTCTTCAATAGGTTTACTGGAATAAAAAGATGAATATGGGTAATTTTTTCTCATTCCACACTCACTACTGATTTTAAAGTATCAACAAACTTAAGCTAAATGTAAAGTTAACATTGCTCTGTTAGGTTTATGTGCTGAATAAAAAGATTGTTTATCCCTGTGGACCAGGTGGTTTTGACATATACAAACTCCAACAAATGGATATACTGATAAGTGAAGTGAAGCAAGACAATTTAACAGCCAATGAGTAATAACTCAGTATGAAGGTGCCTTGGGGTGTGTTCCAAAGCTTTTTACAGGTCAGGAAAATAATAACTTCCAAACCAGAGTTGCCATGGCTTTCCAAGGGGATCACTTGGGACTCATACAATGGGCTGGGTTGGAATGGCCTTTACAGATTATCTAATTCTAACCCCTTTCCATGGGCAGAGATGTCACCCACTAGACCAGGTTGCTCAAAATCTCATCCAGCCTGGCCTTGAGCACTCTCAAAGATGCAGCATCCACAACCTCTCTGGGAAACCTGTCCCAATGCCTCTCCATCCTCACAGTGAAGAATTTCTTCCTAATCCTATCCTCTGTCAGTTTAAAGCCTTTCACCTTTGTCCTGTCACTCCATGTCCTTGTGAAAAGTCAGCTCTATTGCAGCTCTCTCTCCAGCTCTCTTGTAGTTCCTCTAGGTACTGGACAGTGCAATAGGGTGTACCAAGAGCCCTCTCTTCTCCAGATTGAACTGCCCACACTCTCTCATCCTGTCTTCACAGGAGAGATGCTCCAGCCCTCTGATCTTTGGGGCCTCCTGTGGACTTGCTCCAACAGGTCCACATCTCTCTTGTGTTATGGGTCCCAGACTGGATGCATCACTCCAGGTGGAATCTCATAAGAGTGGAGTGGAGGGGAAATATCATCTCCCTCAACCTGCTGGCCATGTTGCTTTTGATGCAGCCCAGGATATAGTTGGCTTTCTGTGTACAGTACCTTTCATCTGGTCCTCTCAAGCCTCAGAAGAGTCCCCTGGATGGCATGCCTTCCCTCCAGTGTGTTGGCTGCACCACCCTGCTTGATGTCATCAGCAGCCTTGCTGTGGGTGAATTCAATCCCATTGTCCATGCTGCAAACAATGGTGTTAAACAGAGCCAGCCCCAACACCAACCCCTGAGGAACAACTCCCCCCACTGCTCTCCACTGGAGCACTGAGCTGTTACTGCAACTCTGACTGCAACCATCCAGCTCATTCCTCCTCAGCAGAGGAGTCCACCTGGCAAATCCATGTCTCTCCAATTCAGACAAGGATGTCGCGTGTCACTGTGCCAAATGCTTTGTACAAATCGAGGTAAATGACCTTAAACTCTCTTACTTTATCTACCAAAACTCTATCCCCATCATAGAAGGCCACCAAATTTATCAGGCATGATTTGCTCTTAATGAAGTGTTGTCTGTTACCTGTGATCTGAAGGAATTATTTATTAAAGTGACAATTTGAAGGACTTTTCAAAAGGAGGAAATCATACGGGTTTTGGTACATCATGGGAAAGAGATTGAATGTGCATGCAAGAAAGATGACATTACCTACTGCAATGTCTGGTAATGAGAATGGTTGTCTGAACCTAATTTCATACATGCATAATCCTCTCTTCTTGACTCATGCTTTGACCAGTATCTTCACAGGTGTTCCCTTCCAAGTTTTGTTGAGAGATGTGAGAGTGTGAGAGATGCTAACCTCTTACTTAACCTCCTCCTATGTTACAGTGTAGTTGTAATTAGTTGATACCCAAGTGATTTACTGTAAATAGAGGCATTGTATTATAGCTCTGTCCTAAGGATCCAAACCTCACTATTAATCAGTTCACTGTGGTTTATAAAAGAGATGGGAGGATTCATCAATGCTTCATAAAAATGGATAAGAAAAGAAAATTCTTTATGCTTAGTGTTTTCATTTATATCTCTCTGTGGCTTCATCTGCACTGTCTCAGTACTACTTCCATCTTTCTTTCCATCTTTCTTTCCTCTTCATATCAGTGAGAGAAAAACAGGCTTGGGAGAGGGGGAAAGTGGATTTTCACACATTTACAAAAATTATAGCCACAAGGAAGCTTTTGTCTGACCACAATTAATTAGGCTATAAAATCCCCCTAGGGTGGTCCCATCACTAAGGGCAGAAATCTCCTGCTCACCTTGAAGAATCTGTCTGAGGAAGATACTCAGCCCAGATGTGTCACGATGAGGGCATGGTTTTCTCTGTTACCATCAGTTAAAGGTGGCACCTCCTTTAGTCTTCATATATGTAGTTACAACCAGATGTGCTGTTTAAAGCCCAGAACATCAATATGTGTTGTTGACAATGCTAGAAATCTATAACTGAAAGATTATAAGTACTATAGCTCATTGTAACTGAGTAGCATAGCTTCCTGGTGAAGTTTTATCTTTTAATATATATGGACTTTCTACACCCCTAAATGTTCCTAGAGTTTTTTCCCCATCTTATTTTTTAAAAATATTTTCTGCCTCTTTATCAATGCTCTTGTGATGGTCTCACCAGGATTTTATGAGCTTTTCTTCCACGTACTCTTGTTTATATCTCAAAAGATCACATTTTTCTTCCCCACTATTTTTTTTTCCTGTTGTCATGAAAAATGATACATATCCTATGCCTTAGATGCTTTAATCATATTAAAATAATACAATCTGCAAGATGAAGACCTTCAGCTTGGATTCATTCCACCTCACTTTAGGCACCAAACCAACTTGCCTAGGGGTTCTTATTCCTCAGCTCCCTATACAGGCAATGAGTGTGTCTGTCTGCATCTGTTGGTTATAGATGAAAAATAGGCTCCAATTTAGATATCTCACTTTAATGTTCAAATGATGTAAGGAGATGCAGGAGAATAGTCTATAATCCCAGTTTCCATGAAAAAAAAAAGCCTCCCAGGCAGGATGTACTAACCTTTCCTAGAAACTCAGCAACATCTCATTTCTTTACCTTCCCTGTAAATGAATGTGACCCACTGGTATATTCACATGTCCAAGTGCATTTGGCATGTGAGAAGAGAAAATGGATTTTAAAATCAGCTTTTAACAAAAAGCACAAACTCTTTTATAAAGTTTGGACATTTCTTTTGAAGATCAGCTTGAAACAATAAGGGAGGGTAAGGAGGGGAAATCACTGAGAGGTATTGGAGCAGTACAGTACTGCAAGAGCACGTTGTAAGTTTTGGCTATTTGTACCAAACAAAGTCCAATATCTCACCTAGCAGAACGGTGTAATGAAACTGGTAAAATGAAATTTAAAAATAAAAGAGAAAATGCCAATGTGCTTGTCATTAAATCTCCTTCTGAGCTATAATCCATCCTTGACTTTTCCTTTGTTATATTTTTCCCTTTGTGGATACAAGCCAGAAAAAACATAGTTCTGCAGGCTGAAAAGGAGGATAACAAATAGTGCTTGTGTGTTCTTGGGAGAGATGGATGAGAGGTGGCAGAACAGGGCTTCATTTGGAAAAAATCCTGCATGCAGAGTCCAACTTTCATGTTATATGTGCAGGACTTGGTTTCTCCAGTACCATTCTTTTCATGGGAGTTGGCAGAATCTGAAACCAGTTCTGGGGCATTGCCTGAGTTGTACAAAACATTGGAAATGGTGTTTTCACATTGGCTTGCAAAACACTTGGGACACTTGCTTTCTTTTTAAGTCTCTCTGAGAGACAAAGAACAGGAAGTTTGCAATATGGTTCTGACTTGAGACTTGTCCTTTCTGCTTCCTTGTTTGACATGCTCTAGGTACATGACATGGATTAGACTTTTGAAGGTAGTAGGGTTATTTTGTAGACTCAGCTGGAACTGGGATTTGAGGTAAAGTCCCCAGATTCCTGCACACAAAATTTTGTGTGTATGTTAGTTTCTTCTCACATAAAATGAAAATGATGGCACTTCCTTCAGAGAGAACTGAAGAACTCATCTGAACATTCATACTGGAAATCAATGGCCAGTTTAAGAATTATGGTTTGGTTACACATGTTGCACTCTCACAGGTCAGCAATGTGCAGTGCTATGTCCATGAAGCATGGTGCTAGGTAAAAATTGATGTGCTTTTATCCTGAGTGCCTCAGAAATGCTTGCAGAGGATTTGCCATTAGAGTGCAACCAGTTTTCTTTCTGAAGATCATAAAAGCCCCAGAGAAACTGCACAATTTTCAGTGTGAATGTCAGGATTCTTATGATATTTAATTTCTTTCAGCAATTTAATTTCTACAGCAATCTGCTGTATCCAGTAAAGTTACGTAAGGTCTTGAATTTGGGCTTTCCTTGGATGCGCCTACACTAGTAAAACAAACTGTGCCAGGAATGTTCCCTGAGCACAGGAACTTTATCATTTCTAGTGCTCCTCAGAGCAGCCTGGGCCAGGCTTTCAGCCCATGCCTACCAGCACTATCCTGAGCAATGCCCAGGAATGCTGGGATTTAAGACAAGATTGTTCCCAGCAGACAGTTTGCTTGTAGCTGTCCTGATGTGCAGGGCAGATTTGGATAAGATGGATGTGGAACAGCCCATGCCAGTTGGCTCCTGATCTAGAACACAGTCCAGGGTACATTTAATGTATAAAATGTTACAGGTGTAGCCTGAAGGTCTGGGATCTTGCATCTTGTGCAAGTATCATAAAACATCATTGAAGCTGACATATTTTCTGACATACTATTCTATCACTTAACCCTTCAATTTCTTAAACCCTGTTTAAATTACATGTCTCTCTCTCTATACATATATATATATATAATATAAAAATCATAGAATTATGGAATGATTTGGGTTGGGAGGGACCTCAAAGATCATCTGTCCTTGAACACTTCCAGGGATGGGGCAGCCACAGCTTCTCTGGGCAATCTGTTCCAGCCCCTCCCCATCCTTAGAGTAAAGAATTTCTTCCTAGTATCTAATCCAAATCTGCCATCTTTCACTTTGAAACCATTCCCCCTTGTCCTATCCCTCACTAAGTACCATTGTAAAAAGTCCCTCTTGGTAGTCACTTTGTAGACACAAAGATGCTCTGAGATCTCCCCAGAGCCTTCTCTGAAAAGCTCAAATTCTCTTGGCCTGTCTTTATAGAAGAGGTGTCTATATATTATGTGTCTATATAGATTTGCTTTATTTTTTCCTAACAAAAAAATAAACACTTGAGCTAACAGACTTTCTCTTTTAGATAGAATCACAGATTTATATGGACAAATAATTGACTAATTTTCTGTGAGGCTATACAAAGATCCATTTGGGAACTATTTGGTTTGCAGTCCACGGGGTCAATTTCCTACATTTATGTGTGACACTTCTATGAAGTGTTGTCAGCAACAAAAGAAAATCAGGTTAAAGAATCAGGTTCTCCATTAAATTTGCAAATATTACTGTTCCAGATCCCAATTTAGAAAACCAGGGAAAAAAGAAAAATCTGTTTCTGTGCCTTTCCTAACCAATGTTCTCCATCACAAAGCAGTATCTGATACATAAAATAAAGAAATTTGTTGCTAGATAATCAAATAAATTTCTCTGACAATAGTTACAAACTCCTTTTCCAGCCTTTCACACAATTGGATTTTGTGTTAGTGTTGTTTTCATGTTTCCATCCCCACTGCCTTCCCCCAGGCCACTTATTTTGTAGCACTTTGGGAGGACTTCTAGGGACATCACTACTGCTTCTTTCATTACCACTCTCCCCAAAACATGGGTCAGAATCAGTGACATAAATAGTCCCAAGAGGAGCAGTGACAGAGGACAGAGGTCACAAACAGATGGACATGGTTGTTTTATCCCACAGCACAACGCAGGGCTGCAGACCTACAGCTCATACTCACCTGTGACAGGTTATCCAGATGTTTGAGCTTAGTGGCAGAATGATGGCCTGAAATAAAAGCAGTGAAGGGATAAACCAGTTCAGTGTCTGAGTACCCTTGGTTTTTGGGGTGCTTATGTTACCTGTACTTACCTCCATCTGCTTTTCCTGTTCATCACTGCTATCATCCCACTAATGCCTTTTTGCTTCATTATCTCTTCATTCAAGCCCAAGGAGTTTTATTTGCACTGGAAATTTTACAATTTTAATCTCAGCTCAGGCGAGAAGCTTTCCTGCGTGTTTTCCTACTGAGTTTTTGCTGAAGGCATGAGGGATTCAGCCTGCACACAGACAGGGCATGCATTGCCTCTCTCTGTTATGGTTCTGTTGTTACCAACACAAATTTGTCTCATCCCTCCACTTGCTTTCACAGCAGTGCTCCCAATTCCCTTGACATGACTTTGTTTCAGAGAAAGGCCCTTATATAGGGTTATAGGGGCTCAACCCACGGGTATTTAACAAAAGGACTTCCTTTTTTCTCTTGTCCCCCCATATTTGTTAAAACATACAGTACTCTTTCCCTTCTTATAGAAACAGCCTTTCCTCTCTGTTCCTTTCCAGTAACAGCCCCACAGTGGGAGTTAAGATTGCAAAGGCAGATTGACCATCCTGCTGTCATGCAGCTGAACCATGCCTGATGCATATGCCCCATAAGCCACAGATGTTTTTTCTTCTAAAATAGATTGATATTGGAGTTGTCTTTTTTATTTTTTCTCAGAACCTTTATTAAAACTATTGTTAACAAAACATTGGTATGGCTGGAAGAATACAGCAGAAAAAAAAAAAAATCCACCTCTCCAAACTTCAGATGTGCTGGTTTGCACACATACCTATTTTGTTAGCAAATGGAAATATCCACAAGGAGCTAATTTTTTTTCTTTGTTTTACTTTCAACTCTTTCCCTCTTACTAATCAGATGAAGTTGAAAAAACCTGGATCAAGTTTATTCATCCTGTAAAGCCCAGCCTCATGTCAGTGTGACAGACTCTCCTGGCTCACACAGGAGCTTTCAAGTGCTGTGTACGGGCAGAGAACGTGGCTGCATCCCGTGGAGCAGCACACAGGGCTTCTGCCTTTACCTGTGAAACATGCTAGACAATCAGTGAGAGTAATCTGGGGGATTGAACAGGAAATTTTATTATTTATCAGTGTAGGGAAAAGCTTCCAGTTAGTTTTGGGAGGATGCTCACTGTTGTAGCTCTGTGTTATATCCCTGTTTTAGATTTCACGGGGTTATCATGTGCCTTTGCTAGCACATAACTACTGCTCCTCAGAGTTTTATAATGGGCTAGACAAGTATGGTACTTTTAGTATAAAAGACTGTGCAAACAGACTCAATTGCAAAGCTATCCTAACTCCTTTATTGTCCCATCACCACAGCTCTTGACATTGTTGGGAAACTGTCAGAATTTCCCAGCTTGTTGCCATCTCTGCAGCTTGGTGAAAAAGTTACTGGAGTGAGATCAGAACATGAACAGATCCTCCAATAAGCTATTTTCCTTGCAAACTGCGACCAAAAAATCAGTGTGGATTCACTGTTTTGATCTGGAAGTTAAGGAGAAGGAGTATTAGCTTTCTCTTTGCAGTTTGGCACAGACTTCCAGATCTGCTGAGATTCCTTCCCTAAGCTCTTTTAGCAGGGGTTTTGAGCTATTGCTGTCAGATTTTTCTCACCTGCACCCAAAGTTGGTTGGTTTAGCAAGGTTCACTTGGCATGGATGGATCATGTGTTCACAAGTTAGCAGTCCCTGCCTCAGGGTGCTTGCTTTAAGCTTGTATTAAGAGAAAAATAAATCAGACTAATACACAACCTTTACTTGCCTCTGTCCTCCTCTTATTCAAAATCAGGGACTATTTTCCCTTGCACTTACACACAGGCCTGGATTTAAGAGCTCAAATACCTCTGCTGACTGCACTCAGCTACTCATGTGGTTAAAGTTATGCATGTGCCCAGGAGCCTCCTGATTTGTGGCCTTAGGTCACATCTATTAAAGCACATAACACAACACTAAAACCTCTCCTACTTATCCAAGCCCTGTTAATCTAAACTACTTTCATGTCTCTGTTCCATTTGGCTAATCAAGGCTTCAGTAGAGTTGCTCTGTGAGGATAAATACCAAAACTGGTTGAAGTTTGCCCTAGACAAAGTATTTCTGGCTCCCAGAGCCTTTAATGAGAGCCCTGAGTGTGGATCTGAGGTTGGAATTTGGCTCAAATGAAAGGTAGATTTTTCAAGTCTTCTGTGAAGTGCTTCACAAAATGAGGGGTTTCAGTTTTTATACCTGCACATCATATTGTGCTTACAGTTACCTTTGGCTGAACGATTCCTACAATTTTTTGCTATGACATCAAAAAAAATGACACATTCAATTTCATATCAGCTGCATACATAAGAAAAGATTGTTCTGTAGGATAACACATTGAAAAAGCTTCTTGGATTCTCCTTCATGGCTCAATTGCAATTTAGCTTTATTTTTCTCAAACTCTTCTTTTGGTGTGTATTTATTTGGTTTTTTAGTAACCTTGGGGAGATGTGTGTGTCTAACTTTCTAGATCTTCTCTTTGCTGTGGAAAAAAGGAATGACAATCAAAGATTTAAGAAAAATAATTTTCTTGTCAAGGAATGATTTTTCATTGCCAGTGTAAGCTTGATAGATACTTATAGATAGTATAAAACATGTTAAGCTCTTGAACTATGAGAAAACAGTTAAAGAAGTGTCCAGTCTGCTGATTTTCAAATAAGGTGTGCTCAGATGTGGGACTACACTGAGAAGATGCTGATGGTGAGAAAAAATCTTGTACTTGCAGTTCGAAAGCACATTTGTGCATTCAGTAGCTGTAAATATTTTCAGTAGTCATATTCTGAGATCTGAAGGAGCTGAAACAGCACTAACAGACAGGGCCTCCCTCCTACAAAGCCATTTCTTAGAATATAAATTAAGAGAATTGTCTAGGATGAATGGAGTGAATTCCTCCCTGGACAGATTTATCTCTTCACATGGACATCAGAAGGGAGATCAGTGGCTAGTTTAGACTAGGCACATAATTTTAAAGGGTTTAAAATTAATGGGGTAAATCACAGCCGGGGTGTCTGGCTGTGTGCTGGAGCTGGTTTCTGAGAGCTGAGGGTCTTCAACACCCAAAAGAGAAATACTCAGGGAGTTATCACAGTTGAAATCAGAGTTAGGTGCTTCTCAAAGGTGTCAGGTCACTAAAACTAACCTTCAGGTTGCCCAGACTAGAAAAATGGGTGGGCATAGATACCTAAATCTCAGGAATTGTTTCAGTACTCATAGAGCTGCTGTGTCAGAGCCTCTTCCCTGATGCTGCCCCCAGCCTGGTCTGTCCCCACTCAGACCAGCACCCTCCTGACTGCAGCACAGGCCTGGGGAGGATCAGTGCCTGTCCAGCCCCTGCCCCACCAAGGGGGGAGGTATTGAAGTATTTGCTGTCTCTGACTCACCTTTGGGAGAAGGAGGAGACCACTTTCACTGCAGTTTCTGCTGCACCAGGCCCTTTTTGGAGAAGCAGATGAGTTTTGGGTGTTTTGAATGAAGGGTCAGTGAGCCATGTCCCTGTCTCCATCTCTTCCTCATGCAGGACCAGATGCATGGAAACCCACTGTAGCCTGGTATCCATGGGTGGAGATAAATTCCAACATGCATGGATGAGCACTTCTGAAGCTCCAGAGAAAACTCATTATTTCTACTAAAGCTCATTTCTTAAATGAACTCTTTCTGAGTGAGGAGTCTGCTTGTTAGATCCAGTGGGTGTTGCTGTTAAGAGTAGTTTAGCTGCAAGACTAAAAGGTTTTAATAAACTGTACCTAATGTTTTCAAGGATACAGACAAGATATGATTACTACCACATTTTGGCACTTGATCGCTGCTGAGGCTTTTAAAAAGTGAAATAATTGAAAGAATGATATTTAGTTGCAGTCTTTCTGTCTTTAAATTGCTCTGCTAATTTCTCAGTGAGATAGGATTTCTTGTCTCAATACAAGTATGCCTTAATCACATGATATGATCTGATTTCTCAGTAAGAATTATTTGTCAGATCTTTTTTATGAGTTCAGGGTCCCAGAGGGATTTAAGCTTCTAATTTTAAATGCAAGCTAAGTGTATAAGTACTGTTGGTTATCTGGGCAAGATTCAATACTTAGTTGGTTTTGTGGCAAGCTCCCTTTAGATCACAAGCAGTCAGGGAGAATATTTTGTTGTTTTAATGGACATTTTATAAGAGCAACATTTTATTACTGGGAAAGGTTTCCTATCTAACACAGATTTTGGGTTAGAATCAAATAAAGCTTAACAATGTGTATTCATTTTTGACACTTAAATCACACATTCATCTTTTTTCAGTGAAGGTAAAAGTGATTAATTCCTTAAATGTACAGATTCTTTAGTCTTTGGAAAGAGTGTTAGACAATAATTTTATAGATTTATTTTTTTGTCTTCAATACTAGCACAACCTTCCTCCCCTTCCAAATTCTTCCTGTCATCATAGCAATTCAGTGCTGCTGATTTAGTGAATTGGATTGAGGGAGACAAGCAATCCAGCATGTCAAATTTGAACTCTGACCTTCCCTTTGCATTGTTACACAACTTCTTAGTTTCACTAATCAAAAAGCAGTCGCCCTCCTCCTCCTCTTTTCTCAAATGAGCAAAAATTTGAAGCATAGAGGGACAGAGAGGTTTTGGAAATGATCAGGAAAAGACACCTGTACATTTTTCTGGTTTGGCTCTGTGTTAAGCATTTCCTATGGATCTGAAATCTGATCTTATTTGCATTGTTCTTCAAATATCAAGATAGGACTAAATTCCTTAAGATTCCTATTATGCTTAAACACTGGAACATGTCTGAGCACATAACTTCTCATATGCTGTCTTCATCAATACTTGAGCTCTTGACATGTGAACCTTGATAAATTGGGATGGACAAGACATCAAGTGCACTTTAGCTCTGCAGCAGCTGAATTCACAGGGACTTCCAGTGCACTTGTACAGGTTGTGAAAGACCACGATGGTCATGCTTGAGCTGTGGAGTGTTCAGTGCTTGCTGCTATTCCATTAGGTCATACAGTGGGAAAAAGTACAAAAATAACAAACTTGTTAGTCTGCTAATTGCAGGCTTGTTAAGTGATATTCCATTTCTGGTGTTTCTTTTTCCTCTCCATTGCTCTGATTAATGGCTATTCAAAACAAATACAAAAAAGCCTCCTGTAAAAAAAAAAGAATAAAATTGCATTGCACCTGAAGAATCTTTTACTAGATTTTCTAACTCAAACCATGCATTTGAATATATAGCTACAGAACTGAAACACCTCTGCTGTGCCCCGTTGGATTTATTCATTTACATCCAAATTTTGAGAAAATCATCAACTTATTTGTTACTTAGGAGTGCTCTGAATGTGGGCTTTTCTAACTGAAAATTCTGGTTTTTATGCTCTTCTAGAACAAGAATTGCCTGTGTAGTTAGGACCTTTCCCTTCTCTGTGCCTTGTGATAGAAACTTGAATTTCATTGGAAAGTTTCCCATGGACTTTGAGGACTTCTGGATAGACCCAAAGCAGTAGGAATTCTCAAACCTCTTCTTTCAGTGGAAGAAAATACTTTTGTTTTAGTAGTTTATGAGGGAAGGCTTCTGTGAAAGGAATTTTATTTTCTGCCTCAGATCAATTTATAAGAGGATTTTGATAGCAAGTACTTACTAAACAACATTTATTACTATTTGATATGGACACTCTCATGTAGAAAAAGACAATTTTGTTTTAATCTGTTTCAGTCATTGTTTCATTATTATTGTATTTCATAAAAGCAGCACCCAGGAACACTGCTGAGTCTTCAGGGAGCTTCTCAGCTAGACCAGCTGGAACTCAGGTAGAATTCTTACAAATAAGCCCTCAGAAAAATTGCCCACAGTTATGTTGGACAACATTTTGAGCATCCTCTGTGGTACATTTTCTACAGTGGATGGGAAAATGCCTCCTTGCCCCACTGAGCAGACAACTCTGCCACACCCCGACTGTGGGCATCCTGCTAAATTCCATTTCACCGAAAGCCAGGATTCCACAGGTCCACCCAGGAATGCATTCCCGTTGAAGGGTGGTGAGGCACTGGCACAGGTTGTCTGAGAAGTTACTGGTGCTCCATCCCTGGAAATGTTCAAGGCCAGGCTGGATGGAGCTTTGAACAACCTGTTCTAGTGGTTGGTGCCCCTCTCCATGGAGAAAGGTTTGCACAAGATGATCTTTAAAGTGCCTTCAAACTCAAACTAAGTTTTGCCTATATGAAAAATCTCAAGTGTTTTAAAAGCTACTTTTAAAAAGAGTTGCTTGCTGTAAACCAGAGGGCCTTTCCTGCAGAATGGACTTTGCATTGGAGCACAAGTCAAACCCTTTGCAATTTTCCTTTCAAAAAGCACTTAGTTATGTAGCTAAAACAAAATAGAAGAATTTAATTTAAAAAATGACCCTAGTTCTGTGTTGTGAAATTTTTTACTCCCTGATGTGCTCTTTGAGCAGATCAGTGCAAGACCTCCTTGCAAATCTTGTAGGTTGCATCTCATGTAATTCATTGAGGTGCCTCTGATATATAAGAACAAAAATCTGCAGGTTGACATTTGTTGTGTAAAGATTTTTACTTTTTCTTGAAAAAGAAAAAATATTACTCTTTGAAATGCAGACAACTGGCATTGTGGGAAGGCATAACACTGAACAACTGAAAATAAAAATAAGGGAGAGCTCCAGAACTAACCTGAGCAACTGCAAAGACCCCAGCCAGCAGCCTCTCTCCAGCTATGCTGTTCAAACTTGTCTGCAGTTTAACGAGCCTTTTACCCCTTGTAACTTTACCATTCCATGAAAAATGACTCACAGATGAAATTCATCAGTTTGCCATGGAAGGATGCCATTTATGGGCAGAAAATATATTTTTTTAAATCTGGGGACCAAATTTTCTATTACTTTTGCAATCACAGCTTGCTACTTTGAGGCTGTGGTGCCCAAGGCTTTCGTAACCCAGTAGGGTTCGTTGATTTCAGTCAATTAATTATTTCCTCAAAAGTTTTTAACTATAATAAAATTGTGCCTGTGAAGATGGAGAGGCATGTCCTCACATCCAGCTTTAGTCACCTGAACTTTCTCATTTGTAGCTCATGGTGGGAGACCTTGACCTTAATGGGGTGTAGTGTCCACCCCATTGACTCTTGGTGGTGTCTGAGTGGACAGCCTGCCCCTTCTCTACATGGATGTGATGAGAGAAATCCCTCACACTATGAGCAGAAAATAAATGGATTGAGGAGGGAAAAAACTGAAAAGCTGTACTCTGCTTTAAATGAGGAACGACACCATTTCAGCATGAAGAGTGGGTCTAATCCACCATCTTTTTTTCTTTATAAATTAAAAAGGTGGTTTTGTGCCTTCCCTTTTCTTTGCCATGGGCATATGAAAGAAGCTTTGATGATTAACTGAAGTATCCTTAACAGTTTACTTTTCATTAGAACCCCTTCATCTCTTAATTATTCATTTTAACTAGCTTCTGTCTACTTTTTAATGTAGTTCCTCATGTTATTTATATTTTAAAGACCCTTCCTTAGGCTTTTTGCACACGGTGTACAAGACTTTATATCCTTGCTTAACCAAACTGGCCTTTGTTGCCCTTTTCTGTGTTTAGATTATAACCAGGATGAATTTCACTTGTGGTCTCTCCAGCTGTTTTTTAAGTAGTTCCCACTTTTCTGCAGAAGATTTCCTTCACATTATAGGATTCCAATCCAAATTCCATAGGGTATTTTGCCTTCCCTTTAAATCAGCTTCCCTTCATGTTTCTTTTCCACGGGTCCTAGCTCATATGAATCCTACAAATGCAGTGTTATAATTAGAACTATGTGAACGCAGTACTTCCATTTCTCAGAGGTTCCTGCAAACATTTGCTTTGGGTTTCATCCATATGAGCTCCCATTCCTTGGTAATTTTGACTTTGAATTTCATATGTGAACAAACCAAACATCACTGAGGTCAAACTCAGCACTAGTGAATCAATGTTAGGAAGCACAGGGAAAAAAACCCAACAAAAAACCCCAAAACCCCCATGAAATTTTACATTCTTTGGGGTAGGATCTACAGAGTTTAAATGTTGACATCAGTAGATACCTGCCCACACTGAAATTTTAAACCCAGAAAATTGGTGCTTGACTTCTCAGATATAAACAGTGAGGGGGTTATATATATATATATATAATATTTATATAATGTATATAATAATATTTATATTATATATATAAATCATGAGCCCCTATCCTACAGAGGTTCATGGCTCTTTGTTTCAGCCTGGAGCAGAGTACCTGGGCACACCTTCTTGTCTCGACAGGCTGGCTGAGAGCTCCCTCTCCTGTTTCCATCTGGATCAGGCTGTGCCCTCGTGACCCCACATCTGGCCAGATGGGTTTTCCTGGTATCAGACCCAAAGCAGTGCACTTGTTTCCCAGGTTAGATCTGAAGCAGCCTCGAGTTACTTGCCTTCCACAAGAAGAAACTATTCCACTTTCTTATTTTTGTATTTTTTTCTGTCTCCAGATAAATAGTAAACTTTGTTCAATGAGAAAATCCAAATTGCCTAATACCAAAGTGTGCAGTATTTCTTGAAAAGGTCTTTAAGTGTAGAATAGGAACATTGGAATATCTTATTTTCCCATTTTATTTACGTGTTTCTGTTTTGTCAAAGCAGAAACCAAAAAAACCCCAAAGAAAGAGCAATTGAAATTTTAAACTATTTAACTTATTTATTATTTTCTACCTCTTGGTAGGATGAAAGAATGAAAACAGACATGTGAAGTGAGGGCAATAAGAATGTTTGCACTGAAAACTGTGCAATGCTCTGTCTTAGGAGAGGTGATCATTTTGCTATGGTCCTTCACTTTAATAGTTACATGTGCATTGAAATTCTAACTTGTCAAAATTGATTTAAAGTATGTTAATGCCTTTTCCACTATTCCTTGAATCTATTCCTTGGATCTATTCCCAAATCTATTTGAATCACGATACTGTGCTCTTTTTTTTGAAGCACCCCAGCCGTAAAGGACACAAAAATTGCACCATCAATCTTACAATTATCAGTCTCTTATTCTTACAGTGTGGACAAGCCTACAGATGGAATGTCATCTCCTCACTCCTGAGTTTGGCAATTGCTGTGAGTTACTGCCCAGGCACCCAACATAGTTTGTGGTCACTGTGTGTTGGNGCACACGGTGTACAAGACTTTATATCCTTGCTTAACCAAACTGGCCTTTGTTGCCCTTTTCTGTGTTTAGATTATAACCAGGATGAATTTCACTTGTGGTCTCTCCAGCTGTTTTTTAAGTAGTTCCCACTTTTCTGCAGAAGATTTCCTTCACATTATAGGATTCCAATCCAAATTCCATAGGGTATTTTGCCTTCCCTTTAAATCAGCTTCCCTTCATGTTTCTTTTCCACGGGTCCTAGCTCATATGAATCCTACAAATGCAGTGTTATAATTAGAACTATGTGAACGCAGTACTTCCATTTCTCAGAGGTTCCTGCAAACATTTGCTTTGGGTTTCATCCATATGAGCTCCCATTCCTTGGTAATTTTGACTTTGAATTTCATATGTGAACAAACCAAACATCACTGAGGTCAAACTCAGCACTAGTGAATCAATGTTAGGAAGCACAGGGAAAAAAACCCAACAAAAAACCCCAAAACCCCCATGAAATTTTACATTCTTTGGGGTAGGATCTACAGAGTTTAAATGTTGACATCAGTAGTTACCTGCCCACACTGAAATTTTAAACCCAGAAAATTGGTGCTTGACTTCTCAGATATAAACAGTGATGGGGTTATATATATATATATATAATATTTATATAATGTATATAATAATATTTATATTATATATATAAATCATGAGCCCCTATCCTACAGAGGTTCATGGCTCTTTGTTTCAGCCTGGAGCAGAGTACCTGGGCACACCTTCTTGTCTCGACAGGCTGGCTGAGAGCTCCCTCTCCTGTTTCCATCTGGATCAGGCTGTGCCCTCGTGACCCCACATCTGGCCAGATGGGTTTTCCTGGTATCAGACCCAAAGCAGTGCACTTGTTTCCCAGGTTAGATCTGAAGCAGCCTCGAGTTACTTGCCTTCCA